>SJXQ01009218.1:0-13192 GCA_006408695.1 Aepyceros melampus | reverse complement strand
ATCAGAACTTGTCATGTTTTCAGTCCTACTCTGTTGCACATTATCTGTGAGGTTGTGTATGTGGCTCGAGAAGGAAATCGTTCAGTACACTTAATTTCTTCAGTTCAGTTCAGTTCAGTTGCTCAGTCCTGTCTGACTCTTTGCAACTCCATGAATCACAGCACGCCAGGCCTCCCTGTCCATCACCAATTCCCGAAGTTCACTCAAACTCATGTCCATTGAGTCAGTGATGCCATCCAGTCATCTCATCCTCTGTCATCCCCTTCTCCTCCTGATCCCAATCCCTCCCAGCATCAGGGTCTTTTCCAATGAGTCAACTCTTTGCATGAGGTGGCCAAAGTATTGCAGTTTCAGCTTTAGCATCAGACCTTCCAATGAACACTCAGGACTGATCTCCTTCAGAATGGACTGGTTGGATCTCCTTGCAGTCCAAGGGACTCTCAAGAGTCTTCTCCAACACCACAGTTCAAAAGTATCAATTCTTTGGTGCTCAGCTTTCTTCAAGTCCAACTCTCACATTCATACATGACCACTGGAAAAACCATAGCCTTGACTAGACGGACCTTTGTTGGCAAAGCAATGTCTCTGCTTTTGAATATGCTATCTAGGTTGGTCATAACTTTCCTTCCAAGGAGTAAGGGTCTTTTAATTTCATGGCTGCAATCACCATCTTCAGTGATTTTGGAGCTATCCCATGACCGAGGTCAGGGGCAGCGGCCAAGAGGAGTTACCACACCCCCGAGGCCAGGGGCAGCAGCCAAGAGGAGCAACCCCACATCCAAGGAGCAGTGGCTGTGAGGGAGCAGGAGGCTGAGAGGAGCTGCTCCACATTCAAGGTCAGGAGGGTTGGCCATAAGGAGATACCCCTCATCCAAGGTAAGGAGTAGCAGCTGTGCTTTGCTGGAGCAGCCATGAAGAGATACCCCACGACCAAGGTAAGAGAAACCCAACTGGGATGGTAGGTGTTGCGAGAGGGCATCAGAGAGCAGACACACTGAAACCATAATCACAGAACACTAGCTAATCTGATCACACAGACCACAGCCTTGTCTAACTCAATGAAACTAGGCCATGCCGTGTAGGACCACCCAAGACAGACAGGTCATGGTGGAGAGGTCTGACAAAATGTGGTCCACTAGAGAAGGGAATGGCAAACCACTTCAGTATTCTTGCCTTGAGAACCCCATGAACAGTATGAAAAGGCAAAATGATAGGACACTGAAAGAGGAACTCCCCAGGTCGGTAGGTGCCCAATATGCTACCGAGATCAGTGGAGAAATAATTCCAGAAAGACTGAAGGGATAGAGCCAAAGCAAAAACAACACCCAGCTGTGGATGTGACTGGTGATAGAAGCAAGGTCCAATGCTGTAAAGAGCAATATTGCATAGGAACCTGGAATGTCAGGTCCATGAATCAAGGCAAATTGGAAGTGGTCAAACAAGAGATACTTCAGTATTCTTGCCTTGAGAACCCCATGAACAGTATGAAAAGGCAAAATGATAGGACACTGAAAGAGGAACTCCCCAGGTCGGTAGGTGCCCAATATGCTACCGAGATCAGTGGAGAAATAATTCCAGAAAGACTGAAGGGATAGAGCCAAAGCAAAAACAACACCCAGCTGTGGATGTGACTGGTGATAGAAGCAAGGTCCAATGCTGTAAAGAGCAATATTGCATAGGAACCTGGAATGTCAGGTCCATGAATCAAGGCAAATTGGAAGTGGTCAAACAAGAGATGGCAAGAGTGAGTGTGACATTCTAGGAATCAGTGAGCTAAGATGGACTGAGTGAGTGAGTGAGTGAAGTTGCTCAGGCGTGTCCAACTCTTTGCGACCCCATGGACTATAGCCTACCAGGCTCCTCTGTCCATGGGATTTTCCACACTATAGTACTGGAGTGGATTGCCATTTCCTTCTCCAGGGGATCTTCCCAACCCAGGGATTGAACCCAGGTTTCCCACATTGTAGACAGACGCTTTACCATCTGAGCCACCAGGAAAGTCTCAAGATGGACTGGAATGGGTGAATTTAACTCAGATGACCGTTATATCTACTACTGTGGGCAGGAATCCATTAGAAGAAATGGAGTAGACATCTGGTCAACAAAAGAGTCCGAAATGCAGTACTTGGATGCAATCTCAAAAATGACAGAATGATCTCTGTTCATTTCCAAGGCAAACCATTCAATATCATGGTAATCCAAGTCTATGCCCCAACCAGTAATGCTGAAGAAGCTGAAGTTGAAAGGTTCCATGAAGACCTTCAAGACCTTTTAGAACTAACTTAATTCCTTAGTCAGCAATATAATTTTTGCTTCCAATCATTCATTCTCTTCCTTGAGCTGATTGACTGTTGGCCATGTATCCTCTGCTTTTTGCTTATCAAGCAGCACTTTTTCACAGCCATGTCGTTCCTCTCCTTGCATTCACTACACTCATCACTGTGGCGATCCATGGGCACGCTCTTTTTGCTCTGTTTGCTTGGAGGCACAGCTTTGCCTCTGCCCTGGGTGTGGGGGTGGATGGGGGTGCAACATCAGCTGAGGAATCTGCCAGAAGTGGATGGCAGGAGACTGTGTCTGAGCTTTGCAACCCCATGAGATTTCCCAGGCAATACTGGAGTGGGTTGCCATTTCCTCCTCCTGGGGATCTTCCCTACCCCGGGATCAAACCTGCCTCATCTGCTTCTCCTGCATTGCAGGCAGATTCTTTACTGCTGCACCACCTGGGAAGCCTGAGCCTGAGTATGGATGACACATACCGTTTATGCCCTACTGTTCTGCTACTATTGTGGGTGGTGGTTTAGTCGCTAAGTCGTGTCCAACTCTTGCAACCCCATGGGCTGTAGCCTACCAGGCTCCTCTGTCCATGGTATTCTCCAGGCAAGAATACTGAAGTGGGTTGCTGTTTCCTTCTCATTTGGGCAGGTGATGCTAATGATAAATCACCTGCCTGCCAATGCAGGAGACGTAAAAGACCTAAGTTCCATCCCTGGGTGAGGAAGATCCCCTGGAGAAGAAAATGGCAAACCACTCCAGTATTCTTGCCTGAATAATCCCATGGGGATTATTATTATCTGTAGACAGAGGAGCCTACAGTCCATAGGGTAACACAGAGTCGACAAGACTGAAGCGACTTAGCATGCATGCAAGCACATCCTTGTCAACATGAATGTGCAGAATGAGGACAACGTGGACAATGGCTTCCACACTACATTGAACAGAAATCTCCACATCCGCCCCCAGGCAGACTCCACTCCAAGCGGCTGCACCCACTGCAGCAGGATCCGACTCAGGCCTCGCAGCCCACGAGTCAGGGCGTAGGAGGAATGGTTACGGAACTGAAACCTGCAGCCTTCACCTGTTCCTCCGACACCATCTGCATCCCATCCTCGCCAGGGCCACGCCGAAACTGAGTATTTTGTTGTATAGGGTTGGTGCTGGTTATAGGTATGTTTCCTTTATTTTTATTATTTTAAACATATGAAGGGAATTCCCAGGCGGTCCAGTGGTTCACTGCCAAGGGTGCAGGTTCAATTCCTGGTGGGGGAAGTAAGATCCTGCAAGCTGTGAGGTGTGGCCAAAACATGTGTATGGGTTCTTAGTTGCTCAGCTGTGTTTGACTGTTTATGACCCCATGGACTGTAGCCCACCAAGCTCCTCTGTCCATGGGATTTCCCAGGCAAGAATACTGGAATGGGTTGATGTTCCCTCCTCCAGGGAATCTTCCTGACTCAGGGATCAAACCTGTTTCCTGCATTGGCAGGTGGAATCTTTACCATCTGGATCACCAGGGAAGCTTCCCTTTTATGCATGTGTTGTACTTACTAATAAAAACAAAACATTTCTAATTTAAAAGACAGATCTAGACATAATGCACAAGGGAAGTCTCTTGTCAGTAGAGATCAGAGATCTATCCACAAGGCCCAGTTACACACTTGTTGAAGTCATGTCTGGCTATCTCCTTTTACTTGTTGGTCTTTGGACACCTGCTTCGGTATTTTGTCAGAGGGCTGAAAGCTGCTGAGCCATTGTATTGCGATTTGTGAAATAGTTGGACGGCACCCCCGTCTGTAATTACCTCATCTCTTCATGGGTGAAATTCTCCTACTAAATATGTGTTCTATCTCTTGAGGATTTTCTATTCCATACAGTTTTTTTTTTTTTTTTCAAAATGCAAAGCTACCTAAAAGAAATGTCATATAAGTCTCTATTATCTGAGTGTGAATGAAACTATCATTTGCCTGCTTGGAAAAGGAGAAGTAGCTCTGAGTAGGAACCAAGGCGGGGAGGAGTGGGGTCCAGAATGACAAGTGGGAGAATCTCACTGAGAACCTTTGTGAACAGCTGCCATCTTGCCTGTAAGTGGTACAGGAAGAATTGGAAGGATATTTCAGTGCTTATTCATTGCTGCTGCTGCTGCTGCTAAGTTGCTTCAGTCATGTCCGACTCTGTGTGACCCCATAGACGGCAGCCCACCAGGCTCCCCGGTCCCTGGGATTCTCCAAGCAAGAACATGGAGTGAGTTGCCATTTCCTTCTCCAATGCATCAAAGTGAAAAGTGAAAGTGAATTAGCTCAGTTGTGTCTGACTCTTAGCAACCCCATGGACTGTAGCCCACCAGGCTCCTCCATCAATGGGATTTTCCAGGCAAGAGTACTGGAGTGGGGTGCCATTACCTTCTCCGATTATTCATTGAGTTGGGTATTTATTAGCCTTAAGGTCTTAGTGGAGGAGATAGGTTTGAAAGGGCCCGCCTGTGGTATACACATTGTTCAACCAAGAGCAGTGCTGCTGGCCTAAACTGGGAAAATGTCTCAGGGTCATTGTCTAAAGGAAACCAGTTAGAATGCCCAGTGAGTTGGGGAAAGGTGGGGGGCAAAAACCATACAGTTGCTGAAGGGTATAAATCCCCAGTTGCAGCAAACAAGCAGGAGGGAATGATGGGGAAGGATGGCAGCTGTGCACAAAGGTTCTCAGTGAGATTCTCCCACTTGTCATTCTGGACTCATTCCTTCCCACCTTGGTTCCTACTCAGAGCTACTTCTCCTTTCCCAAACCCTCAGGAATGATGGCAACAACAAATATTAGGAATGTGTAGGGTTTTTACTGTTCAGAAGCTTAAAGCTGCTTCTAAAGGAAGCAGCTAAAGGATGGCAGGCAACAATATGACTTCCTGCATCTATTTTTGCTAGAAGCAGCATGTCCACATAAGCATGCAGACAAAAATCTGGCTTTATTTATTCAATAGTAAAGTTGACTCAAAAGTTTTAGATGGAAGGCCCAGGATCTAGTGATTTTTGAGAAATGGAAGGCTGGAGCTAGTAGCTTCAGCTCTGGCACACAAGCTAGCGTGAGAATCAATCCTCAGCTAAGGGCCAAGTTTGACAAAATCAACTTCAGTTGTTTTAATTGTCACGCAGCTGGGCTAGAATTGCTTGCTTGTTACCATGCCATTAGCCTTTCAACTAAATATGTGCATTCATAATTGTTTGACAAAGGTATAAAGTCATGAAACTACACTACTGAAATATTAAATCTGACTCATTTAAATTTTAAAAGGCAGTTCCTGGCACACAGTAGGTGCTCCATAAATGTTGTTGAATGAGTTGAAATCAGGAAATTAAAAGAGATTGTTCAGCTTTCCAACAGTGCATTAAACTGAGTACACCATTTCTCAAGCTGAAAGGAAGCTAAATGAAAGGAAATGGGTTTATTTGATTGTCCCACGCACATAATGACATGAAGTAATAAGGAAATTATTCAGATTATTCATCCCAAATTTTGCCTGACGTAGACAGATGATTAAGGCTTGTTTTTTTTTTAATGAATCTGCATTATTCAGACAGCTTCTTCCCCGTTCCCCTTCCCTTTTTAAATGAGAAGACAAAGTGCTCTAAACCAAGTCCCAGATTTGTAAACATAATGTGCCATCTATTTGGCTTATTTCCTCAGAGGAGGTACGTATAAAGTCATTGCAAAAGACTCAGGTTGGAGATATGACAAGCTAAGTGGCTTCCTGATGTCCCAGCACCTCCTTTCCTGTCTGTATCTGATTTATCCAGTGATACCCTATAGGTTCCTTAAAAAAAAAAAAACATGCATTCTTCCCAGCCACAGTATTGCATTCTGGTGGTCCAAGAGCTAATTTTTATCAGAATAAAACCTTGGCCTTAGAAAATATCATTCTAGGTTGATAAATGGGCTTGCCTCAAAGGAGATGATTTGAGGAGAGAGGAAAGATCACCAGATGCAGTATCTTAGAGCCATCTGGGATCCCTAGTGACCACTTCAGCCTCTCAGAGTAGATTTCCCCTAAACTCACTCAATCCATGAGCAGTTTGAGGGAGTCCATGGAAATGACTAAAAGTGCAAAATAATCAAATGCCTCTAACCAGATGCTTTCCACAGAAAACTTGCTGAAGGTCTAGTCCTGTTCTGACCTGAGATGGCATAGCTTCCCTCTGTCTTCATTTGAAGATCAGCTATATGCTTTAAATTGAGCAGTATCAAGTGGAACCTTAGTAGTTTTACCTTGGTAGGTAGAGTGCCTATGTATTGGGTATGCAAACAAACTCATGCACAGAACTCTCACACTCAAATCAGGTTACATAAGTAAAACTCTCTTCACTGTGATGGAAAGCTAAATATGCACACTTGCAAGTCACTTTTTTAATTAAATATTTTGTTTTTTAGAGCAGTTTTAGGTTCATAGCAAAAATTTACCTTATAATGACATCACAATTTTATTTGTGTGATTCTTTTTATTTTTATTGTATTATTATCTAGAAGATAAGTTTCTAGGGCATGGGGCCATGTCTGCCTTGTTTGTAATTTTACAGCAATGCCCAGCACCAGGCCCAGCACAAGCTTTGGTCAATCAATGAGTAAATAAGTGGATGAATGTAGGTTTCAGCCAATTTAGTTGGCATTCTCTCACCACTTGAAGAGACGTGGACAGCTTTTCTGTCTCTTGAATATCCTAAGTTCCATACTCTGGAATCCTAATGCTGGCAGAACTGAACGTTTCCGTTCTGTTCAGTCGCTCAGTCGTGTCCGACTCTTTGCGACCCCATGAATCGCAGTACGCCAGGCCTCCCTGTCCATCACCAACTCCCGGAGCTCACTCAGACTCACGTCCATTGAGTCCGTGATGCCATCCAGCCATCTCATCCTCAGTCATCCCCTTCCCCTCCTGCCCCCAATCCTCCCAGCATCAGGGTCTTTTCCAATGAGTCAACTCTTTGCATGAAGTGGCCAAAGTACTGGAGCTTCAGTTTTAGCATCATTCCTTCCAAAGAAATCCCAGGGTTGATCTCCTTCACAGAGACCCATAAAAAGGAGATGGTAAGAAAAAGAAAAAAAGGTGATTCCCACTGGCTTTTGCTAAAAATGCCAAGAGTCTGATACATAAACACTCATTCAATAACTTTGCTCATAACATCATTACTAAGGTAAAATGGTAGGACTGGCTCTTTCTATACATGGTTCTCCCCACCCAGTCCATAATGTGTCTGTTTCTGACTTTTTCCTCAGACCTGTTATTAATGCTCATTTTAATCTGATTTCCAATATATGTTTTGTTCAGGATGGGTGGTAGTGTTGATGGTGGATAGATAGTTTGTCTGGACACCTCTCTACAGGCAGTCACTTGAAATCATTCCTTTCTTTCCATCTACCAGAGAAGGAGCAACTGAGCTGAGATCTTGAGTTCCATCTCCTTTCAACCTTAGCCACATTCATCCAAAGAAAATTTTATTGTTTTAACTATTGTTTTCTTGGAAACACACTTGTAATGAATGAAACTTCATTCTGCTTATTTATATACTAATATATCTTTGGTAAATATGTTGCCCCTGAAAAGCCACAATCTCTAATTCTTTGGGGCCAGTTATATAGCTGTTCATCTGATACAATGTAATGGGGCTTCACTTAACGTGAATAAGTGGTGTTGATCGCCATAGTCCAAGTTAGCATCCTCTCTGTCATTTGAACCATGCACACTGTAATTTGATGCCGTGTTGTTTCCACCATGGAATTACAGAATATTAGATCTGGAAAGGACTACAAATAGCCACTAGTACAGTCTCTTTATTTTACAGTTGAAGAGACTGAGGCCAATATGACACACATACTCTGAGCCAAGTAATACTAAGATCGTGCGATCACAGAAGATTACTGCCCATGGCTATTGTATTCGTTACTTTAAAATGTTTATCTTCTCCATATACTCAACAAATGTACACTTATTTCTTTCAATTCTGTCTTCCCTACTCTCTCTGCAACTATCCTTATCTCCCACTCTTTCCTGTCTTGGACCCATTTCAGCAAGCCAGAGCAACATTACCTTTCCTCTTCCCCAGCTTGCTCAGGAGCGGTGGGCTTTGAACAAGGTCAGTCCCTTCCAGTACCAGGCCAGAGCTTCTAAGCTAGTTCTATAGAAGTCCTGTGGCCAGCTTGACCTTTCCCTAAAATCTGACCATTTTGGTCTTTTGCACAAGCACAGAATTTCAGTATCTTTTTCATACAGACATTTGATAGTTTTTTTTTTTTTTTATGACGGCCATTTATAGACATTGTAATAAAGTACCAACTCCTAAGCTATCAAAAGCCTAGTTCCAAATTTGCTTTAAACAACTTTATGCACAGAGTCGGAATGGGATCCACCGTTGTTGGAAAATAACTTTGCTGGGACACGATGCCTAGAATGACCTGAGCCTGAGGGAGATTATGAGGCACTTAGGATTTTATAGAGAATACTGGCTTGGTTTATCAACACAGGCATAAAAGATACTTGGAAAGTCATCTCTTTCTTTTTTTTTTTCCTCTTAAATCCAAGACCTGCTTGTAAGACAATGAATTGATGACTACACAAGTGATCACGTGCTAATGTTCAAGTTTTGATTTTGCCATAACTATAAAGAGACCAACTCACCTCTTAATCATATATTTCATTGTGTGTGAAAGTTGCTCAGTAGTGTCTGACTCTTTGCGACCCCATGGACTATAGCCTGCCAGACTCCTCTGTCCATGGGACTCTCACTGCCCTGCCTCATCCCCCCAAAAAGGCATGGAGTCCTTCCTGCTCTTGATCCATCCATTCATGTAACAAGCCATGAACACTCAGTGACTCATGTGATATGATAGGTATTGTGTGAGGTTCTGGGGACATAACAGTCATTTAGATCATATTTAATCTCCTGGAGCTTACTTTACAGGACTGTACCCTGCCAGGCTCTTCTGTGGAATTCTCAGACCAGAATACTGGAGTGGGTTGCCATTTCCTTCTCCAGGGGATCTTCCTGATCCAGGGATTGAACCCGGGTCTCCTGCACTGCAGGTTGATTCTTTACTGCCTGACCCACCAGGGAAGCCTAATGTCCATATAATAAGGATATCTATCCTGACCAGGGCTTGCTAGATCTAAGGGGGCATGGACACACTAGTCATGTCTGGAAAAGGATGATAAAAGAGAGGCCAACAGGCAAGTGTGGAGGAGAATTTAAACTTTACCTATTTCACAAAGTTGTCTAGGCCTACCCTTGACTAAAATATACCCTTTGGAATAGTTATCATTCTCAAAATCTTATGTTACTCTCCTCTTTATAAACTTCTATGGGCTCCTTGATACTCTCAGGGTTAGATTTGAACTCCTTCAGTTCAGTTCAGTCCAGTCTCTCAGTCGTGTCCAACTCTTTGTGACCCTATGAACTGCAGCATGCCAGGCCTCCCTGTCCATCACCAACTCCCAGAGTCTACCCAGACCCATGTCCATCAAGTCGATGGTGCCATCCAACTATCTCATCCTCTGTCGTCCCCTTCTCCTCCTGCCCTCAACCTTTCCCAGCATCAGGGTATTTTCCAATGAGTCAGCTCCTCACATCAGGTGGCCAAAGTATTGGAGTTTCAGCTTCCACATTAGTCCTTCCAATGAACACCCAGGACTGATCTTCTTTAGGATGGACTGGCTGGATCTCCTTGCAGTCCAAGGGACTCTCAAGAGTCTTCTCCAACACCACAATTCAAAAGCATCAATTCTTCGGCGCTCAGCCTTCTTCACAGTCCAACTCTCACATTCATACATGACCACTGGAAAAACCATAGCCTTGACTAGGCTGACCTTAATCGATAAAGTAATGTCTCTGCTTTTTAATATGCTGTCTAGGTTGGTCATAACTTTTCTTTCAAGGAGTCAGTGTCTTTTAATTTCATGGCTGCAGTCACCATCTGCAGTGATTTTGGAGCCCCAAAAGATAAAGTCTGACAATGTTTCCCTGTTTCCCCATCTATTTCCCATGAAGTGATGGGACCGGATGCCATGATCTTCGTTTTCTTTAAGTTTTTTTCTTAAAGCTCAAACTGAGCTTTAAAGCCAACTTTTTCACTGTCCTCTTTCACTTTCATCAAGAGGCTTTTTAGTTCCTCTTCACTTTCTGCCATAAGGGTGGCTTTATAAACTTAATAATAAAGCATCTTTTGGGTACTTATATGTTCAATAATATATTGGACATTTTCACATATGCTTTCTAATATCATACTTAAAATATCCTGTGAGGTAGGTACTATTATTATTGCCATTAACAGATGGGGGAAACAATTAAAAAAAATTAACTCATGCAAAGTCACACAGCATAGTAGATTTGAGATTCAGCCTCAGGGTGTTTGATTCCTGAGACCATATCCTTAGCCATTTATTTATTCTATTTATTCATTCATGCTACTTTTTCATTCATTTGACTTTGTATGTTAGCAAGTATATAAAATTGGAGAAGGAAATGGCAACCCAATCCAGTACTCTTGCCTGGAAAATCCCATAGACGGAGGAACCTGGTAGGCTACAGTCCATGGGGTCGCAGCAAGTTGGACACGACTGAGCGACTTCACCTCACTCACTTCATACTTTATCACTGGAGAAGGAAATGGCAACCCACTCCAGTATTCTTGCCTGGAGAATCCCATGGACAGAGAAGCCTGGCGGGCCCATGGTCCATGGGGTTGCAGAGAGTCAGACACGACTGAAGTGACTAAGCACACATGCAAGTAAATAAAATGGAAAAAAAAATGTTACTTCATAGGGTGTTTTCACTACCTTCCAAAGAGAAAGCATGCAGAGAAATGGGCAAGGAATCAAACTGAGATAACCCTCCCCCAGAGTGGGCAAAATTTCTACTACTGTTTGTGTGACTGAGCATGAGATTTTATTCATATTTCCTTTGACAAAAGTAGTTTTTCAATGAGTAAAAGCAAATAAAGCAGGAACTTCTTACCATGGCCTCAAAACACTACATTGATTGGCGTTGTCTATCTCTACAACCACTGTCTCCTGACACTCTGTGTGTGTGTGGGTGCTAAGTAGCTTCAGTCATGTCCGACTCTTTGTGACCCCATGGACTGTAGCCTGTCAGGCTCCTCTGTCCATGGGATTCTCCAGACAAGAATACTGGAGTGGGTTGTCATGCCCTCCTCCAGGGTATGTTCCTAACCCAGGGATTGAACCCAAGTCTCCTGCATTGGCAGGTGGGTTCTTTACCACTACCACCATTTCAGAAACTCCATCTTTCTTTTCTCCATCCTTCTAGTCAGGCTGCTATGTTTATAAGCCTTGAAAAGCCTTTTTCCATCTCAGAACCTTTGTTTATTATTATTATCATCACAATTTTAATAAAAAGTAAAATATCCCACTTGAATGGATACTCATGTTTACTTCAGACTTTTTTAAAGAATTGAACATTACAAAGTTGAATTTCCCTGTGCTCTACTCTGCAGTCCCAAATCCCTTCCTCAGAGGCAATCTCCATCATGAATTTGCTTTCTCTGCAGTCCATGTTTTCTTATATTTTCAACATGTATGCATATGTGTTCATTTCTAAATATATAAGAATGATTTCATATGTATATAGATTTCTGGAACTTGGTTGTCTCACTTATTATGTTTATGATGTTCATCAATGTTAACATGTGTAGATTCAGTTCATTAATTTTTACTGCTGTATTTTCCATTGTAATATACCAAAATTAATTTATTATTAATTAATATATTATAAACTATGATAGGAGAACACAATATTAATTATATCATTATATATTAATTCAGATATTAATTAATTATTAAATTAATTATAATATTAATCAATCCAGAGAATTCTCTGGATTATGGACATCTGATATTTTCACAATTAAATGCAATGTTTCAGTCAGCATCCTTAGAAATTATTGAAGGCATTATGCTAAGTGATATATTGATAAGAGACAGAGAAAGGAAAATACCATGACATAATTTATACGTGGGATCTAAAAAAGCCAAAGTCACAGAAACAGAGTAGAATAGCAGTTACCAGGTACTAAGGGGTGGGGTAAATGCAGGCATGCCAGTCAAAGGGTACAAACTTCCTCCAGTTATAAGATGAATAAATTCTGGGGATTTAATGTAAATCATGGGCCCAAGTTCATGTCCATTGAATTGGTGATACTATCCAACCATGGTGACTATAGTTAACAATACTGTAATATATTCTTGAAAGTTGCTAAGAGGATAAATCTTAAATATTCTCACCACAAAAAAATGGTAATAATGTGATGCAGGTGTTAGCTAAAGTTATGGTGGCAATAATTTTGCAGTATATGTCTATCAAATCAACATGTTGTACATCTTAAACTTACATAATGTTGCATATCAATTATATTTCAATAAAGCTAGAATGCATGGCAAGAGGATAATTAAGAATATGTTTATGCCAAAAAATTTGAAAACCTAGGTAAAATAGACAAATACCTAGAAAACTGTACCTTACTTAATTGATTTAAGAAGATATATTCCTGGATATTCCTATAATCTGACTTTAAGAATCAAAATTAATGATTTAAAATTTTACCATAATTTTTAAAAAAACCTGGTACAGTTTTGTGAGAAAGCATTACCAAATTCAACAATATATGAGAAAGATAATACATCATGACTGAGGTGCATTCATTTCTACAGATTTACAATGGTACATCTGTCATCCTGCCAAATATTCTTATGTACATGAACATATTTCAGGGCACTAGTGTGTTTCTTTTCTCATTTGTCTATCTCTGTACCAATACATAAATTTTTAAATTATTACAGGTTTAAAATATATCTTGAAATATTATAACACTTGTTCCCCTATCATAGTCTTCTTTTCCCATTTGTCTTATTTCTTGTATTTTATTC
>SJXQ01009217.1:0-78206 GCA_006408695.1 Aepyceros melampus | reverse complement strand
CCAAGCTGAAATCAAGATTGCCAGGAGAAATATCAAGAACCTCAGATATGCAGATGATACCACCCTTATGGCAGAAAGTGAAGAACTAAAAAGCCTCTTGATGAAAGTAAAGAGGAGAGTGAAAAAGCTGGCTTAAAGCTCAACATTCAGAACACTCAGATCATGGAATCTGGTCTCATCACTTCATGACAAATAGATGGGAAACAGTGGAAACAGTGTCAGACTTTATTTTGGGGGGCTCCAAAATCACTGTAGGTGGTGATTGCAGCCATGAAATTAAAAGACGCTTACTCCTTGGAAGAAAAGATATGACAAACCTAGATAGCATATTCAAAAGCAGAAACATTACTTTGCCGACTAAGGTCCATCTAGTCAAGGCTATGGTTTTTCTAGTGGTCATGTGTGGATGTGAGAGTTGGACTGTGAAGAAAGCTTAGCACTGAAGAATTGATGCTTTTGAACTGTGGTGTTGGAGAAGACTCTTGAGAGTCCCTTGGACTGTAAGGAGATCCAACCAGTCCATTCTAAAGGAGATCATGCCTGGGTGTTCTTTGGAAGGACTGATGCTAAAGCTGAAACTCCAATACTTAGGCCACCTCATGCGAAGAGTTGACTCATTGGGAAATAAAGACGCTTACTCCTTGGAAGAAAAGATATGACAAACCTAGATAGCATATTCAAAAGCAGAAACATTACTTTGCCGACTAAGGTCCATCTAGTCAAGGCTATGGTTTTTCTAGTGGTCATGTGTGGATGTGAGAGTTGGACTGTGAAGAAAGCTTAGCACTGAAGAATTGATGCTTTTGAACTGTGGTGTTGGAGAAGACTCTTGAGAGTCCCTTGGACTGTAAGGAGATCCAACCAGTCCATTCTAAAGGAGATCATGCCTGGGTGTTCTTTGGAAGGACTGATGCTAAAGCTGAAACTCCAATACTTAGGCCACCTCATGCGAAGAGTTGACTCATTGGGAAAGACCCTGATGCTGGGAGGGATTGGAGGCAGGAGGAGAAGGGGACGACAGAGGATGAGATGGCTGGATGGCATCCCTGACTCAATGGATTTGAGTTTGAGTGAACTCTGGGAGTTGGTGATGGACAGGAGGCCTGGTGTGCTGGGATTCATGTAGTCACAAAGAGTCAGACACGACTGAGCGACTGAACTGAACTGAACTGATGGACAAATAACCTGGCTTTGCAGGAGAAGACATCAGGTATTCGAGTTACAAAGAATACATCACTATCATAACAGCTTGAGAACCAGATTTGTTGTCAGTAATTTAATTGTGGTCCAAGATATTAATGCTGACAGATTTTGAGAAATTGTCATATTCTTTCAGAAGAAAGCAGAATTTGATGTTTAACTAAAATGATTGCTTGTCAATGACTCTATCTACATACACCTGATGTCTTCTCCTCAGAAGGAATGGGATATCTGATAAAGAGGTTGCAATCTGAAAGTCACTTAGCCAACTGAGATATCATAATTTTAGTGACAGGGTGGAGCAAACTCATGAACTTGTCATCTTGTTCAGGTCAAAATGCAGAAATAAGGAAAAACTTCTGAGAATATGCAAAGTAGGAAGGCCCTGAGTTCACCTTCTTTTGTGGGCACATCATAATTATAACTGTTAAAGGGCAGCTATCTATGAAAACAAGCTGATGGAGAAAAGCTCTTCCACAATTAAGATACAAAGAAAGAACCACAACATGACAGGTAGAAGGGGTGGTTACACAGAATGGTCACACCCAGGGGAAGCAATCCAAAAACAGAAGGATAGTCACAATTGTAGAGATTTTCTTCAAGAAGTTTAAAGTGTATGACAGTGATGGTTTGGTATACATATTCATTGTAAAAGGAACCCCAACCCCTTTGAATTAGTTAACATATTCATCATCTCACATATTTACCTTTATTTGGGGGGAGTAGTGAGAACATTTAAGTTTTACTGTCAGTGAATTTCAATTATATAATACAGTGCAACTATAGTCACCATGTTATACTTGAATTCTTGGACCTTATTCCTCTTATAACTGAAAGCTTATACCCTTTTACCAACTTCTCCCTTTGTTTATTGTTATATGTTTTCTGGTACATATTTCCAGTTATGAGTCTGTAAATATTTTACCTTTATTCAACTGATATAGTGTATCTTAATTGCACTCATCTCACATGACTTAGGAGAAGGAGCACATGCTAGTAAAGTAATGCTCAAAATTCTCCAGGCGTGAACCGTGAACTTCCAGATGCTCAAGCTGGTTTTAGAAAAGGCAAAGGAACCAGAGATCAAATTGCCAACATCCACTGGATCATGGAAAAAGCAAGAGAGTTCCAGAAAAACATCTATTTCTGCTTTATTGACTATGCCAAAGCCTTTGACTGTGTAGATCACAATAAACTGTGGAAAATTCTGAAAGAGATGGGAATACCAGACCACGTGACCTGCCTCTTGAGAAATCTGTATGCAGGTCAGGAAGCAACAGTCAGAACTGGACATGGAACAATAGACTGGTTCCAAATCAGGAAAGGAGTACATCAAGGCTGTATATTGTCACCCTGCTTATTTAACTTATATGCACAGAGTACATCATGAGAAACACGTGGCTGGATGAAGCACAAGCTGGAATCAAGATTTCTGGGAGAAATATCAATAACCTCAGATATGCAGTTGACACTACCCTTATGGCAGAAAGTGACGAAGAACTAAAGAGCCTCTTGATGAAAGTGAAAGAGAGTGAAAAGTTGGCTTAAAGCTCAACATTCAGAAAACTAAGACCATGGCATCCTGTCCCATCACTTCATGGCAAATTAGATGGTTAAACAGTGGAAACTGTAACAGACTTTACTTTTTTGGGCTCCAAAATCACTGCAGATGGTGACTGCAGCCATGAAATTAAAAGATGCTTGCTCCTTGAAAGAAACGCTATGAACAACCTAGACAGCATATTAAAAAGCAAAGACATTGCTTTGCCAACAAAGGTCCATCTAGTCTAAGCTATGGTTTTTCCAGTAGTCATGTATGGATGTGAGAGTTGGACTATAAAGAAAACTGAGCGCCAAAGAATTGATGCTTTTGAAATGTTATGTTGGAGAAGACTCTTGAGAGTCCCTTGGACTGCAAGGAGATCCACCAGTCCATCCTAAAGAGATCAGTCCTGGGTGTTCATTGGAAGGACTGATGCTAAAGCTGAAACTCCAATACTTTGGCCACCTGATGGGAAGAGCTGACTCATTGGAAAAGACCCTTATGCTTGGAAAGTTTGAGGGTAGGAGGAGACGGGGACAACAGAGGATGAGGTGGTTGGATGGCATCACCAACTCAATGGACATGGGTTTGAGTAGACTCTGGCAGTTGGTGATGGACAGAGAGGCCTGGGGTGCTGCAGTTCATGGGGTCAGAAAGAGTTGGACACAACTGAGTGACTGAACTAAACTGAAGAACAATTATATGCCAACAAAATATACAACCTGAATAATGCATAAATTCTTATAAATGTGCGATTTTCCAACCCTGAATCAGTACAAAATAGAAAATATGAACAGGCCAATTATCAATAATGAAATGAATCAGTAATTAAGAACAACTTCCCAACAAATAAAAGTCCAGGACCAGATGGCTTCTCAGGAGAATTCTATGAAGCATTTAACACTTATTCTTCTCAAACTATTTTAAGAAATTGAGGAGGAAGGAATGCTTCTGAACTTATTTTATGAGGCCAGCATCACCTTGATACCAAAACCAGATAAAGTCACCAGAAAAAAGAAAATTACAGGTCAGTATCACTGATGAACACAGATGCAAAAATCCTCAACAAAATACTAGCAAACCAATTCAACAATACATTAAAAGGATCATGTACCACAATCAAGTGGGATTTATGCCAGGGCTGCAAGGATTTTTCAATATCTGTAAATCATTGTGATACATCACATTAATAAATTGAATAATAAAAATTATATGATCATCCTAATAGATGCAGAAAAAGCTTTGATAAAAGTTCAATTCTATTTATGATAAAAATTCTTTAACAAAGTTGGTATATTGAGAACATACTTTACATAATAAAAGCCATATATGACAAGCCCATAGCTAACATTGTACTCAGCAGTGAAAAGCTGAACACTTTTTTCTTTAAGGGTAGGAACAACACGTGGATACTCAGTCTCACACTTTTATTCAAGTCCTAAGCACATCAGTTAGACAAGAAAAAGAAACAAATGCAAAAATGGTAAGGAAGAAGAAAAATGTCACTGAATGCAGATTACATGATACTATATATAGAAAATCCCAAAGTCACCATCAAAAAACTATCAGAACTAATAAATAAATTCTTAAAATTGGAGGATACAAAATTAGCATACAGAAATTTGGTGTGTTATTTTATACTAACAATAAACTATCAGAAAGAGGAATTAAGAAAATAGTCCCATTTACAATTGCATTGAAAAGTATTAAATACAGAGAAAAAATTAAAAGCTAAAATACCTACACTCAGAAAACTATGAGACATCGATAAAACAAATTGATGGCAACACAAACAAATGGAAAGTTATAGTGTTATCATGGATTATAAGAACTGACATTGTTAAAATGACCATTCTTCCCAAGGAAATCTACAGATTCAGCACAATCCCTATCAAAAAACCAATTACATTTTATACAGAATTAGAACAAATAATTTTAAAATTTGTATAGAATCAAAAGACCTTGAATAGCTAAAATAATCTCAAGAAAGAACAAAGCTGATGATATCATGCTCTCATTTCAAATTATATTATAAAGCTATAATAATCAAAACAGTGTGGTACTGACATGAAAACAGACACATAGATCAATGGAACAGATTGGAGATCCCAGAAATAAACCCACATTTATATGGTAAATTAGTCTATAACAAATGAGGCAACCATATATAATGGGTAAAATATAGACTCTTCAATAAATGGTGATGGGAAAATTAGACAGCTACATGCAAAGGAATCAAACTGTCCTACTTTTTCACACCATACACAAAAATAAATTCAAAATGGATTAAAGACTTAAATGTAAGACCTGAAACTATAAAACTCCTAGAATAAAACATAGGCAGTATGCTCTTAGGCATCAATCTTAGCAATATTTTTTGGATCTATCTCCTCAGTCAAGGGAAACAAAAGCAAAAATAAACAAATGGGATTGTATTAAATTAAAAAATTTTTGCACAGTGAAGTAAACTGTCAGTGAAATGCAGCCTACTGAATTGGAGCGTATGTTTGCAAAGATATCCAATAAGGAGATAATATCCAAGATATACAAAGAACTCATACAGCTCAACATCAGAAAAACAAACTAGATTAAAAAGTGAGCAGAGGACCTGAACAGACATTTTTCCAAGGAATACATACAGATGGCCAACAGGCACATGAAAAGCTACTCAAAATCATTAATTATCAGAGAAATGCAAATTGAAACCACAGTGAGACATCACCTCACATCTGTTAAAATGACTGTAATCAAAAAGATAACAAACACAGTGTTGATGGGGATATGGAAAAAAGGAATCTCATGCACTGTTGGTGGAGATGTATATCGGTACAGCCACTATGGAAAACACTAGAGATTCCTCAAAAAGTTAAAAGTGAGATTGTCATATGATTCAGCTATTTTACTTGTGGATATTTACTTACAGAAAACAAAACCACTAATTTGAAAAGATATATATACTTCAGTGTTCACCGAAGCACTATTTACAGAAGCTAAGATATGAAAGCAACCTAAGTGTCCACCAACAGATGAATGGATAAAGATGTGATTATATATAAATATATAATTTTAATTATATATAATTATATAATATACAACTTTAATTATATATATAATATTGTATATATTTAATTAAAAAATGAAATCTTGTCATTTGCAACAATATGGATGGATCTAAAAGGTATTAAGTTAAATGAAATTAGTCAGAGGAAGACAATTAGAACTTGATCTCACTTATTGTAGAATCTAAAAAACAAAACCAAAACAGACTCATAGATACAGAGAATGAACTAGTGTTTTCTAGAGAGGAGAGAGTGGAAGGATGAGTGAAATAAATGAGGGAGATTAAGAGGTACAAACTTCTGGTTATAAAATAAACTGTGGGAATATAATGTACAGTATGGGGAATATAGTTAATAATATTGCCATAAGTTTGTATGGTGACAGATGGTAACCAGACCTACCATGGGATATTTTTGTAGTGTATAAAATTACTGAATCACTATGTTGTACACTTGAAATTTTTTAAAAAGGCAGACAAAAAAATAAGTAGGGCTGGGAAATACCATTTTATCTCTGTTTGAGTTAGAAAAAATGGGAAGATATCCAATGTAGGACAGTTTGTCTTTTGTAGTGGGAACCTCCTGGGTTTGGTTCAGATGAAGATAGAAATTAATTTGGGGAATAAGATTTAAGTGCCATCATTATAAAGAAAATCACTCACTAGAGACTTCCAGTGGCAAGAAATTCAGAGCTGAATGTACACAAGCAGGTTTGGAAGTAATTTTAAAGGCAGTTTTTAAGTTCAGCTGAGAGGAGACTGGAATGTAAGTGTGAGTATAGTGTATAACTTAGATTAAAAACAGTATAGATTAGGAAATGAGAATTTGAAGCAGACATATTTCTTCTTCATTTATGCTCCAGCAGATAGATATCTTTCAAAGTTCAGTTCTAATTATGTATTATATGGATGGAGGTAATAATGAGAGTGTCTTAGGCGTCTTGGATTGCTGCAAGAAAACACCATAGAGCAGGTACTTAAGCAGGACATTTATTTCTCATAGTTTTAAGAGGCTGGATAGTCCAAGATCATGGTACTGATGGGTTTATTTCCTGGTGAGAACTGTCTTTCTGGTTTGCAGATAGCTGCCTTCTCCTATGTCCTCGCATGGTGGAGTGGAATAGGAGAGCTGGAGAGAGTTCTGGTCTTTCTTTGTTGCCTTATAAGGACACTAATCCAATCATGTGGGGTGTACTCTCATGACTTCTTTGAACCTTATTAATTCCCAAAGGCCTTACCTCCAGAGTCATCACATTGGGGTTAGGGTTGCAGCATGTGAGTATAGTGGGTAGGGGCACATTCAGTCCATAACAAGGAGGAAGAGTTCTAGTGATCTATTGCTATGGAACAACTCTCTTCAAAACTTGCTGGTTTAAAACAACACAGCTTTATTAAATTTCAGGATTTTGTGGGTGAGGAATTTGATTAGGTTCAACTGGATAATTCTGCTTTGCATGGGGTTGTCTGGGCTCACTCAGCCAGTGGCTGGTATGGTCTCAGTGTGTCCAAGACATCTTCACTCATGTGCCTGGTGCTTCAGTGGGGGTGACTAGAAGGTGGGGCTTGGGGACCCCCTTCCTCTGCATGTGTTTTCAGGGCCTTTCCACATGGCTTTTCTAGCAGAGTGTTTGGACTTCTTACATAGGTTCCAAGTACAAGTAGAACCATTTACCAAATAACTGTACAAAAACATTGGATTGATAAGTTTTGGACATGTTGAGTTGGGATGACTATGAGCTGTTGAGGCAGAGAGGTTTGCAGTACAGTTGAAAATATAAATCTGAATCTTAGGCCCTAAAATGAAATGGATCTAAAATTTTAAAAAATTTAGGTCACAGATGGAGATTTTGGGAGTCAATGAGCTCCTCACTATTTTAAAGCCCTGAAGAATAGATTGCAGTGTTAAGGGAGAGAGTATAAGTTGAGAGGAGAATCTGAAAGCTGAATAAATGTCCATATTTTAAAGGATGGTCCAGAAGGAGAAACCTGCAATGAAGACTGACCAGGAACATACAGAGAAGAAAGAATAGAAGGAGGGAGAGAGAGAGAGACATTGTAGAAGCATGGGTAGTTACAGAATTCATAAAAAGGAATGAACTGCAATTATTGCTCAAATGCTGAGATTTAGCCCCAGGAAGACTGGGTCTAATCCTGTCCCTGCCATCTGCTATTTATATGACTTTGACCTTAGCCTGTGCCTCAGTTTCTTTATCTGTGAAATGAGGATACTAAAAGCAACTGTGCCATAGGGTTGTTGTTTAAATGCATTATTCCATGTTATCAACATATATAACTTATCTTTTTACTATTCCATGCTTTAAAGAGTTTGAAAAGATCCATGAGTCTGGCAACTAGGAGAACTTTGAACTTTAGAAAAGTTTGGTGATAGTATTGTTAAATTTTTATGACATGACAGCAAATGTTCCACAGTATGTAACTGGGTATTGATAATGGTAAAATCCATTGTAACAAGCATGAAAGAAGCCCATAATTTCCTTAATGATTGCATTTTGTAATTTTAATGTACTTTAAAGTGCACATCAACAAACAATTTTTTTTTACAAACTCTATTGTATTTTCAGACCACTATTAGTTTTCTCTTGTGCACTATGGATTTCTTGGATGTAGAGCAGAGCTTGGCATGAAAGGGTCAGGATGACACTCATCTGTTTTTGTAAATAAAGTTTTGTTGGAACACAGCTACTTCTATTCATTTCTGTATTGTCTGTGGCTGCTTTTATGTTCCAATGGCAGAGTTGGAGTCCTGACAGAGACCATATGGATCACAAAGCTTAAAATATAGTGCACATCAACAAACAATTTTTTTTTACAAACTCTATTGTATTTTCAGACCACTATTAGTTTTCTCTTGTGCACTATGGATTTCTTGGATGTAGAGCAGAGCTTGGCATGAAAGGGTCAGGATGACACTCATCTGTTTTTGTAAATAAAGTTTTGTTGGAACACAGCTACTTCTATTCATTTCTGTATTGTCTGTGGCTGCTTTTATGTTCCAATGGCAGAGTTGGAGTCCTGACAGAGACCATATGGATCACAAAGCTTAAAATAATTACAATCTGGTTCTTTATGTAAAAAAGGTGCTTTTGCTCTCCTCTTTCCTACAGTATTTCTTCTCTTGGCAGTTACTTCTGTTTTGCTCATCCCTAGGAACCTAGAAAGCAAAAGCAGTTATGGCTGAAGGAGTGAAGGCTTTCTTACATAGATTGACTTACAAAAGGACAATAACTTTTGAGAATACCTGATCTACAGATATTTTTGTTGCTGTAGATTTTATTGAAACTGGAGTAGAAGTCATTGTTATCAGGAGTGAAATGACTAAGGCCCAGGCTAACTTTCTTATCCAGGACACTGTTAAGGCTGCCTTCATTTTGATGGCATTCTTTTTTTCCCCAGCGAAGGGCTTAGAAATGGTATAAATTGGCTAGCTAATGCAGGGGCTGAATTACTCTGGGGCTTTGTCCAGGTGGGACGTGAGAATCAGGCCATCTTTTCAGATAAGATTTGGGATTTGGTTACTATTGAGGAGAAAAACAGTCTCCTGTTTGGGAAGGTCTATTCATTCTTGTTTAAAGCCCCATTGGTTATTTAACACATTTCTCTAGTCTACAGATTACTTTTGTGTAGAGAACCAAGGGTTTTGAGAAAGATAAGAGAGAGGTGTGTAATTTATTCTGTAATCATAAGATAGGTCAGTTTCAACAGAGCCCAGCCTTGAAGATAGCTAACTTTTATATTGTTTACTTTTGGTAGCTTTTAAAAAAAATCTACCAATTTGAAAATCAGTCTATTCAGTCATAAATCACCAACTCATTTCTGCCATCTTTTTCTCCATATTTGCCAGAATTAGAAAGTATGAAAATGTACCATTTCTATGATGAGAAAGAGAAAATTGTCTCTTAGAGCTAGATGCAGCAGCAAAATTAAAAAGAAAGAAATATTTGTTGGCAACATTCTCATCTGCTTCAATTCATAGTATATGAAATGTGAGAGCTAAAGGAATCTTAGAGGTTCTGAAATCTGCTACCCTCAACCCAGAAGATAAGAACTGACTTGAATGTGTGGTCAGATTTTCGATGCTGAAAACAGTGCTAAATTGGGATCCTTCACAGGGAACTTGCAGGCTACTAGGGCTCAAGCCTAAGGTGAAAGGAATAAAAGAATTTGAGAATTCTTCTTGAATAGAAGAATTTCAAATACCATGGAGGGCAGTTTTGGTTGGAGAGTTAGGGAGGCTGTCTTAGGTTCAGTTCCTAGAAAGCAAATCCTGAGATAAAAATTCCAGTTTTATTAGGAAATGTTCCCAGAAGGAGACTTGTAGGGGAGTAGGGGATTGGGACATTAAGAAAAGGAGGGTGGCCAGGGTATGATGTTAGGCAGTCATAGAGAGAGTAACTTGAGCTCAGTTCCACAGAGGAGTACAGGAAGAGTGTAAGTCATGCCTTTGAGTTGTCCTGGCCAAGGGAAGAGGGAGTATTTAACCTCCCACATTTGTCCCTTAGTTGTTGTTGTTGTTCAGATACTCAGTTGTGTCTGACTCTTTGTGACCCCATGAACAGCAGCATGCCAGGCTTCCCCATCCTTCACTATCTCCTGGAGTTTTCTCAGACTCATGTCCATTGAGTCAGTGATGCTCTCCAACCGTCTCATCCTCTGTCATCCTCTTCTCCTCCTGCCTTCAATCTTTCCCAGCATCAGGGTCTTTTCCAATGAGTCACCTCTTTGCTCATCCTTCACTATCTCCTGGAGTTTTCTCAGACTCATGTCCATTGAGTCAGTGATGCTCTCCAACCGTCTCATCCTCTGTCATCCTCTTCTCCTCCTGCCTTCAATCTTTCCCAGCATCAGGGTCTTTTCCAATGAGTACCTCTTTGCATCAGGTGGCCAAAACATTGGAGCTTCAGCATCAGTCCTTCCAATGAATATTCAGGGTTGATTTCCTTTAGGATGGACTGGTTTGATCTTCTTGCAGTCCAAGGGACTCTCAAGAGTCTTCTCCAGAACCACAATTCAAAAGCATCCATTATTTTAGTTATGAGCTGACTTGCTGTGGGATGGTGGAGGTGTGGGTGTGTGGGATATTCATTCTTCACCCTGCAATGGATTCAGTAACCTGAGGGCAGCCTTCTTTAAAAAAAAAAAAAAAAGTTAACTGTTGTATAACTAAAGGGAAAGGGAACCTGGGCTGAGCCTTCAGACACTGTTCCTGCAGACATCTTCCTAATACCTTCAAATCATGCTAAGGATGCGTCCTCTGTTTCATCTTTCTGTCGAAGCTCAGTAAGTAGAATCAATGATTGGGTATTACCTTCCTTAGTCTTTGAAATTTTTATTCTAAATAAGATTCAAGGAAATGAAGCTTTCAGCCACAAATTCAGATATTTGGTTGGCAGGTTTTCGTTGCTTCCTCTCTCTAGGAATATCAGTTTTCAGCAAGGAAACAGACTTTAAAAGATCACATATATTCCAAGTAGCAATTGAAGGGAAAATAGCAATGTGATAAATGTTCTAAGCCTTACATCTAATTACCAAGCACACCACAACATGGTTGTTATTTTCTCATGGGCGTGTAATCCATCTGTATGTGCAATCTCAGCAGGAGATGTTGGTATAGTACAGACTATTTCATTGTCCAACTCCTACCTCTAAAAGGAAGAATGAAAAAATGAAAGTGAATTATCTGTTCATGTAGCACAGAAGGCAGGTGGGGTGGGGAGGGAGAGAAAAAGAGAGTGACAAATATGGTCTCACCGAGAGGGCCCATGTCACCAACTTAAGAATCTCTCTCAGTGAACGGGAGGAAAATCGGAGGGAACAGCTGGTGTTTATTCAGCCTTCACTATGATTCAAGCTCTGTTCTTAGAGCTTCTAAGTGAGTTAACCCACTAAACCTCATATGATGCTGTAACTGAGGAAACAGAGGAACTTGATGGAGGTCACACCACTCACTAGTAAGTGGCAGAGCTGGCTTCTGAATCCAGGCCTTCTGGCTCCTGAGTCAACCCTGGGTGCCTGGCTAGATAGATTTGGCATTGGCCTGTTATGTATGGGATTCTTCCTCTTGAGTCTAAACTGCATGAAATCCACTTTTATTCTCTGGATGATGTTGTTTGGTTGTTCAGTCTTGTCTGACTCTTTGCAACCCTATGGACTGTAGCCCTCCAGGTTCCTTTGTGCATGGGATTCTCCAGGAGAGAATACTGGGGAGGGTTGCCATTTCCTTCTCCAGGGGATCTTCCCAACCCTGGAATCAAACGCATGTCTCCAGCAAGACTCCTGCATTGCAGGCAAATTCTTTACTGTGAGCCATTTTCTGGATAGAGTTTGGCTATTTCTTTTCAACTTATTTTTAAATAGTCATGTACTGTACTGGTGGGCTGCAGTCAATAGGGTCGCACAGAGTCGGACACAACTGAAGCGACTCAGCAGCAGCAGCAGCAGTACTGTACAAATGCATGAGAAATTTTAAATTAAAACATCACAGATAAAATGGAAGTCATGGTTTCATGGTTTTCATTGACTGGCAACCCTAAATTCCTGTTCTCTCCCTGTAACCCACCTCACTGGATCAGTTTAGTATCACTTCGATGTTTAAAAATACATTTAGAAAGTGATCTAATTTCATTCTTTTACAAGTGGTTGACCAGTTTTCCCAGCACCACTTGTTAAAAAGATTGTCTTTAATCCACTGCATATTCTTGCCTCCTTTGTCGAAGATAAGCTGTCCATAGGTGTGTGGATTTATCTCTGGGCTTTCTATTTCGTTCCATTGATCTATATTTCTGTCTTTGTGCCAGTACCATACTGTCTTGATGACTGTGGCTTTGTAGTAAAGCCTGAAGTCAGGCAGATTGATTCCTCCAGTTCCATTCTTCTTTCTCAAGATGGCTTTGGCTATTCGAGGTTTTTGTGTTTCCATACAAATTGTGAAATTATTTGTTCTAGCTCTGTGAAAAATACCGCTGGTATCTTGATAGGAATTGCATTGAATCTGTAGATTGCTTTGGGTAGTATACTCATTTTCACTACATTGATTCTTCCTAACACCATACACAAAAATAAACTCAAAATGGATTAAAGATCTAAACGTAAGACAAGAAACTATAAAACTCCTAGAGGAGAACATAGGCAAAACACTCTCTGACATAAATCACAGCAGGATCCTCTATGATCCACCTCCCAGAATACTGGAAATAAAAGCAAAAATAAACAAATGGGATCTAATTAAAATTAAAAGCTTCTGCACAACAAAGGAAACTATAAGCAAGGTGAAAAGACAGCCTTCTGAATGGGAGAAAATAATAGCAAATGAAGCAACTGACAAACAACTAATCTCAAAAATATACAAGCAGCTTATGCAGCTCAACTCCAGAAAAATAAATGACCCAATCAAAAAATGGGCCAAAGAACTAAATAGACATTTCTCCAAAGAAGACATACGAATGGCTAACAAACACATGAAAAGATGCTCAACATCACTCATTATCAGAGAAATGCAAATCAAAACCACAATGAGGTACCATTTCACACCAGTCAGAATGGCTGCGATCCAAAAGTCAACAAGCAATAAATGCTGGAGAGGGTGTGGAGAAAAGGGAACCCTCTTACACTGTTGGTGGGAATGCAAATTAGTACAGCCACTATGGAGAACAGTGTGGAGATTCCTTAAAAAATTGCAAATAGAACTGCCTTATGATCCAGCGATCCCACTGCTGGGCATACACACCAAGGAAACCAGAATTGAAAGAGACACGTGTACCCCAATGTTCATTGCGGCACTGTTTATAATAGCCAGGACATGGAAGCAACCTAGATGTCCATCAGCAGATGAATGGATAAGAAAGCTGTGGTACATATACACAATGGAGTATTACTCAGCTATTAAAAAGAATACATTTGAATCAGTTCTAATGAGGTGGATGACGCTGGAGCGATTATACAGAGTGAAGTAAGCCAGAAAGAAAAACACCAATACAGTATACTTACACATATATATGGAATTTAGAAAGATGGTAATGATAAACCTGTACGCAAGACAGCAAAAGAGACACAGATGTATAGAACGGCCTTTTGGACTCTGTGGGAGAGGGAGAGGGTGGGATGGGTTGGCAGAGTGGCAATGTAACATGTATGATATCATAAGTGAAACGAATCGCCAGTCTAGGTTTGATGCAGGATGCAGGATGCTTGGGACTAATGCACGGGGATAATCCAGAGAGAAGGTGTGGGGCGGGAGGAGGGAGGTGGGGGTCGGGATTGGGAGTTCATGTACACTCGTGGCTGATTCATGTCAATGTATAGCAAAACAAATACAGTATTGTAAAGCAAAACAAACTAAAAAATAAAAATTAATTAATAAAAAAAATACATTTAGATGCTTGTTAAATCTTCTTTGAAAATATATGATACTGTTTTGTACTTTTTATTTAAAAAAGAAAACACATTTAATTGTATGATACCATAGTTCAGGTGCTGCTGCTGCTGCTAAGTCGCTTCAGTCGTGTCTAACTCTGTGTGACCCCATAGATGGCAGCCCACCAGGCTCCTCTGTCCATGGGATTTTCCAGGCAAGAATGCTGGAGTGGGGTGCCATTGCCTTCTCCGACCATAGTTCAGAGGATCTCAAATTGTCTTGGTTTACGGCTCTTTCAGTATCTTAGTAATTATTTCATGGTGCTCTATGTCAAAAGAATATTTAACAGTTCCATCTAGTGAGAATTAGATCCAAACAACTTAATAAGTATTTATGTCCTAACATAGCCATTATGGCCTTAGTAGCCATTCAAAACATTACACACGTGAAAATAGTATCCACTTCATTCTTAACCATAATTACCTACTAACCGTATATGCCTGTTGGACACTTCATGGCTCTCAAACCCTGGGATCAGATCAGATACTGCCACACTCGTTGCCTGTTCCACACCAAATTCCTAATTTGCCCAGGACTTTTTTTTTTTTAATCACAGCAACTACGGGAAACCCAACTTTGGAAAAAGTATGACATTAAAAGGAATTTAGTGTGTGCTAATATTGGGACTGTGGACCTCCTTGAGCTCAGGGTTTGCACGGCGTCCAGCAGATGTCTTCTGTGGCTGTGCCTCCCTGTGCACAATTTGGGAACTAACCGGGGTCGTGGTTATAAATTTTGCAGTTCACTTTTTTCATCCTACACTTTGCCCTGGGGATTCAACCATGTTGCACACAATGATCTACTTGCTAGAAAAGACTGCCACAGAATCTCCCAGATTTTATTTACCCATTTTCCTGATTATGGCCATTAATGTTATTTCTAATATTTTGTAATTTTATATAATATTGAAGTGAAAATCCTTGTTTCATTCCTCTTCATTCACATGGCCAAATTAGAGTAAAGGAATTGCTAGGCCATAGGCCAGTCAGGTTTTTAAATTTTAGTGAAAGCGTTAGTCACTCAGTTGTATCTGACTCTGTGATCCCATGGACTGTAGCCCGGCAGGATCCTCTTTCCATGGAATTCTCCAGGCAGGAATATTAGAGTGGGGAGCCATTCCCTTCTTCAGGGGATCTTCCCGATCCAGGGATCAAACCCAGGTCTCCTAACCTAGGGATGGAACCCAGGCAGATTCTTTACCATGAGTCATCATGGAAGCCTTTAAACTTCTCTGCATACCAATAAATTGAGCATGACCCTTTTTGAAGAAATGATTCCCTAAAATTCCTTAAAGCATGATTACTCTGGCTTATTTTTCTTATAACTCTATATCCTATGACTATCCCATTGGGAAGAATAGTTGTTTTGGAATTGTATGTAGTAGTTAAATTTTAGACAATGGTAATTGAGAAACAAGGGCAGGATATGAGTAGGCTGAGAGGAAGAGGAAGACAGGAGCTGATCAGAAACTGCTGGACATATTATGTAGGACAATGAGAAGGCCAGATCATTTATAGTAAATAATTTATGCAGAGCACAGATGGTAAATACCTCGCAGGCATCCTTAAATGTTCCCTCCCCTTCCATGGGAGACATAGCCAAATCCATCATGAATGGCAGACATAACCAATCCATCATGACACTCATTCTCCCCAAACCTTCACTCAATCTTGAGTTCTGCTCACAACCCTGGGAGATTACCATCAACTTCTGTGAGCACACAAAATGAAATTTGCCTGTCATCCCTGGGGGTGGTGAGAAGGTGGGAAGATAGGTTGAAATTAGGCAGAGAAGGACTAAGAAGTCTAAAGAATGCCAAGCAAGGAGCATTTGGATAACTTATTTACATTTCAGACTCTGTTGACAAAATGACTGGCTATCCTCCTCTGTGAAACAGTAGCAGTAGGTATTGATCTCAGGCTGCTATTATTTGTTTTTGTGCCTTAGTTCTAAATTATGCTATGTATTTATTTCTAGAAAAGTAATTAAATCACCAAAGGCCCCTTTTATTATTCTTTTCATGTGTCCTATATATTGAAAAATGTGGTCTCCCAATTAAACTGTACTTATTAAATAACAATGACAATATCAGCAAACAAGCATTCACTGAATATTTTTCACATGACAGGCACTGTTTAAGCAACTTACATTTATTAATTTTTAAAATCTTCACAACAACCTTACAAGGTAGGTACAATTACCGTTCTCATTTTATAGTTGTAAAATAGAGACAGAAAGTAAACATTTTGTAGCTAGTAAGTGGTATAATCAATGCCTTTCTCATTGTTCAATTTTAACTGTGTAAGTCCAAGCATAATTTCTGATTAGAAGGAGATAACCAAAAGTACAGTGGTGGTTTCCAAGGGCTGGGAGAAAGGGGGAGAAAGTTAATGTTTAATAGGTATAGAGTTTAAATTTTACAAGATGAAAAGAGTTCTAGAGATGGATGGTGGTGATGGTAGCACACCATTATAAATGTGTTTAATACACCAAACTGTACACTTAAAAATGGTTTTAGGATGGGGACTTTTATGTTATGTATGCATGCGTGCATGCTGACTTGATTCAGTCATGACTGACTCTTGTGACCCTATGGACTGTAGCCCACCAGACTCCTTTGTTGGGACTCTCCAGGGAAGAATACTGGAGTGGGTTGGCACACCTTCCTCCAGGGGGATCTTCCTGATCCAGGGATTGAACCTACATCTCTTATGTCTCCCATACTGGCAGGCATATTCTTTACCACTAGTACCACCTGAGAAGGCCCATGTTATGTATCAGTTCAGTTCAGTCACTCAGTCATGTCTGACTCTTTGCGACCCAATGGACTGCAGCATGCCAGGCTTCCCTGCCCGTCACCAACTCCCAGAGTTTACTCAAACTCATGTCCATCAAGTCAGTGATGCTATCCAACCATCTCATCCTCTGTCGTCCCCTTCTCCTCCTGCCTTCAGTCTTTTCCAGCATCAGGGTCTTTTCCAATGAGTTGGTTCTTCACATCAGGTGGCCAAAGTATTGGAGTTTCAGCTTCAGCATCAGTCCTTCCAATGGATATTCAGGACTGATTTCCTTTAGGATGGACTGATTGGATCTCCTTGCAGTACAAGAGACTCTAAAGAGTCTTCTCCAACACCACAGTTCAAAAGCATCAATTCTTTGGTGCTCAACTTTCTTTATAGTCCGGCTCTCACATCCATACATGACTACTGGAAAAACCATAGCTTTGACTAGATGGACCTTTGTTGGCAAAGTAATGTCTCTGCTTTTTAATATGCTGTCTGGCTGGTCATAGCTTTTCTTTCAAGGAGCAAGCGTCTTTTAATTTCATGACTTCCGTCACCATCTGCAGTGATTTTGGAGCCCAAGCAAATAAAGTCTCTCACTGTTTCCATTGTTTTCCCATCTATTTTTCATGAAGTGATGGGACCAGATGTTATGTATATTTTACTACAAAACAATAAGGGGAAAAGGAGCTAACCAGGGTTCCCAACATAAGTTGATAGAATTCTGGCCAGAAACAAAGAAATTTGCTATATTAGTTTGATTGTGCAACAGGTCAGGGATAAATGCACAGTTTTCTGGCAGATTCTTCATTTAGAAGAATTAATTTAAATAGCCAGGAGGCCCCATTTTTCTTTAAAGAGTGCAAAGATCTGAAACCCTAGACTGGAATCTGCTGACTGGACACTCAATTCTCTAGTTCCTAGGAAGGTAGGGGGTGTTCAGCGAGGAGAATAATACATTTGAGAGTGAACTGGCCAGTGAGGAAGCCACAAGCCCAAGGTTAAGGGCCTCTGCACTAGAATTGCAGTGAAAGCTGGCGTCACCATTTCTTCACTTTGCCATTTCTTTGGCAAGTTCTTTAACATCCCAGGCTCCAGAATTCTTTGCTGTAAATGGGGTGGTAGTGATGGGTCATAGAAACTCTGGCACTTAGTGAGCCCTCAATAATACTAGCTCCTAATTCAACTTCATGGCTATGTATTTACATCAAACAATAGGGATAATACAGAATCCTGAGGCTCACTGAATCTTGCAAATGAGATAAACTGAGGTGTAAGTGCTTGACTGATGGTAAGTTTCCTCCTCTTCTTTTGTCTCCAGTATCTAGCAGAGAGAGGGTGCCCCATAAGTGAGGACTCCCCTGCATCTTGGTGGATACTCAGTGGCACCCCTCTTACTATCTATCTATTTCTAAACGTCTGGTGTATAAAGTGATGCTTCCTGATATTCCTTAAGCAGCTTCAAGGGCATCATGTTTTGTAACATCAGAGGCTGCCCTGGTGTTGGCATGTCAAAGTGACCTTCACTCATGGTGTGGAGAGAGCTGGTTGCTGGGTCCAGCATTGTGTCTGCTTCAAATACTTATTGGTAACATGATTCTGAGCTGTTCAGGATATGGGGCTTCTTTGTTTTGTGTTGCAGCTGATTTTTCTTCTTAATGACCTCAGGCCTCTGACATAAGATGTTTAAAATAATTTGTTCCTCCTTACTGTGAAGGAAGAACTGCCTCTGTGTGTGACAGGGCTAAAGGTGGCTTGCCCCACTGTTAACTTGAAAGGATGGTGCTGGACTGTGACTCTTAGAGGTCACGGATGTCAAAGTCTTTAGCCATCTGTGGCTTGCCCGAGCGATGGAGCTCAAAGAATCACCTAGGAGCCAACTAGAGCCATTGGAACATCCCATTTAAGTGCATATTTTCTCCCTTGTCCTTCTATCCTAGCAACTGTATGATTCAAATACTACTCAAAAAGTATTAATTCTCTGTAATTTATACACTTGCCTGTGATATTATTACTGCCCAACTGCTCATGTTGATCTTCAGAGGGTGGAACTCCAAGGAATATCTATAGGGAACCGAGGCTGTACTTTGGAAAAAGAATATCTTTATTAAGTTCCTTTTATTAAGTATGCATCACATGGTCCAGCCATTTGACCCACAATCTCTGCTTTTTTTTCTCCCCAGCACTGGCTTGAACCTAACAAGTCCATCTCCAAGCAAATGAAATGTAAGTGTCAATCTGTGGGTTCACTTTTGCTATGAAATGTCCAATGATAGATTCTGTTTCTTTACAAAGTTTCTCCTGCCAGGAAAGAAATGGATGGAGTTAAAGATCTGGGGGTGGGGGGGCTTCTCCCTCCCCATGAGCACTGTGTAGCTTCTCTTCTCTTTATTTGCTGACCTCGGTGCTCCCCATAATCACTATTCCTAGAGGCCTGAGTCTCTCCCCATCCCCACCATCTTACCCTCATGTTTCATGGTCGAACAGGGGCGCAAGTACCTAGTTCCCCATTGATTGTGCGGTTTGCTAGTAAATGGTTCAGGGTGGAAAGTCGGTGTTGTGGGGGGATGGCAAGAGGGGCAGATGTATTTTGAAATTAAAATCTTGCTGCCCTGGAATCCATTTATCCCTTCATGTCAACTTTCCCAGGGCTCTAAAATGTGGATGATAAGTCAGTTTCTCATCAGAGATCAGGTTAGCACGTATTAGGTCACTAGTCATCATTCAAGGGAGTCTTTTCTTTTTTTTAATATGAAGAAATTATTTGAGGCAAGGTTTTTAAGTAAGAGAAGGAAGAAACTGAATTATGATGGCAAACTAGTAACCAACATATCTGTTCCTTAACGCTTTTCTTTTACCTTCCTGCTTCTCCCTTTTCTGTCCTCACTCAGACCTCTGTCTGTCTGTCTGTCCCTACCCTTTCTTCTCCTGTCTCTCAAGAATAGACTCTGTCTGACCAGTGCAGGACTCACAGCCAGCCAGACTGTTCAGGCTAGCACCCAGAACTGCTCTGGGCGAATGATGCTGCAGAGAGAGGGCAAGAAAGATGTGTGAGGTGCAGGCAAGGGGCAGCAACACATGGAAAGTTCAGAGAAGTCAGGCCCTTGAAGTGAGGCTGGAATAGAGTTGGGACAAGCATCCAAGATTAAGTAGCAGGACACAGGTACCAGGGAGCTGTGTATAGAATGAAATGCAGGCTAATGAGAATAAACTAATTTATCTGAGAAAAAAAACTAGCTGATCCTTGACTTTTATCCCTTAATTACTTTATCCCTTAAAGTTTTAATATTGTTTTTATATATTTTAAAATATTTTAGGCAAATTTCCAGCAAAGTTATTTTTAGTAAATGGTTCTTTGACTTTGGTTCTTAAACTTCATGAAATAGTTTCCTTAAGCCACACACATTTTTAAAATATAACATCAATAAAGTAAGATATATTTCAATACTTAATAGAAGAGAAAATTTAAAATTTGTGAAGATTTTTCTGCTTAAGAGCTTTGTATCTATAATTAGTAAATCTGAACAACCAACTCAGAATATATAATGTTTTGTAAAAATAGTTTCAAGATTGGCATATGACTACTGGCTGGTTTTAATCTAACGACAAATAGAATCTGAATTTGGAAAAATAATTGTGTAAAACTCAATTTCTAACCAGACATGGTGACTTGCTGATTCTAGGAACTAGCAAGGTTCTTACCTGAAGGGTAAGGGTCTTACCTGTTATCTGGTCCTCTGTTGTATTGTTAAGAACATTAGCAGACAAAAAATTATGTAATTTTTCTCAAGATCACAAGGCTAGTTTTGTGGTTGTTGATGATGTCTTTAGTAACAAGAATTTATTGTTTTCTTGTACATATGTCCTAGAAACAGTCACTATAATGTACTTAGGAAAAAATTTAAACTAAGGCATAGAGACTGTTAACCCAGAGAAATTGGGTCCAGCCAATCCATGGAACTCATCCATGAGTTCATCAGCGGATCTGGTTGCAGAACCCCAGGCAGCTTCCTCTTTGGTGGTTGTTCAGTCGTTAAGTTGTGTTCAGCTTTTGCAACCTCATGGACTGCAGCACACCAGGCTTCTCTGTCCTTCACTGTTCCTGGAAGTGTGCTCAAATTCATGTCCATTGAGTCAGTAATGCTATCTAACTATCTCATCCTCTGCCTCCCTCTTTTCCTTTTGCCTTCAATCTTTCCCAGCACCAGGGTCTATTCCAGTGAGTCAGCTCTTCGCATCAGGTGGCCAAAGTATTGGAAGTTTAGCTTCAGCATCAGTCCTTTCAAAGAATATTCAGGCTTGATTTCTTTTAGGATTGACTGATTTGATCTTACTTTGATTGTGGATATGCAGTTTATATTCTGACTGCCTTCGAGGAGGCAGTAAGAGAATAATTCCTTTAATGAAGAATTTACTCTATTCCCATCTCACTCATCAGTGATAATCAGCTTTCCAGTCCTTTGCCCTGACCTCATTAAGATCCCTCAGACTATGTGGATTAGCAGAGTAGTCAGGAGACCAGCTCTCCTGATGAATAAACTTTCTACAAAATCGTTATTATATCTTACTAGTATTTTTAAAAATAATTTTTGATAGTATCATGCTTGTGGTTTTTCTAGCAGTTCAGAAAAGTTTAAACTATTTCCTTTCTCTTCTCCCTTATATCTCCATGCTTACTCCAAAGAGATAACTATTACTAACAATATTTATATATCTTTCTGGGAATTTTTCTTTACATATAAGTTTTCCCTAAGGCCTTTTGTAAACAAAAATGAGATCAGTCTCGTCTCTATATATCACTCTTCACCTTGTCATTTTCTTAATAATTTTAGAGTTTTTAGATCAAAATGAGTGATTGATGATTAGCTTCATTTAAAAAATGGTTTCGAGGAATTCTTTAGTGGTCCAGTGTTAAGACTCTGAGCTTCCAATGCAGGGAAGCTGGGTTCCATCCCTGGTCAGGGAACTAAGATCCTGCATGCTGTGTGGAGCAGGTAAAAAAAAAAATAAAAATTTTAAAATGGTTTTCTGATATTTAATTGTATACGTCTATGTGAATTTACTTATTAATGAACATCAACATTGTTTATAGTCTTTTCCTATTGTAAATTATGCTGTAGTAAACATGCTTATATGTATATTCTTGCATATTGTCCATCTGTACTAGAATTTCCTAAAAATAGAACTGTTGAATCAAAAAGAATATACATTTAATCATTCCTTAGAGATAAATACCCATCCAAAGAGCTTATAGTAATTTACTCCTCTAAGGTTACATGAGAGTTCTTATTTCCCCAAAATCTTGTTAAAAATAAGTATCATCAAACTTAACTTCTATGGTGACCTCAAATCTATTAGGAAAGTGAAATATTTAATTTAAAAAACTGGACAGTTATTAATTATAAATTTTAAAATTGAGAAACTTCTTAAACTAGTCTTATTTCTCCTCTGAACTTAGGAGTTAGTTTAAATTTGTTTTTTTAAATGGATACATAGTAAAACTGGCTTTGTTTTGTTCTATAGTGCTGTGAATTTTTAACACACAGATTTGTGCAACCATCTCCACAGTCAGGATACAGAACACATCTCCCCAAAAACTTTACTTTTGTCCTTTTGTAGTTACTGTCCACTCCTTGAACAACTAACAACCACTGATCTATTTTCTGTCAATATAGTTTGTGTCTTTTGAGAATGTCACATAAATTGAGTCATAGAGTTTGTAATCTTTTGAAACTGGCTACTTCAACTCAGCATTAATAACTCAAATTAATCCAAGTTCCTGTATTTGCCAATATATGATATAGAAAATTAATGAGAATAGTTGGTCTTTGAAAAGATCAAGAAAAATTGATGAACCTCTAGCAAGACTCATGAAGAAAAAAAGACACAAACTACCAATATCAGGAACAAAAGAGGAGATGTCACTACAGACCCACAGAACAACTCTAAATATGTAAGTTTGACAGTTCCTCAAAACCCACAAATTACCAAAGCTCACCCAATATGAAATACAAAATGTGAGTAGTTTTACAATTAAAGATACTAGATTTAAAACCTTCCTGAAAGAAAATCTTCTGCCCACTTGCTGCTATTTTTGTTGCTGCAGGAACCCCTTTTCTTACTCTTCAGGCCTTAACTAGGAGCTTCTAAGTCTGTGCTGATGTCTAGGTATCTCTGAGTTCTGTCCATAGGACACAGAAGAGAATAGGTGATGATCTCAACACTAGTTCGCTGATCCTTTTAATTCTTGTCTTTGTTTCCAATCTTCCTGATACTGTTTACTTTCCAGAGACCTCAAATAGCTGCTGCACTGTATTCTGTCCAGGTTTTATAGCTGCAGTCAATACAAGAAACAGGATGGGATGTACTTAGTCCATACTACCCAGAACTGAAATTTTAAAGTCAACTTTTAATCATTCCTTGTATATTAGGTAAGAATTTAGATAGGCTTTATAATTTATTTGGGAAGCATTGAGGCAATATCTTTCTCATTTCCTTTTCTATCTTTGTATCCATAGGTACAAAAGTGGAGTGAGCTGGTGATTATTTCTTTCTTTCTAAACTACTCAGATAATATACTGCCTGTAAGCAAAGTGTTGAATGAAGTGCATATTTTGAATGTTTGGTTTTCAGAGTCCTTGCTTTCCACGCAGGAGTGTTGCTATGTAATACACACTGACTCTTCTCACTTCAAACCTACTAGCTTTCAGCCTTGTCCCCATGACTATGGAATGTGGCCCAATGTGTATATATGTAGAGACTCACATCAAGAGGAAAAAAATTGTATGTCCTATAGGATCTATATAATCACACAAATTATACAAGCATGTAAAGGTTTTAAAAAGTTATTATGACTCAAGTATGGAAGTGAAGTGAAAGTTGCTCAGTCGTGTCCAGCTCTTTGCGAACCTATGGACTAATACAGTCCATGTAATTCTCCAGGCCAGAGTGGGTACCTTTCCCTTCTCCAGGCAGAAGTATGGAAATGTAACCTTATTTCCCCATGATTGAATTCCACTTGCTGTTTACCCCTATCTCCTCCTCCTTAACCATGTTACTTCAGGGTAACTCAGGATCTGCCAGTTTAGTATTTGATCTCTTTCAGCAAATTACTTAGTGAATTCGTAATTTAAATATGAAAATGCATACCCTATGTTGTCTTTCTCCACAAACAGTATCATGTGGCACGAGAAGCAAACTTAGCATCCATCGTGGCTGCAAGGGTGACATCTCTCAAGCCCAGAATCCCGAGTCCTGCAGGACTCTTGTGTTTTTTGTGATTTGGCCTCTGGTTGCTGGCGCCGCTCCCATTGCATCCTCTCTGGATGCAGTGGTGCCACTAGACCTTTGAGTATGCGCTGGCATGTGCTGCTGAGACCTCTGGCTCCTGCCATGGTCTTGACCTGCGCGGCTATAGACTCTGCCCTCCTCTGGTCCCCACTGCACGTCTCTTTCACTGGTTGCATCTCAGCACATCTGTATTCATCACTGGGACAAGCCGAAATTGCTTAGCCTCTTCCATGCCATGCTTCAGCCTCAGGGTTGAAACTTGGCACACTATCTAAGGCTCTCTGCTTAAACACGTCATGCTGCCATTTCCTTGGTGTGCCCCAAAGTTCCAAATGATCACTTCCCCTAAACTCTGGGATTTCTTTGTCTTGCCCCTACCCTTCACTCTGTTAGCCAAGCCTAGGGTGCTGAGGGATCTGAATTCCTTCTCAGAGCTCCATAAAGCATCTTTACCTTGGTTACATCCTCTCTGGATCTCTCCAGGTTCTCTACCTGCCTTTCTTCCCTACCCCTTTCCAACAACTAATATAGTTTTTAACCTTTGATATAAAATTAACATTCTAATATAATAGCTTTTTTATATACAAGCAGTAACAGTTTCTCAAATGTAATAGAAAAGTGCTATTATTTATAATAGCAATAAGTAAAAACATAAATTTCTTATAAATGAATGTGTAAGATCTATATAATAAAACTATGAAATTTTACTGTGGGGTTACTGTAGCTAAGAGAGCTCAATAAATGCAGACTTCTTATGTTTCAGGTTAATATTAATGAAATCAATTTGTCACATATTAATAGGTACATTCAATAATTTTTCACATCACAATTTCAATCAGGTTCTCTATGGCATTTAACAAATTGATTCTAAGGCTCATTTGCAAAATAAAATGCTCAAAAGTAGCCAATAAATATGCAAAAAGAACAATGAACAATGATGGAGTGCTTGTTCTATTAGATAGCAAATCAAGGACTATGAGCTATAGTAATTAAAGGAGGCCTCATGATAGACTCATATAGTAATTAAGATAGAGTTAGGAATAGGAAAAGAATCAGTAGAACAGAGAAAAACAGTCCCATTGTGTTTGGAAATATAGGTTGTAAGAAAGGTTATATTTCATATCAGAAATATAAAGATTCAAGGTATAATTTTAGGGTTGTGTGTTCACTTGGGGAAAAAAAAACTAAAGCCATCCTTCACATCATGCATGGGATTAATAACAAATGAATTCAAAAGCTAAACATATTTAATAATTTAGAAGAAGTTTAGGTAAAAATTTAGGAATATTTCATTTTTTGGTAATACTTTATTTTTTGGCCTTGTTAGAGGATGTTGGACATGACTTAGTGACTAAACAACAGCAGAGGGTTATACAATAAGCCAGTGATTTGCTATTAGTCTACTAAAATAGAGAAGGATAATTGAAAAAATTGTGATATTTCAATTGCTAAGCATTAAAGTTTATGATAAAACTAACACTATTGAAGAGACTGTCCTTTTCCCATTGTGTATTTTCTGGTCCTTTGTCATAAATTAATTGACTGTATATGGGTGGGTTTATTTTATGGCTCTCCTGTTCCATTGATCCATGTGTCTGTTTTCATGCAAATACCATATGGTTTTAATTATTATAGCTTTGCAATAGAGTTTAAAATCAGGGAGCATAATGCCTTCAACTTTGTTCTCCTGTCTCAAGATTTTTTGGGGGGGTTATTTGGGGTCTTTTGTGGCCCTATACAAATTTTAAGATTGAACATTTTCTGTTTAAAAATGCCATTGGAATTTTGATAGGAATAGCATTGGATCTCTAGATTGTTTCGGATAGTATGGATATTTTAACAATATTAATTTTCTAATCCATGAGCACAGAATATCTTTCTATTTATTTGTGTCACCTTCAACTTTTTTCCTTAATGTTATGTAGTTTTCAGTATACAAGTCTTTCACTTGTTTTGTTAAATTTATTCCTAGATGTTTTATTCTTTTCATACAACTATAAATGCAATTGTTTTCTTAATATCCATTTCTAGTAGTTTGTTATTAATTTATAGAATCACAGCAGATTTTTCTGTATTGATTTTGTATCCTGCAACATAAATGAATTCACTCATTAGTTCTAATAGTTTTTTGGTGGAATCTTCAGGGTTTTCTCTATATAACATCACGTCACCTGAAAGTAATGACAGTTGTACTTCTTCCTTTCCAACTTCAGTTCAGTTCAGTCGCTCAGTCGTGTCTGACTCTTTGTGACCCCATGAACTGCAGCACGCCAGGCCTCCCTGTCCATCACCAACTCCTGGAGTTCACTAAAACTCATGTCCATCGAGTCGGTGATGCCATCCAGCCATCTCATCCTCTGTCGTCCCCTTCTCCTCCTGCCCCAAGTCCCTCCCAGCATCAGAGTCTTCCTTTCCAACTTGGATGCCTTTTATTATTTTGCTTGCCTAATTAGTGTTGTAGGACTTCTAATACTATGTCAAATGAAAGTTATAAGAGGGATTATCCCTGTCTCATCCCTGATTTAGAAGGAAGAGCTTTTAGCATTTCACTGTTGAATATACTAGCTGCTGTTGTTGTTGTTCAGTTGCTAAGTTGTGTGCAGTTCTTTGCAAACCCACGGACTGCAGCATGCCAGGCTTCCTTGTCCCTCACTATCTCCCAGAGTTGGCTCAAACTCATGTCCACTGAGTCAGTGAAGCCATCCAGCCATCTCCTCCTGTCACCCTCCTACCTCCTGTCCTCAATCTTTCCCAGCTTCAGAGTCTTTTCCAATGTGTCAGCTCTTCACGTTCGGTGGCCAAAGTATTGGAGCTATAGCATCAGTCCTTTCAATGAATATTCAGGGTTGATTTCCTTTAGGATTAACTGGTTTGATCTCCTTGCTGTCCAAGGGACTCTCAAGAGTCTCCTCCAGCACCGCATTTCAGAAGCATCAATTCTTTGGTGCTCAGTCTTCTTTATGGTCCAACTCGCTCATCTATACACGACTACTGGAAAAACTATAGCTTTGACTATATAGACCTTTGTCAGCAAGTGATGTCTCTGCTTTTTAATATACGACCTAGGTTTTTCATAGCTTTTCTTCCAGAGAGCAAGCATCTTTTATTATCTGTAGCTTGTCATAAATGGCCTTTATTGTGTTGAAGTATGTTCCCTTTATACATTGTTGAGAGTTTTTTTTAAAGATCATAAATAGATTTGAGTTTTATACATCTATTCAGATGGTAATATGATTTTTATTTTTTATTTTGTTCATGTGGTGTATCATATCAGAAGTATTTTTTTTAATTATGGAGTCAAATAGGATTTCCTAAGGAAAACATCAAACCCAGAAGTAACAAAGCAAAATGCTAACAAATTTATACAAAATTTAAGTGTTTGTACTAGAATATTTGGTTTGCTTTCTCTACAGAGTAGATTCCTAGTAAATATTTGTTGGATGAATGACTATAAAATGAATTATAAATGAATTAAAACACAAGCAAAATAATAGGAAGAACATTTGTCAAGTATATAAAAAGTAGTAATATGCAGACTATAAAAAGCATGATGCTATAAGCCCAAAGAAAAACTCAGTAGAAAAATGTGAAAAAAACACATAGAAGGAATAAAAATAAATGGGTGATAAACTTATAAACAGATGTTCAACATCGTTAGTAACAAGGAAAATACAAATTAAAACAAAATATTGTTATACTGCTATTCAGTCACTTCAGTTGTATCTGACTCTTTGCCACCCTATGGACTATAGCCACTGGACTCCTCTGTCCATGGAATTCTCCAGGCAAGAATACTGGGTTGCCATACCCTCCTACAGGGGATCTTCCTGACCTGGGGATTGAACCTGCATCTCTTATGTCTCCTACAGTGGAAGCCAGATTCCACACCACTGAGTCACCAGAGAAGCCCTTATTTTACCAAATATTGATAATAGCCAGTCGATGAGGATGAGGGTAACACTTCTGGTGGGAGTATATAAACTGGTAAAGCCATCTGGGAGGGAACTTTGGCTCTATCTTTCAAGATTAAAAATCCCTATGTCTTTGGTGCAAGGTCATTTCTGTGAGTCTGTTGAAAGCAAAATTTATTCCAGCATGCATATATATTATGCAAGGATGTCCATTGTGTCCATTAGAGTATTGCTTATAACACTGGGAACTGGAAGCAATAAAAAGCTTAGAAGTTTTGGCCAGGCTAAATAAATTATGTGGAGTGCATGTAGTCATTTAAAGAAAAAAACAGACATATTTTATTGACGTCAAAATATTTATTAGATATATTATAGAGTTTAAAAAGCAAGTAAAGTACCAAGTATATAATGATCATAAAAGAAAATATAAAGATCATTATATGGAAATAAATACATATTATCTATATGACTCTGTAAATGCACAGAAGACAGACTAAATAGATGTATACTGACTGTAGTTACCTCTGGGAAAGAGAATGAAGTAGACAGAGGTGAGGCCCTCATGTCTTACTACATATAGTTACATTTTACTCTGATCTTTTCAGTGAGAATATATTCATCACTTGATAATAAAAAGAGAACATAAACAAAAGGAGAGGGAGCTTTATGCAAAAGTCAAGAAAGGAGTAAAGATAGGAAGAAAGGAATGAAAGTGCATTATGCATTAAGCATGTACTGCAGAAATAAAGACCTAGATGAAAGAAAGCCCACTTAGTCTTCTAAACAGACTCTCTGCTTAATTCTGGCTGGTGCCTAATTAGCCCAGGAGAAGAGTTAAAATCTTATTCTTGCTCTCTGTATCAGTACTATGCTGCCACCAAGCACTGTGAAGGGATAAGGGTTCTTGGAAATGGCTTCTGCATGCAAATCAGGGTGCAGAGAACCCCAATCTCTGTATAACACATGATTTTGGGTTCAGCCATAAGAACACTGTTGAGTCAAGTTGCTGGCTGATATCTTTGGTCTTTCCTCCCCAAAATTATGATTGTTTTTCATGGAAGCCTGAGATGGTTTATAATTTGTGTTTCTGGTAATATTTATGATACTTTATGCTTGTGTATCATTCCTTGGGTTTCCAGTAGTCCTGGGGGCTAAGATAATTTTGTTAATAGGGAGCATGTACTCTGCTGTAGCACAGACAGAGGGTACCAGGAGCATTTCCTGGTGGCTCAAGAGTAAAGAACCCACCTGCCAATGCAGGAGATGTGGGTTTGATCCCTGGATTGGGAAGATCCCCTGGAGGAAGGCATGGCAACCCACTCTAGTATTCTTGCCTTGGGAATTCCATGGACAGAGGAGCCTGAGGGGCTACAGTCCATGGGATTGCAAAGAGCTGGACACGACTGAGAAACTGCATGCACGCATACTCCAGAAGCATAGATTTTGCTCTGGTGTCGGGAGCAGGAGAACAGTCACAGGTCCATACCCAGTCATGGGACTCATTTGGATAATTCTATTCTTCCAGTTATTCCCTTTGCTGAGTATACTAGTTCCTAAGGCTGCAGAAACAAAGTACCATACAATGGCTGGTTTAAAACAATAGAAATTGATTCTGCCACAGTTCTGAAGGCTAGAAGTCTGAAGTTAAGGTGTCAACAGGGCCATGCTCCCTCTGAAGTCTCCTCTCACTCTTGAAGATCGCTGGCCAGCCTTGGCACTCCTTCCTCAGCCTGAGGCTGCCTCACTCCCGTGTCTGCCTCCATTTCACATTGCCTTCTCCTTATGTTTCTGTGTCTGTATCTTAATTTCCCCCTCTATCTTTTAGAAAGGATATCAGTCATTGGATTTAGGGCTCACCCTAACCCAGTATGGGGCTTCCCAGGTGGATTGGTGGTAAGACGTGAGACTTGGGTTCAGTCCCTGGGCTGAGAAGATCCCCTGGAGAAGGGCACGGCAACCCACTCCAGTATTCTTACCTGGAAAATCCCATGGACAGAGGAGCCTGGTGGGCTATAGTCCATAGCATCGCACAGAGCTGGACCCAACTGAAGCGACTTAGCACGCACGCATGCAGGCTAACCCAGAATGACCTCGTCTTAATTAATTACATCTTTAAGGACCCTGTTTCCAAATGAGGTTGAAAGGTTGTTGTTGAATTATGACGCCGGGATTCTTGGTCTCCGGAGGAGAGGAATTCAATCCAAGGCCAGAGATGAGGCTTGATTGCTCAGAGCTTTTGTGTAATAAAGTTTTATTAAAGTATAAAGGAGATAGAGAAAGCTTCTGACATAGGAATCAGAAGGGGGTAGAAAGAGTACCCGCTTGTTAGTGTTAGCAATGAAGTTATATACTCTCCAGTAAATCCAAAGAATGTCTGGAGGTTGTAAAGTCCTCACCAGAACTACTCCCATAATTTACATTTTAAGATAACAGAATTAGCCAGAAGGTTTAATCCAGAGACTGTCCTCAGGCATAATACATTGTTGTTATATAATCCTAAGGAATGTAGAGAAGGAAAAAATGTTTGTCCTTTTTTCCTCCTTGAGAATCCCAGACCTTTCTCTCCTTGGGGACCCCTAGACTTCTTATCAACCTGCCTAGGAAATGACTCTCTCATTGCCCCCTTTTCTTTTAGGAGAATCATGTTGCCTAGGGAAAAGGGGCGTCGTTCTCGTTCCATAACTGCTTCCGAGCTGAGAAGAGGCGTTGTCCCTAAATTGACGAGGCAACATATTCTCCTAATCCTCATATTGAGGATATCTGATCCAGGGGCCCCAGATAGTAGTTGGAGGCAGCTGCAGCAGCAGCAGGAATTTGAGCAACCATTTCTAACTTAAAGGCTTTCATGCAGCTAGAAACAAACCCAGTTATACAGTTACAAATACAGGGAGTAAACAGCAAAAACAAATAAATGTTTGTCCTTTTTTCCTCCTTGAGAATCCCAGACCTCTCTCTCCTTGGGGACCCCTAGACTTCTTATCAACCTGCTTAGGAAATGACTCTCTCAAGGTCACATTCAGGGATTTCAGGTTGATATGAAATTTGGGGGTTACACTACCCAGCTCACTGCACCGAGCACCCCAATTTAGATCTCCCACACCCTTTATCATTCCTATTTACTGTTTGGGTAACCTTCATGATTTTGTTTTGTGGCTCATTTCTTCTCCTTTGTGTGTTATTCATTGTTGAACTTGATCATATGCTCTGACAGTAAAACTTCAAACATTTTACTTCTTCAAACATGCCTTGGACTGTAGCCCCATCTCTAGACCTTTTGGGGCAACCTGGCCTGTTGTCCTCAGGCATATAAATATACTCATCTAATCCCTAGTATTTAGTTTGGAAGATTTCTTTACTTGGTCCATGGCTTACTACGAGCCTCTGCAAGTAGTAAGTTCATAATAAATGCTTGTTGTCTAGAACCAAACTGCTCTTTTTAGAGAGCAGGCAGAAGAATTTAAACTGCCATATTCTTTACAGACAAAGTAAAACTCACACATCTGAACAAAACCCCTTGCATCAGTCAAGTGCGTAACACCAAGTCCCTAGCTGCTGTGATTTAGTTTTGGCTGGTTTCGCCCTCTTCAGTTTTCTTCTCTCCAGTGCTTCTTTCCAGCTTTAGGGGCAGGTTTTTTAATTCTTGTCATAGCTTATGACAAGCTTGTCATAGGTTTGACAATTCTTGTCATAGGTTTGGCCAACTGTCTTTCTTTCTCCTAGGTTTGACTATTTCACCTAAAATTTCTTTTTTTTTTTTTATCCTTCTCTGAAAAAATCCATTTATAGGCAGTTTGGGCCTATAAATAATTTCCACATTGTGTTCTTTCTTTATTTCACAACATGGATAGAAATAATGATAACAAAAGTAATGACAAAATACCTAAAATTTATAATGTACAGTTCTAATTGATTTGCACATTTGGAAAGCCATGGTTTCTAATTTTTAATTTTATCCTTATAGTGTGGTTGGTGGTGACATGGATGTCACTTTGATTGAATACAGTGTTAGGCTTTGGGGAGGACCCAGCACTTCTTATGGAAGAGAGAGAATGTGGCAGGAGTGGTAGAGAAAGTGGAGGAAAAGGAGCATCCTCCAGCAGAAGCCTTTATGTCACCAGGGAGATACTTTTAGGGCTTCCTTTCTCCTTCCGAAGTGCCCATGTTGTTTAATAATGGGTGATGTGATTCAAAACTCCATGTGTTGGCAGCACAAAAGTCGAAATGATAACTGTGATGGGCCAAGAGAGTCCATGCTTGGTATATGAATCCTAGAGGTGGTTCAAATCTGGGTCAACTGGGTTAGGAAAGCTCTATTCATTTCTATTTCCCTTTGGCTGGAAATACTTTATAATGCCTCATTTTTAGATGCATTTTTATGGTAAGAAAAAACACCTCAGTACCAAGTTACATAAGTAATTTTGCATTCTGCTGTTAGAATAATAATTATTATTATTACTAGTTGATTTATACCAACCAACGTTACTCCTGAGGGGCCAGTGGGTTACACAACATCTGCAGCAAGCAGGCACCTGGATCTCCTGCCTTCGGTTTCATATACTTTTACTAACTTTTTTTGGCTGAAATTCTAAGGTCACTGCACCCTAGTCCCAGGCAGCAAATTTCCTCTTTAGAAGCAGAACTGCCAAATATCTCTTCATCTGGGCACCTATTTCATGAGTATTCCATCCCCACTCCTTCCTGAGAAATGACAGTCCCCCTCTCACCCTTTGAACCAAGATATGTGACTTAGGTCAAGTTAAAGGACTCTACCATGTCCACATGGGTTTCTTCTTCAACCTCTAGGGTGATAGTAACTCCTCTGGGTTGAGTGTGAAGGTCTCAGGCAGTCTGCTGGGCACTCGACCTCATGAACTTGTGTCATCCTCATCATGGTCTCTGTTAACAGGACCCCTGGGCCAGACCCAACCTGCCATCTGGTATTGTATGGCCATAGCTGGGAGTCGGTTTCATATTTTCAAATGGTCAGAAGGAAAGAATGATATTTTGTGACATGATGAATGTATTAAATTCAGATTTCAGTGTTTTGTTAGAATACATCATGCCATTTGTTTACATCATGTCGGTGGTTGCTTCTACCTTGCAACAACTGATGGAAGTAGTTAAGATAGCCGCACTGATGCCCGCAAAGTGAAAAATATTTACTTTCTTATCCTTTATAGAGAAATTTCACAGATCCTAACTTTAGGTGGTTGGTTGCATTCTTATCCCCATTTTGCAGATGAGGAAATGAAAGTTGAGAGTTTTAAGTTTATAGCAATTTGTTCAAATGGTGAACTTGAGATTAGGCATGTTGAATATCAAAGTCCCTGATGGAGCTTCTCCTGTGCAGCACAGGCAGTCAGAGAATTCCAAGAACAAGTATTTGTGAGGCAGTTGCTCAGCACTCCAGTGTCCCCTAAAAGAGCGCTTAGAGGGTGACTTCATTCTTCCCATGCGGGTGTGGGTGTGTGTGTGGGTGTGGATGTGCCTCTGTGTGTGTGTGTGTGTGTGTGTGTGTGTGTGTGTGTGATTAAAACATAAGAGAGAGCTATAACAGGATGAAGATGAGTTAAAGAAACGTTGTTTTTAATCTCTGCTTTGAAAGTAGAGGAGGTGCAGTACCAGTAACATCTTGGAGGCTGCTGCATGTCATTTCAGTCAAAGAGGGATGAAAGGATTATCTGTGCCATTGATGATGATAGTAACAGTTGTCACTTAATGGTAATAATCATTTCCAACTAGAAGAGAGCAGTTGTTAAGAGAGCAGTTCTCTGTGGCTGGTTCACTTGAGTTACAGTTTGTTATGAGTAATGCTTTGCCCTTTTGGCGCGCAGAGTCTTTTTCCACATGCTCAGAAAAAGTGTGTGCTCCCGAGCTGTTTCATCACTGAATGTGGCTCATCAGTGTCCCTTTGCACTGCTGTCCAATGGAGATGTGGGGTGTGGCCCTCAGCTCTCAAGCTAAAGCCCCTGAAAGACCCGGGAGGGACTTTTGGTTAGGAATAAAAAGGTGCCAGTTGTGCTGAACAGGCCAAGGACCCCTGATGCCTGCCTGATGTCCTTTGGAAAGTAAGCCTTTTACTTACAGTGCTAGGGGTCCTTTCTGCAACACCAAACCCTTTGCAGTGCTTTTTCCAGAGTCTGAAAGTCTGAAAAATTGATCACACTTCTTTTTTCAAGAGTCCCAGAGGGAGGCATGAGAGACACATTCTTAGGTATAAGTACTGTCCTGACAAATGCCTGCTGGAGCCATGGGTGCTATGCTTTAACTGCTGTTGAAAGGAGTTGGGGTGGGGGGTGTGTGGTGGGGTGGTCCATAGCTGTCAGCCAAACTGTGCATGAGAAGGATCATGAGTTTATACGTACGTTCCCAAAGTTATGTTTTTCTATTGTTCTTTATGATGATTGGAGAAAGACACTGTATTTTAAGAAAAATTGCTGAGGGATGTTTCACTAGCCAAAAAAAAGTTTCACCTATTTATTTTTACAAGATTTGAGGATGGTTACTGGTTAAAAATCCCTGGAGATGGGAATGGCAACCCACTCCAGTATTCTTGCCTGGAGAATCCCATGGACAGAGGAGTCTGGCAGGCCACACTCCATAGGGTCACACAGAGTTGAACGTGACTGAAGCGACTTAACATGTTTGCATCTGATTAAAAATAGAAAGTCTTTTTTTAATTTTCCATTTTCACCAGGGAGGCTGCTCACCTAATCATTTCTTATCCTCATTTCTGGGCAAGATCTCAAAGTGGAGATGAGGAAGTCTGTCTCTGCTTTATAAAAGGTTGTTCCTCTCTCCATGTTCTCACTGTTAACAAACCACCCAAATGACAATACCCTGGGATCTGCTGATGCAAAAAAGGGGTCCCTGAGCTTCCCTGTGGTGGTACTTGGCCTCCCCAGCCTTTGTCTGGCAGGTAACAAAGGGCTGTGTCAGAAGAGCCCCGCTGTTCTTGGGGCAATTACCTGCTCCCGGCATTTTAAAGTGGATTTTTCATTTTTTTTCCTACTCTGCTCCTCAGTGATGTTCTCATTTTTAGCACTTACATGGCTGAGTAAATGCTTTTCAGCTGTTGACTTAAGTGCAATTCAGTCTTCTCTTCCCTCCCATATCCAGCCTTCCTTTTCCTTCTGTTCTTCTATTAGGAGTGCTTACCTAAATGTGAACTTTGTTGGGATGCTGTGCCATGTGTCTGTACCAAGAACCCATTGGATCTGTCCAAACACCTCTGGGGAGGTTGACGTGCCCCCCGGTGCTGTTCCCTCTTCCAAAGCAGGAAACAGAGACGTTAAGTGTCTTGCTTAAGGTCACTGTCTGAAGTCTCTTTTGAGGTTTGAGCACTCCTGGTGGGCTTGGGTTTCCCGTCATCCTGTGTGCTTCTATCACTGATGCCAGAGCCTTAGCACCATAGTAGAAGTGAACGAGGGTGTTGTCCCCTGTGGGGTGCCCCGTCTTGTAAAGCCACATAGTGGCTCTTCACGATGACACTGTTGAGGAAGGGCCCCGAGCAGAGCGTGGGCGTTACTGCCTACAAGTTACCTCTGTGTTGGGTGTTTCTTGCTCTATAGATAGCTCCTTCATCAGACATTTCCAACTCCACTTCTGAACCAAATGTTTGGGCAGATAAGTGTCATCTTTTGCCCTATTCCTCTTTCTCTGTAGCTTAAGAATTAGGCATGGAAGCTGGAATAGCAGAGAGACTGAGCTGCTAGATGAAGGGAGTGGGCTCATCTCCACAAGAGGATTTTGACCTTAGACTAGTCCCAGGGAGCACATGCCAGCTGTCAGCTGGAGCCTGGAAAAGCTCCTTTTCCAGCATTTATGCAGCTGGTGGGGTGTCTGCCAGTGCTCCAAAGCTGAGCTTTTGACCCTAAACCACTGCCAACATATTTGGGTTTAATGATTTAAAATTTTACATAATTGTATTTCTCCCCTTGTTTAATTTTCTAGAAGGTAATAAAAAGAATTGCACGTAGGTTGGGGGATTTGCTTGTGTGGAGATGAGAAAAGGTAACAGGATAGGGATGGTCTTCCCTCTCCCCTTAAATTCTTTATTCTTCTTCATAGCAGTTATGAGCTTCAAATGTCCTACATATTTCATTTATTTATTTTCATTTTATATCTGTTTATCCCACTAGAATGTGTCCTCCATGAAGATAGAATTTTTTGTTTATATCTAAACCAGTGCCTGATACCTAGGAGGTACTCAAAATTTTTGCTGATTGTAATTAATCCTCCCACTAGAAGTAGCTATTGTAACCAACTCCAGAGTCCCTGAATCCGTTCCACTGTTGAAGGGCAGAGATTGATTTGTAGGACCTGAGATTTTTCAAAATAGAAATCCTGGAAATTGCTGTAGTGACTCAGACTGTGGACCTTCTAGACCAGTGTTCTACAGGGATGAATATGATTAGCAGCACTTGGCTTTCACCTTAACATCTGCCTCAGAGGTTGGGCACCATCATTCATTCATTCATCTAGACAGGGAGAGAACTAATCCTTTATCAATAAACAACTCTGAGGTTGGAAAGCTGAATAAGACATTTAGGTCCAAATTCTCGTAAATCTTGTCATCAACATTTTAGGGGGAAATTATTTATCTTTTCAGCTTCTTCCAGCCCTGTGAAGGAGCATTCCTTAGCTTTACTTCTTGCTCTATGATATCATTTTGCATCCACAGCCTTCAGTGCGCTCTTTAAGAAGCCTGCTACTACCTGTGGTTCATATGTCAAGATCACGCACTTCTTTTAAGCTATAGGAAAATTTTTTTCTTTTGTTGGCAACACAGGGCCAATGATGCTGGATCAATATGAGACCACAGTAGGGGTATATATGATGGTAGAAGAAAATGGGTAAAAAATTTCAGACTTGAAAAGTACTGCCTCTAGACTTCCCTGGTGGTTTAATGGTAAAGAATCCGCCTGCCAATGCAGGAGACACAGGTTCTGTCCCTGATCTGGGAAGATCCCGTATGCTATAAAGCAACTATGCCTGTGCACCACAACTATTGAGCCTGTGCTCTAGAGCCCAGGAGTGGCGCTACTAAAGCCTAAGTTCCCTAGAGCCTGCGCTCCACAACAAGAGAAGCCTCTGCAACGAGAAGCTAGTACCACAACTAGAGAGTAGCCCTGCTCTCCATAAACAGCCCCTGCTCTCCATAAATAGAGAAAAGCCTGTACAGCAATGAAGACCCAACCGGTCAAAAATTAAATAAATAAAATTATTAAAAAAAAACAAAAAACACAAGAAAAATGCCGCCTCCTGATTTTTCTGCTACCTGCTTGGCATCCCTTCTCTGATAAGGGGTCTAGTGGTGAGCCTACCACTGGAACCTTGTATTAATTTCTTCCATGATCACATCCCAGAAAATGGAGGGAGAGATAGCAGGAGCTTAGTGACTTTTTCTGTCTGACTTAGCAGCAACATATATGAAAAGAATTATAGCTGTTGGTCTGCTGTAAACTCAGAGTGAGTCAGCACTGAGAGGAGGCTGTTCATGGGGAGCAACAGTTATGTTCAAAGTGAAGCCTGTGATGGTCCCCTCACCTGAGCAGCTCTGGCAACTGCTGGGGCTCCAGGCTGGAGGAGGCACAGAGGAGGCAGGAATATATCCAGGGTGAGGGCACTCAAAACTCCCGTATGAGGAGCAGTTACAAGAACTGGGGATATTTATTTTATTTTATTTGTATTAATTTTTTGGCAGTGTGAGCTTTTGATTGCAGCATGCCAGCTCCTCTAGCTGTGGCACATGGGCACAGTAGTTGTGGTTTATGTGCTCTCTAGCTGTGGTGTGCACGCTTAGTTGCCCCACAGCATGTGGGAATCTTGGTTCCCTGACCAGGGATAGAACTCACATCCCTTGCATTGGAAGGCAGATTCTTAACCCCTGGACCACCAGGCAAGTCCCTAAGGAAGTTTATTTTAGAAAAGGCTCCGAAGGACCTTGAGCTGTGTCTTCAAATGATGGAAGGGCTCTCCATGTGGGAGAAGCATTAGATCATTCTGAAGCCTCAGGTCTTAGAACAAGGATGGCTGAAAGGCTTGCCTACAGTCATGGAATCAAAGATGGTTGCCTGGGGACCACCTCTGAGCCTCACTGCATGGTCCCTTAGGAGGAATGCAAATCCCAGTTTGTATCCAATTAGCTTAGATACCTATTGAAGCCAGCCTAGGGCATGGCAAGGAAATGCGCTGATCAGGTAGAAGAGAAAATGACAGCTCTCATTTGGGTCTACCTTCTCTGAGCCTCCTTTCCTCTATTTGGCTTCAGTCAGCTGATTTTATTCCCCCAAATTCAAATATTGGGAGTCTATATTAAAATATATATATTTAATAATAGATGAAATAGTTAATGATAAATGGAATAAAAACACTTGCATTTAATGATATAACTCATTATTGTGAATATCAATAATATATATAGTATACATTATGGAATGCATGTATTATAATGTTGGAACAACCTGAATAATTAAGACAGAATAGATGAGTAAATTCTAGTGTATCATATGAACTATTATGCAATTGTTGTAGACAGTGAGTTAGATCTGTACCTAATGTCCTAGATGGATGGGCAAGATAGTTGAATGAGATAAGAGAAACATACATAGTATGATCTCATTTTGTGAGAATAAATTTAAAAATTACTTATGTGTGTAATCATGTGTGAGGATGGCAAAAGTGGAGAAGCATAGAGATGAAGTGGTTGTTAACAGTGGTTGGCGAGTCTGGGGTGGGGTGGGGAGCTGGGGGACAGAAAGGACAGGAATGGAGACAAAAGTGAAGGAAAGTGAAAGGGGAAGGCTCATCTGTCTGTCTAGCAGTATCCATCTGTCTATCAGTATCTATCTGTCTATCTTTCATCTCTCTATCATCTGTTATCTAGCTTCACTGGTTGTGCTTAAACATGTATTAATTTTGAGGACTTTAATAAAAGGAAGAAAGAAAAGAGAAAAAGCCTTTTTTAAATGCTATTTTCTTTTTTGTTCTGTTGCTTGTATAACAACTGTCTCAATCTTTCTATGAAGGACACATTTTATCATTAAAAACACTATTAGTATTCATTTTTTAGAGATGATGATTAAACAAATTGAAAAAACCTGGGGAACGTGTAAAGATAAAATATTTTGAATCAAAACTGAGTATCCATTTGTGTTTTTCTTCATTTTTTGCTGTATAAGAGTTGTACATTTCCCCCTAGTGCTCCAGAAAAATGCTCCCTTTCTTAAATGTAGGGAACACACAGTCAATTAAGAAACAGTTAAGTCAAGTCAAACAACTCAGTTAAGAAATTTGCTCATTTCTGGTGGAGAAGTGGAGCATTTAGCAAAGGGTTCTGACACCTGTGTGTTTGCGTGTGTATTTTTAATCAGTTTTTCTTTGGGGAGATACCCAGCAAGATGCTGCTATGTTTTCCTGGGACTTGGATGCTTTCTTTCAAACTGTTTTAAATAATTATTTTCCAGGTTAAATTATCCTCATTATACTTTCATTTTTGATGCTGATAGTCCTTTCTACATAAAGAATTTGTCTACATACAGAATAGTCCCAGACGTTATAGAATTGACTGGTGATTTAACCCCTGCTTATTATGAAAGAAGATTTGAGACAGAATAGAGTGCTGTTTCATAGACACATTTGGATGTAGACTCAGAGATGATCTCAAGCATCATAATGATTCAGAGACAAATAATAATGTCAGGTCCATAGAAATAATAATACTAACCATCGTACTTCTTTGATTTTAAGATGCTCATTTTGTATATTAACTGAAATCTAAATATATCTTACAATACTTGTGTGCATTTATTAGGTTAATATTGCAAGTCAACAGTGGTCTTATAATTAAAGGTTTCAGAAATCCTATAGAATCTCCTTGGGAGCTCATTGAGTTCTGGATGTTTTAATGCAATTAGTACATTCCAGAATCAATAAACCTCAACCAGAATTTCAGTCTACATATAGCCATCTTGATTTAGGCAAAGCAAGAAGTTATAAAAGTGTTTCTTTTCATGTAAGCGACTGCCTCGTTGATAGATAACAATAAAATAATACTGAAAATTATACAGAGTAGGATCTGTACATGGCAGACTGCATTTTAAGAACTTGATTTTAGTTCAAGGGCACTATCACTTTGGGAAAAGTAGTCATGTATGGTGACGTTTTGCCATCTCACAAGCTAAAAAAGTATTTCATTAGGCCAAAAATCCTGAGTGGTACTTATGAACAATATATGTGTCAGAAGAGAGTGGAAAGAATTGGAAGAGAAAATGTTATTTGAAGCTGTGGCCTGGAGAGAAGGAAGGAGCCATGACATGGAAAGCTGTACTGACTGACTAGGTTGCCTGTATCCTAGTTTGCTTTAGGTGTCTTGTCAAGCACTTCCATTGAGTTTTGTGGTCACTGTTGCTTTGTTTCTTCTTCTTTCAGAAAATCCTCCTCCTGCTTCCCCCAGGCTAGAGTGGAAGGCTGCATGGCTGACTCGCCTGTGTGTGTTTGAGTTCATGGTCTTTGCTGCTTTTCTCATGCTTTTTCTTTATGATGTTTCAGCTCATCCACCATACACCATGTGCTTTAGAGTGAAATTCTACCCACATGAACCCTTGAAGATTAAAGAAGAGCTCACCAGGTATTTTGTTTGTTTGTTTGTATGTTTAACGTGCCCCGTGAACCAAAGCCAGGGCCACAGAGTCTTCCTTCTAGAGCAGAGCATCTCCACCAAGCAGGCGCCTCAGCTCAGTATTTGGCTTGGAATTGTTTCTCTTGCACATAATTGTCTTGGGATTTTTCAAACCGTTGTCATTAAGAGTGTAATTAACTGTGCAAAAAAGCAGTGGGTATAAGGAGGAGCTGCTCCCTGAAAACATCTGACAGTGGGTTGCTAAAAATAAACAGAAGATGACTGTCTTTAGGATATGGGCAAATTCATAGCTAGTGCAGCCCCTAGGACTTATCTTTGGGATCTAAGATTTTCTGGAAGGGAAAAGATCCCTTGACAGAATGGAATGTTTGTCATTCCACATTCCACTTGCTAAATGACCAACCATGGAGCCAGCTACCCTCTCCTTGTACAGTGTTCTCAGCCCAGCTATTTGTATTTTCTAGTTCTTGGGCCTCCCCTCCTCCTGTCTCCTTCTGCCGCGGCCACATGCAAATAGTCTACCTTCTAGAGGTTCCACAAGCAGCCTTGGCAGTGCCACTGAGTGGGATCCCAGGAGGGCCAACTCGGTGGATAAGAAGAGCCCATGCTCTTAGTGCTTAGTTCTTAATAAGGCTTTGATTTGATGCTTAGTTCTTAATGAGGCTTTGATTTGATGAGCGTAAAAAGTTGTTGCCTCTAGTCTTCTCTCAGAATAATCTGTGTGGGTCCAAATGCAGAATAGAAGCAAAGGCAGTTGGCCCTGATCATTGTGTGCAGAGGCACATGTAGGGTTCTTGGGGGTTGTGTTATCTTATTATCCAAGAGGGGCCAGTCAGGCTCCATCATACTGGCAAAGGGTGATGTTGGCAGGGAGCCTTTCTCTATTAGTAATTTGTGCAAAGCCATTGGTGGAGGTTTGTGCTTGGGGGTGGGACAGGGTATGCAGGGGAAAGGAGATGATGGACATTGTAAGTAGTGGTTGGCATTTTGCAATCTGGCCTCTCTTTTTAAAAAATTAAGATAAAATTCATGTAACAAATTATTTTTTGTTGTTTCAAATTGCACAATTCAGTGCCATCAACCACATTCACCATGGTTGGGCAACCATCACCATTATCTATTTCCAGAGCATGTCATCGTCCCCTTGACCCCCAGAAAGCTCGTACCCATGAGCAGTTACTACTCACCCTCTCATCCCCTTGGCCCAGGAAACCACTCATCTGCCTTCTGTCTCTATGTATTTACCTGTTTTGGACATTTCATGCGAATAGGATCAAATTGTATGTGGCTTCAGCCTGCTTTTGCCTTGAAAAATTTAATCATTTATTTGTTAAGTTCTTCCTCAGTTCTGCTATCTGCAAGGGCTGTATGAGCTACTTACATAAATAGAGAGAGAGATAAATTTGAAGATATTTGTCCTGCCCTCTGGGTGCTAACAGTGTAATTAGGAAGATCAAATCAAATACTCATGCCAGGCATTATTTCATCAGGGGGCCAAAATGGCTCACTTTGTCACTTGTTTTCTTTAAAATCTTTTCTGGAGGATAAAAATTGAATATGTATCACAATATAAATGAAGGATGTATTTTTTGTTGTTGATGTTGAGAAAATCCCCTTTTGAAAGTAAAAGGGTACAAAGTTTTAGTTACTAACTCCAGTTAAATCCCTCTCAGTTAAATTTGCTAGCATTTTCCTACTTTTTGTCTGAATAGCTAAGGTATTAATAGTGGAACCTTTTTATGTCTCTGATGGAAATTAAGATAATACTGTGTCCTTGCACAGGTAGAAATGGGCTTTTCTGAGTTAACACTGTCCTTAGAATTTGAAAGGAATCTGCAGCTGTGGAATGACTCAGATACTTATGTTTAAACCCTATCTTGAAAGAGTTTAGTTTTTCTTGTTTGATAAGTTATTTTGTCATAAGTTAATCTAAAATTTAAGAAGAATTTAATAAATGAGAAGCTAAGATCACATTAATGACCAGGCTTAGGTGTAAATAAACACTGAGAAAGAGAAGCAGTTTTAAAAGAGCAAAACAACAAGAATAGTCACCAAGAAGGACATTTGAAATCATTTTCTAACCTTTTTATCTCTCCATTTACACAGTCACCTTACAATCTTTTAGATTTCTAGGGCTTAAGTAAATGCTGTATACAATTGAATGTAATAAAAGCATATTGCTTTAAAATTTTTTGGTAAGAACCATCTTTAAATTCATATTAGATGGAGAAGTATTTCATTAATGGTGACATAATAATGTGTGACCCCAATCCTCTTGTGTTTTCATTGCTTAATTCTTTCATTCCGGGAGGGGTGAGACTAAATGTAAATGCATTATTATTGTTGTTTTGTGGTGACTGTTACATTAAAAAATGAGTATCTGAGCCTGAAGCCATTTGCAAGGCTCAGTGGATTATGTGGAACCCATAATAATCCATGATTATTTCTAGAGTTTGCTAATTTGAGCAAGGACCTAATCTCAGCTGTTGTGAAAGCTGATTTTCTTTCTCAGGAAGCTTTCATCAGACTCATATCTGAGTTATGGGATCAGAACCCAAACCTCTCATTTATGAGTGAATATTTATTTGAAACCATTTTTCACTGCTAAACTCACCAAAACGTGAAAAGGAATGCTTTTTGTTTAATGCATACATTCAGCATGTAGCAAAGAAACTTGATGGCATTCAGCCTGGTAGTTTAAAATCTTTAAGAAAGATTTCATCATCTCAAGTATTTGTATGACCCTGGTATCCTGAATAGTCAAGGGCCTTGGTCCTCAAAGTCAGGTCACTGGAGTAACAGCAACAGCATCACCTGGGAACTTGGTTTCTGCCCGAGGCCTGGGATGGGGTCCTGCAAGCTGTATTTTCATAAGCACTCCAGGTAATTGTTGGAGAAGAAAATGGAAACCCAGTCCAGTGTTCTTACATGGAGAATCCCATGGACAGAGGAGCTTGGCAAGGTATGTTCCACAGGGTCTCAAAGAGTCAGACACAACTGAAGTGACTTTGCAGGTAATTGTAAAGCATGTTAAAATTTAAGAACCACAAAAAGTTATGACCAACCTAGATAACATATTGAAAAGCAGAGACATTACTGTGCCAACAAAGGTCTGTCTAGCCAAGGGTATGGTTTTTCCAGTGGTCATGTATGGATGTGAGAGTTGGACTGTGAAGAAAGCTGAGTACTGAATTGATGCTTTTGAACTGTGGTGTTGGAGAAGACTCTTGAGAGTCCCTTGGACTGCAAGGAGATCCAACCAGTCCATTCTGAAGGAGATCAACCCTGGGATTTCTTTGGAGGGAATGATGCTAAAGCTGAAACTCCAGTACTTTGGCCACCTCATGCGAAGAGTTGACTCATTGGAAAAGACTCTGATGCTGGGAGGGATTGGGGGCAGGAGGAGAAGGGGACGACAGAGGATGAGTTGGCTGGATGGCATCACTGACTCAATGGGCGTGCATCTGAGTGAACTCCGGGAGTTGGTGATGGACAGGGAGGCCTGGCGTGCTGGGATTCATGGGGTCGCAAAGAGTCAGACACGACTGAGCACTGAATAGTACTTTGGCCACCTCATGCGAAGAGTTGACTCATTGGAAAAGACTCTGATGCTGGGAGGGATTGGGGGCAGGAGGAGAAGGGGACGACAGAGGATGAGATGGCTGGATGGCATCACTGACTCGATGGACGTGAGTCTGAGTGAACTCCGGGAGTTGGTGATGGACAGAGAGGCCTAGTGTGCTGCGATTCATAGGGTCACAAAGAGTCGGACACGACTGAGCAACTGAACTGAACTGAATGTAATAAGTGTAATAATGGGTTTCTCTGGTGGCCCAGATGGTAAAGAAACCACCTGCAATGTGAGAGACCTGGGTTCAATCCCTGTGTTGGGAAGATCCCCTGGAGGAGGGCATGGCAATCCACTCCAGTATTCTTGCCTGGAGAATCCTCATGAACAGAGGTGCTTTAGCAGGCTACAGTCATGGAGTCATAAAGAGTCAGATACTACTGAGCAACTAAGCACAGCACAATGTGAACAAAAATTTTAAAGAAAAAAATTTGTAATATTCAATGTAATAAAACAGGAAAATATAATGTAGCAAATAATAAAAAATAAAATGATATATAACTGATGACAATAATTGTGAAAAATTAGAGTCCTCTATTAAAAACAAGCTATAAGAATATATTGCATAGCATGGGGAATATAGCCTATGTTTTATAATAAGTATAAATTGAGAATAATCTATAAAATTTTTTAATCACTATGTTGTACACCTGAAACTAATATAATATTGTAAATCAACTATACTTCAATTAAAAAAGAAAAAAGTTAACAGAAACAAGTGAAAAAAAAAGTAAAGAATTTCTATGTAAAAAGATACAGTTAATTTGATTACTGTTTAAAAAATATTCACCTGAAATAAAGTGAGACTGAAATTAAAAGACAGGTGTGCAAAATGTCCTACACAAATTTTCTTAAAAAGTAAGAATAGCAATAATTCATATCAAAGTAGAACACAAACAGGCCAACAGAGTCTTTTTATTTTATATAAAGTACAATCCATAATAGAAATGACCTGTTATGTCCTAAACAGAATAGTACAAATATATATATAGTGAAAACTTCAAGAACTGTAATAGAAATTACTGAAAAACAATTGTAAAGTCACTACTAGTTCTAATAGACCACATGGATAAAAATATATAATTATAGAGGGCAGTTATGTCCAATAGAAATAAAATTACACATGTAATTTAAAATTTTCTAGTAGCCCCATTTCAAAAGATAGCCCCAAAAGAGATAAACTTAATTTTAGTGATATTTATTTTATTTAACTCAATAGATACAAAATATTATGATTTGGGGCTTCCCTGGTGGCTCACTGGTAAAGAATCTACCTGCCAATGCAGGAGATGTGAGTTCTATCCCTGATCTGGGAAGATCCCACATGCCATGGAGCAACTAAGCCCATGCACCACAACTATTGAGTCTGTGCTTTAGTCTGGGAACTGCAACTACTAAGCCCACCTGTCGCAACTACTGAAGCCCAAGCACCCTAGAGCTTGTGCTCCTCAACAAAAGAAGCAACAATAGAAACAATGAGAAGGCTGCATATACCACAACTAGAGAGTAGCCTCTGCTTGCCACAACTAGAGAAAAGCCTATGCAGCAATGAAGATCCAGCACAAGCAAAAATAAACAAATAAATTTATTTTTTTTAACCAAAATAGTATGATTTTAATATGTAATGAACAAAAAATAATTATTGAGCTATTTTACCTGTTTTTGTATTATATTTTCAAAACCTATGTGCATTTTACACTTAACAACTCATATCAGTTCAGACTAGTCACATTCAAATGCTTATATTTATGAAAATTAATTAAGCACTGGATTACCAAAAAATCAATAATTTCTTAAAAACTGAAAATTAGAAAGATCTATTTTATTATTAAAACAAAATAAAACAAGAACTTAACATTTAAAAGAGTAAAAAATCTCTCCCATACTTAGACATTTGAAAACACATGCACACATACATTGTGGGCCATAGAGGAAACTCAAAACTATAATTACCATCTATTGAGAAAATAGCCTGTATAAAATATTATGAAATATAACCAGCATTGTAGAGAGTGATCTCTTATTTATAGACCTTTATAGACCTCAATATTTCCAATATTAAATAAGAAAGAATAAAACAAATACATGAAGCAAAAAATTCAAAAAATCAGAAAAGAGCAATAAACCAGCCTATGGAAAGCAGGAGAAAGGAAACAATCAAGATAAATACAGAATGAAATACTGGTTGTCTATAACAATGTCAGACTTTGTTTTTTGGGGCTCCAAAATCACTGCAGATGGTGACTGCAGCCATGAAATTAAAAGACGCTTACTCCTTGGAAGAAAAGTTATGACCAACCTAGATAGTATATTCAAAAGCAGAGACATTACTTTGCCGACTAAGGTCTGTCTAGTCAAGGCTATGGTTTTTCCTGTGGTCATGTATGGATGTGAGATGGACTGTGAGGAAGGCTGAGCGCCAAAGAATTGATGCTTTTGAACTGTGGTGTTGGAGAAGACTCTTGAGAGTCCCTTGGACTGCAAGGAGATCCAACCAGTCCATTCTGAAGGAGATCAGCCCTGGGATTTCTTTGGGAGGAATGATGCTCAAACTGAAACTCCAGTACTTTGGCCACCTCATGCGAAGAGTTGACTCATTGGAAAAGACCCTGATGCTGGGAGGGATTGGGGGCAGGAGGAGAAAGGGACCGAGGATGAGATGGCTGGATGGTATCACGGACTCAATGGATGTGAGTCTGAGTGAACTCCGGGAGTTGGTGATGGACAGGGAGACCTGGCGTGCTGCGATTCATGGGGTCTCAAAGAGTCGGACACAACTGAGCGACTGAATGGAACGGAACCCACTCAATCTCATCCAACCAGGACATTTAAACTCAAAGTCTTGGATCTCAGGTTGTTGTTCTATAGATTTTTCACTGGTTTCAAATATAACATCTTAGACTAGAGACCTATAGAGACCACCTGTTTTCAAATTGTAATATGAAATAGAGACAAAATAATCAATATAAACACTTTTATCTCATTCAGAAATAAAAAGAAAGAAATAGTGAGCAAGAACAGATCCAAACAGACTTGAACTTCCATTTGATGAATATTATGAAGGCTTCCTGCTTTGGTTCAGAAAATAATTTTTGACTAAACTCTATTCTATGTCCAAAAACTTCAGGCTCCTGTTTCTACTATCTGAAATGTTCATCCTGTCTCATTATACATCTTGAACACATCCTAAGTTGGTATTGAGAAATATCTCCTCTTAATTCAGAGTTATTCAGTTTTGAGGTAAAGAGGAAAGTTCTAAAAGACATTTTAGCTTTAAAAAAATTTATAATTTAACTCAAGTGTCAGTTTTTTAGCAACACAATATTTCTCAAAAATGTAGTAGGTTTCTTGCTATTTAATATCAGGTAAAGCCAGTGTCTATATTTGCTTTCTTATCTCTCATTCCTTTTCCATTTGATGAGGTTATCATAAAATTAAAGATAGTTTATTTAAAAGCTATGCTTCTTAAATTATTTTATATTAGAAGATACTTTCTTCAAAATGTTTTGTTAGCTTCTGTTGCACAGCAAACTGAATCAGCTATATATATGTGTGTGTGTATATATATATATATATATCCCTTCTGTCTTGATTTTCTTCTAATTTAGGTCACCAAAGAGCATGGAATAAAGTTCCCTGAGCTATACAGTAGGTTCTCATTAGTTACCTATTTTATAAATAATAGTCTATATATATCAATCCCAATCTCCCAATTCACCCCAGCACTACCTCAATTACTGTATGGCCCAGCAATCTCACTACTGAGCATATACCCAGAGAAAAACCATAATTCAAATGACACATGCACCCTAATGTTCACTGAAACACTAGTTAACAAAAGCCAGAACATGGAAGCAACTTATATGTTTATCAACAGAGGAATAGATAAAGAATATGTGATACATATATACAACTGAATATTGCTTAGCCATAAAGAGGAGTGAAACTGGGCCATTTGTAGAGATGTGGATGGACCTAGAGTCTGTTATACAGAGTGAAGTAAGTCAGAAAGAGAAAAGCAAATGTTGCATATTAATGCATGTATATGGAATCTAGAAAAATGCTACATATAATCTCATTTGAAAAACAGAAATACAGACACAGATGCAGAAAAAAGTATATCAAAAACTATAGTTTTCATAAGCCTTGCCTGTGTCAGTTAATTCAATGGAAAGTTCTTACTATGTGTCATACCCTAAACTTCATTTTTGCCATGCAAGCTCATTTGTCACTGAGAAGTTTTAGTAACAGGTGTGAATGCCATACTTAGTTGACATTTTTTCAAGAAGATGCATTTAAATTAACCTCTGTCTCTCCAAAGATTTTTCAACTTTATTTCCTAGTTTTAGAATTTCAAATATATCTTCTCTTACAATATTTTAAGGCTGAATATCTTGAATAGTTCTATTCTTTTTTGTTTCTGTTTAACACCTGACCAATTCCTTCCCATGCTTATATCTTTCTTGTAATATCTTCCCAAATGCACTGCGTAAATATTAGTTCACTCTTGATATTTATTAGCTCATATATCAATCATTAAAAATGCCTCTTAATCAATTATAAAAGGAATGAAATTGGGTTATTTGTAGACACATGGATGGACCTAGAGACTGCATACAGAATGAAGTCAGAAACAGAAAAATAAATATTGTATATTAATATATATATGTGGAATCTAAAAGCATGATATAGATGATCTTATCCACAAAACAAAAATAAGGACACAGATGTAGTGAAAAAACTTATGGATACCAAGGGGGAAATGGATGTGGGATGAATTGAGAGATTGGGATTGAGATTTATATGTGCCTGTATAAAAGAGAGATAACTACTGAGAACCTATTATATAGCTCAGGAGAGTCAGTTCTCTGTGCTGACCTAAATGGGAAGGAAATCCAAAACATAGGGGATATATGCATATATATAGTTAATTTGCTTTTTTGTACAGAAGAAACTAACACAACATTATAAAGCATCTATAGTCCAATAAAAATTAATTTTTTAAATGCCTCTTAACTTCTCTCCCAGGATAATCTTTGCTATTGTAATGCAGTTTCCATTTTTCCTACCAGATTAAGATCATGAAAGCACAACTCTGATCCTATTTAATTTATAAGTATCTTCGTATATATCACAAGAACATTTGTATGTTGAGTATCCATTGCATGCCAGACATGATTTCATGTTTTATCTTATGTAATTATTGCAGAAATGTGATAATCCCACCCATTCAACTCATTAACCTCTTATGCATAAGGAGGTAAAGCAACTTTTTCCACGTTAGATAGTATTAATGGGCAGAGTTAGACTTTTGAATATAAACTGCCTTGACTCCAAACCATTTCATTTCATTCCATCAACATTCGTATCCATGAAGGAGTTAAAATGATAGATGAAATCTGTAAACTCCAAGCAATTAAACCAGCTTGAGCTCTGTGAATGGTTTAGATTTTGCACACTGCAGATAAGATTTGTCTGAATTAAAATGTCCAAGTCTCAGGCACCTTGGTGTCCGTAAGAAATCATTACAATTTAACACATTTCCTAGATATATTTAGAATGTCAAATTGTAGGCATTTTCTGCTGGCTCTTTTCCCCCTATTTTCTCCTTAATATAAATCTGGCAGGGATAAGTTGGGTGAAATGAAGGAAACCACCTTCAAGTACAAAAGTGACACTGCAGCTCACACTACGACGTGATGACCACATTATCAAAAGGTTTAATTTAAAGAACCAGCAGAAATAGTACTTGTATACTTTTTTAAATGCATAATTTTATCTCACTCCTTTTCTCACTTCTTAATTCACAGTGTGATATGTTTAATTTTTTTTTTTTTTAAACAGGCAATGCTGCTGTTTGGAAAATGCACTTCACACTCTCTCTTTTCCAGTTTGTTCACCTTTTCAGAAAAACATTGATTAAAACTGCCATTATATGTCTTACATCTTATGTATTCCATCTTGTCTCCTGAATTTTAATCTCTCACTGGTGACCTTTCTTTTTAAAAAGTCCAAAATAAAAATAAACTATAATCAATCAATCTGCGCTCACCAGTGTTTTAAATATAGTTAAGTACATGTGATGTTTATAAATGGAATAGATAGTTACATGAGCTATGATTTTCTTAATAACCATACCATTCAGCCTTCTTTTTTTGTGTGCAATTAATGACACTGGCCATTTCATATTTATTTTAAAATCTATTTTTCCAGTGTACATTTCTATATAATTATAGATAACTTGTCTCACTGGTGACCTTTCTTTTTAAAAAGTCCAAAATAAAAATAAACTATAATCAATCAATCTGCGCTCACCAGTGTTTTAAATATAGTTAAGTACATGTGATGTTTATAAATGGAATAGATAGTTACATGAGCTATGATTTTCTTAATAACCATACCATTCAGCCTTCTTTTTTTGTGTGCAATTAATGACACTGGCCATTTCATATTTATTTTAAAATCTATTTTTCCAGTGTACATTTCTATATAATTATAGATAACTTGGAAAATTCAATAAACTAAAAAACTCCCATCACCAAAAGAGAAATTCTTTCAGAGTTTATGTTAATATACTTTACAGAGCTATGTACATACACTGTGCATGTGATGTATCTTGATTTTCTAATACAATGAGGCATTTCTAATATCTTTGCAAATATCATTAATGACTATTGTTCTAATCCATTTGCCTCAGTTTACCTACTCATTCTGTTATGGTTAATCATTTATCTTCCTTTTATATTCTTTGGAGTTAAATACAGTTCTGCTGTGGATAATGTTCCAGTGATGTCTTAGGACAGATTCCTGAAAACTGGCATTTCTGGGTCAAAGTTTAATGTTGTTATCAAGCTTACAAATACACATTGTGAGATTCTTTTCCAAAATCATTTTACAATTTTTAGGATTTCAGCAGTGAAACACTATTAGTCATCTCACTCAAGCAAATGTTGAAATTGATTAGAGCAGCAGCCCTCAACATTTTGGCACCAAGGATCAGTTTTATGGAAGATAATTTTTCAATGGGGCTGGGGATGGGGGAAGGTTTGGGGATGGTTTGGGGATGGTTCAAGTGCATTGCATTTATTGTGTACTTTATTTCTATTATTATTGTATCAGCTCCTCTTCAGATCATCAGGCATTAGATCCTGAAGATCAAGGACCACTCGATTAGAGTAAATTACATCTCCACTAATGAGGAGCTACCCTACGTCTGAGGCCAGTGGTGGCAGGGAGGAGACACGGCCGCGTCTGAGGTCTGGGGCAGCAGGAGAAGCCACTTCGTCCTCGAGGCCAGGGGTGGCAGCTGGGAGGAGAAATCCGAGGAGTGCTGACTGGGAAGGCACAGGAGAGCCTAGAGGAGCTATCCTAGTTGAAGGTCAGGAACGGTGGCGGTAAGGAGATACCCTCGTCCAAGGTAAGGAAGCCACCAGGCTTCCCTGGTGGATCAGAGGTTAAAGTGTCTGCCTGCAATGCGGGAGACCCGAGTTCGATCCCTGGCTTGGGAAGATCCTCTGGAGAAGGAAATGACAGACCACTCCAGTATTATTGCCTGGAGAATCCCATGGATGGAGGAGCCTGGTAGGCTACAGTCCATGGGGGTCGCGAAGAGTCGGACACGACTAAGCGACTTCACTTTCACTTTCACTTTCAAGGTAAGGAGCAGCGGCTGTGCTTTGCTGGAGTAGTCCTGAAGAGATACCCCACGCCCAAGGTAAGAGAAACCCAAGTAAGATGGTAGGTATTGCAAGAGGGAATCAGAGGGAAGACACACGAAATCATACTCACAGAAAACTAGTCAATTTAATCACACTAGGACCACACCCTTGTCTAACTCAATGAAACCAAGCCATGCCTCCAGGGCAACCCAAGACNAAGATCATGGCATCTGGCCCCATCACTTCATGGGAAATAGATGGGGAAACAGTAGAAACAGTGTCAGACTTTGTTTTTTTGGGCTCCAAAATCACTGCAGATGGTGACTGCAGCCATGAAATTAAAAGGCGCTTACTCCTTGGAAGAAAAGTTATGACCAACCTAGATAGTATATTCAAAAGCAGAGACATTACTTTGCCGACTAAGGTCCGTCTAGTCAAGGCTATGGTTTTTCCTGTGGTCATGTATGGATGTGAGAGTTGGACTGTGAAGAAGGCTGAGCGCAGAAGAATTGATGCTTTTGAACTGTGGTGTTGGAGAAGACTCTTGAGAGTCCCTTGGACTGCAAGGAGATCCAACCAGTCCATTCTGAAGGAGATCAACCCTGGGATTTCTTTGGAAGGAATGATGCTAAAACTGAAGCTCCAGTACTTTGGCCACCTTATGCGAAGAGTTGACTCACTGGAAAAGACTCTGATGCTGGGAGGGATTGGGGGCAGGAGGAGAAGGGGACGACCGAGGATGAGATGGCTGGATGGCATCACGGACTCAATGGACGTGAGTCTGAGTGAACTCTGGGAGTTGGTGATGGACAGGGAGGCCTGGCGTACTGCGATTCATGGGGTCGCAAAGAGTCGGACACGACTGCCCAACTGAACTGACTGTGCTTAGTGACTCAGTCATGTCCAACTCTTTGCAACCCCATGGATACAGCCCACCAGGTCCTCTGTCCATGGGGATTATCTAGGCAAGAATCCTGGAGTGGGTTGCCATGCCCTCCTCTAAGAACCACTACTCCAAAAGTAGTGGATTTTCAAAAGTATTAGTTGCCTTAAGTAGACATTAGAGCATACAGTTCAAGGGGTTTGGTATGTTCCAAGAGTTGTGTTACCATCACTGTGATCCCCTTCCTGAACATTTTTACCACCCCAGCAGCAATCCAAGTACTCAAGCAGTCCTTCCCATTCTCCCCTGCCCTCAGCCCCTGGCAGTTATGATGCTACATTTCTGTCTCTGTAGACTGGTCTATTGTGAAAATTTTATACAAATGAAATCATACAGTATGTGGTCCATACACCTTTTATGTCTGACTTTTCACTTAGCTTAATGTTTTCAAGTTTCATCCCTGTTGTAGCAGGAGTCAGTAGGTACTTCCTTCCTTTTATGGCTCAATAATATTCCATTGTATGGATATACCACTTTTCTTTATCCTTTCTTCAGTTGATGGGCATTCAGCTTTGCTGTGATGAAGAATGCGGCTATGAAAACTCATGTACACATTTTGGTGAGGAACAAGATTCTGATTTAATAGGTCTGGGTAGGATCCATGTTGGTATTGTCTAAAAGCTCCCCCATGTAATTCTGATGTGCAGTCAGGCTGAGAATCTCTGGTTTAGAACCTTTTTACTCAAGTGTGGGCCATACACCTGCAGCTCAGCATCACCGGGGAGCTTATTAGAAATCTGGGCTCTTGGTCCTCACCCAGACCTACTGAACCAAAATCCACATTCCAACAGGATCTCAGGGTAATTCACAAGCTTACTAAAGTGTGAAAGGTGTCAGTTTAGGGAGATACTCTGGGTCCTTGACAAAATGGGTCCTTTGACAAAATTCACACTAACCCAGACAGGAAATTTATTAGGGACTACCTTTGTGTCCTGCACAAAATTCCATAGAAAGCTGGGGACAGAGAGTGTCATTTGAGCTTCCACTGTGTCCCCAGTGCCTAAAGCAGGTGTGACATAGATTCATCAGAAGAACCACCAGGGAGCCACTGAAATGGCACATCCCAGGGCTCTGGGGGTGGCAGCACCCAAAACACATGACATGGAGTAAAAAATGAGATTATCTGAGCTCTGGAGGTAGTGACTAGGACTGATGGGGTGCTGTCCCCAACTGGCCTCAGGAACCTGGGGAAAAAAAAGAGAAAGATTGGTCTGTGCAATTTAAACTATAAAATAAGCAGAAAGAATCTGCACATGTCTATAAAGTTACTTTAGTCATAGATAAGGACCTTAGGCCTGACCCTTCAATGAAAGAATCAATCCAGCTAAGAAATAGGAGGAGATCTGAAGAGGGCATGATTGATGTGGAGGAACAAAGGGGACAGCGGTGAGATGACCTGAGCTAGGAGTGACAAACTGACACCCCACCCCCCACCCATCCCCAGCTGAATCAGGCCAGGCATATTTTTTTTTGTTTGGCACTACAGTGTTTTCAAAAATAGAGTTTGCTGCAACATTAACATTCAAAGGGTTTTACCTCTCAATGAGTCTCTGCGATGCTGGAGCTGCACAATGCTGACCCTTCCGCGGGAGCCGGCACCCTCTGCCTCTGCTCCTCGACCCCTCACCCCAGCCCCTGTCACTCAGAATCAGGTTTGTCTGACCTGGAGAAGATGGCAGGAGAGGATACTAAACAGATGACAGCTCTCACTGAGAATAAGCTGGCTTCCTGGCCATATAACCACGTCTTTTTGAGGTTGATTGACTGGGACTTGTCTCCGTAAGACTGAGTGTGTTTCCTGACTCCTCATTCCACCAAGAGCTCGGGCAGCCTGTACCTGAGGTGCTGGTGGGGGTGAGGGCGGCTGTGGTTGTCACTGTGTGGGACTTTTCTCCCAGGGATGGTGGCTGCTAGGCCCTCTGGTCTCCTCCCCATCTCTCTTGGAAGTGGCTGCAGACACTTCAAGTTTTCTGAACTCTGGGGGCCCCTCCCAGCTTTCCTCTGCTTGCCTTCCAAGCAGCGCAGGTAGGGTTCTGTTGACCCAGATGGATGAAACATAAACAATCCTTCTGCTGCTTCCAGGCCTCAGCCAAAACTTATGGCAACTCTTTCTCCTTTTTCATTGCAGATACCTTTTGTACCTGCAAATTAAAAGAGATATTTTCCATGGTCGACTGCTCTGCTCCTTTTCGGATGCTGCCTACCTGGGTGCCTGTATCGTTCAAGGTAAGTGTGGGCCCAGCTGCCCATCCCCACCATTGTACGGGACAGCAGAGCTTCGGCTGTTCAGAGCCTCTCTCCTCCCCAGCCTGTGCTCATCCTGTCTGTGCCATGGTCGGAGGCCAGTCAGGGCTGGGTGGTCAGCAGTGGAGCCCCCCTCATTACCTCCCAAGCCCCTGGGGTCCTGGTTGAAGGCAGGCTGTTGTGGTTCCAGGGGCCTCTGCATGAACAGAGTCCTCAAGGCCCCAAGGGAGAGCTCAGAGTCTCTGTTTCAAAGGGGATGGAATGCATGACTTTATAAGAAGCTCTGAAGGATTATGGGATCTTCTATGCCCTTAGCTCCAAACACTATTGTGGGGTGTGCTGGGTATATTGAGCGGGCGATCTGTGTCCAGGAAGGCAGGTGTAAACAGGTGTCATTTCAAACCATCAAAGGTTTGAATGCCTTGATGAAATGTCAAAGCATTTATACAGGTATATCCACATATGTAGTATGTGTATATATGTGTGTACCATATCTAATTCTTCAGCTTTACAACAGTCACATGGCATGGTGAGGAGAACCCCAGGCTCACAGTCTGTCATTTCTCAGTTTGAGCCTGAATTCCCATTTCCTGGTTATTTCACCACAGACAAGTGATTTAAACTCTTTAAGCTTTAATTTCTTCATATATTGAAAGAAGTGGTCATACCTTCTTCACTGCTGCATGATGGTATCATGAGACCTAAATTTCAGGGTTGAATAGGCCCCCGAGGGAAGTGGCAAACACTTAGGACCCAAGGTTGGTTTTCATATGTTTCTACCTATAAGAAAAAGTTGTTGGAGGGAAGGTAGTCTCCAGGACCCAAGGCAACGCATTGCCGTGGGGAAAGGCTTAGGACACAAGTGGAGAATAACTCAGATGTTCTGTTCTCCTGGGCTTGCTGAGAGGCAGCTGGGCCTGTTTGGAGGGACTCCGGTGTTCCAGCCATTTGTAGCTTGGATGCTGATGACATGTTTATGAGAGAAGGGGAGGGTGGGGAAGGGAATTAGGAGAAGAGAGGAGGGATGGAGAGAGAGGGAGAGAGAGAGGAAGGGAGGGAAGGAAGGAAGGAGGGAAGAGGGTGAGAGAGAGATTACCAAGTAAGCATGTCACCCTTATAAAGGATCTGAAATAATGAAGGAGCTTATGATGGGGTCGTAAGTGGTTCATGACAGTCACCTGTCTGATCACAATTCCAGGCTTCATTCACAGCTTAAGAGAAACCCCCATCATTCTCCTGGGGTTTCACTGTCACTCACCACTGTCCCCAGGGGATGCTCTGTGCTGTGAAATGGTTCCTAGGACCCTGTTTCTGGGTGTGTGCACTCTTTGAGAAATCTGAAGTCTATCTGTGTTGCTTTTCCTCTTCCTCTGGGAGCAACATAGTGCCGCTCAGCAGGTTTTGGAGCGCTGTTAAAACCCTTGGAGATATTCAAGTTAAAAATCAAGATGACAGTGATGCCCTGATGAGATTTAGTCCTTCCATCTACTCCAAGGTGGAGTGTGTGCTTCTGAAAGCTGCTTCTCATACATAGAGCTAAAGAATGTTCGAACTTCATGGTTCTTCTTTCCTGTGAAGACTGCAAGTTCCTCGTTAGGGTGCACTGCCGTCCATAAAGGAAAAGCAAATCAATACTAATCTGAGCAGCAGACTAGCCTATTACCGTTTCAGAATGCATTTAAGCATTAGTGAATCATGGTCAATTCTCCAAGGGCAAGCTCAATATGGATCTGTAATGGGAAACTCTCCATCCTGTTTTATGTTTGAGATAAAACCACAAAGCCCCCATCCAGATGATCAGGGTCCCATTTCATCCCTTGTTGCTATTATCACTGGCCCCACTCACAGATGCTGTCTGCAGAGTAGAGTTGGAAATGGACTGGCAGACCTCAAAGAAGCCTTTTAGCTCTAAAACGCAGTGGTGTCCATGCCCATTTGTAGCAAATCCAGTAAAAGCTGGATTCATAAAACTCTCTGTGGTTGGGGGAGTTATTACAGCAGCCTTGGAGATCATTGCAAATGCAGATAAAGATCTGCTTTGTCAGAACTGCTTATGCTTTCAGAGTGATAGGAAATGTGGAGTAAAGGATTAGAAAGCCGAGGACATGTGACTTTTTATTGGCATCTTGTTTGCTAACATTCTTTGAAGGAGCATGTTTTAAGCTTTCAGAATGTTCTGAGTATATAAAACAGGCAGCCACCCAGAGTTTTGCTACCTGTGCACAATGAATGTATTTTCAATGCTTTGCATTGCTTTCATAATGAAAATTGCAAAACAAACACACAAAGCCCTAGGGATCTATTTTTGGCCTTTCTTGGTACACATATTTTCCTGTTCCTTCTGCAAAACAGTAACACGTCAGGATTACTGATCTTATCTCCCACTCCTGGGATGTCCAATCCCTGTGGGTCTGTGGCTCCTAGCTATTAGAACTCTGTTTGATGTCACTTCCTCTAAGACATCTTCCTGGACTATTAAAGGAGCCTCTTTCTGCACATTATTCTTTTTAGTATCTCTGTTTTGTCTTTTAATAAGCACTTATATCTGAAATTATCTTGTTAAGTTTGTTGGGGGCTTATTATGCATCGCCTCTTATGTAGAATCTAAATTTCATGGCAGTGGGACTCTGGGAGTCTTTTTCACTGCAGTACCCCTGTGTCTGGCGCATAGTAAATTCTCCACTATGTTAATTGAACCAGGGCACTTGCATAAATTGCACCAGAGAATGCTTTATCTCTGTACCTGGGAAAGAGTGGTTGGTTTACTCCCTCATCCATGTGTTCTCCAAACATTTATTGGACACTCCTAGGTGCAGGCATTGTTATGTGAATTCCCTTTGGGGGGCAGGGGCAGACAGGTAAACAGGAAGTTTTGATGGTGTCTCAGTGTCTACATAGAGGGACACAGGGGGTCCCCACTGTGATCCCATGAGGCCCCTCATCAAGCAAGTGTGGTGAGGGAAGTCTTCTGCAGAAGTCGACCCTGGAGCTGTAATGTCTTGTATCTCGAGTTCTTTTGCAATAAGCTCTCCCCAGAGAAGGGAAATGCCACTGCCATGTATGCCCTTTGCAGTCAGTACTCATTTTGCCATCATCTGACCACACTCATCATTTGGCTTCAGCTCTTTGGATTTTGCTGACAATTAAATTCTCTTTTATTTTAATTTAATTTTACATTCTCACATGCCGGCCCATGTGCTATATGTTATTTGTTGTAACTTTGCCCTAAATACCGTGTGCAGGAGAGAACTACATGCTGCTTCCCCAGCTCCTCTTGGGATGGAAAACAGAATTTTAAATGAGCTTAATCATTCATAAGCTTTTGCTTCAGGTAAAGTCAAAGTTAAAGATAAGCTTCAAAGAACAAGAAAGCAGGGCAAGTGATGGGGCAGATGTTGACATTTACCTTGTCAGCAACCCTGTGCAGGTTCCATGGTATTCCTTCTCTTGTTTGCTGGCATTTGCCAGACTACTTACTGGCTGTGTTTGGCAGTACAAGGCCATTGTATCTCACAAGTTTTCCTGAAAGGAAAAGTACCCACCATGATCAATACAAATGCAACACAAAACAACATAAGCACAAACAGTGCTACTAACCACTGTGCAAGCTGACATTTGCATTGGATGTGGCATAGTTTACTATCAGTGATCCATTCCCTGTGGAAAAGTAGGCTCTAAGTTATACCATTTCCTAAATTTTTGGGTCCATAGCCAGCTCACAGGGGTCATGTGTATGTGTGTGTGTTTGTATGTGTCAGTGTGTTATGGGTGGTTTTTTTTTTTTTTTTTAAGATTAGAATGAGTTAATCACTAGTTGGTGGTTCACTTTCATCCCTGGTCTCATTGGCCCACCTATTGGTTGAGTTTCCTCTTTTTCATTATTCTTTATTTTCATTCCTAAAGGCAACAACTGGATTCTTGTATATCATTGACTTGACATACATCCTTATAAAATGATTAGTATTGTTTTGTGTGTATATATTCTTAAGTTTCATAAGTTAAATGGGACTATATTTAATCCTTCCTTTTTATGCTCAGAACACTGCTTGGGGAATCTACTCACATTTCTGCGTATCGTTCTATTTTGTTGCTTTTAATTGCTGCAGAGAGTCCATTGGGGTACATTGCCCTTGTGCTATTTACTGTTCCCAGCAGTAATGAACACCCAAGTTGCCCCATATCTTTTGTTGCACCTAGAGTTTTTCTAGAATATATGCCCAGAAATGGGCTTGCTGGGTTGTAAGATTAGACTAAATACTCTCGGCTTGCTCTCTAGAAGAGCTGCATGCATCAAGAATCTTCAAATATGTCATAAGAACTTCTATTTCTTCATGTTCCTGCCAATGCATAGAATCATCCGACTTACTAAACTTTTTGTTACTCTTATAGGTATAAAGTGACATGTTCAAGTTCTGGTGTGCATAGCCCTCAGCACTGATGAGTTTGAGCAACTCTCCATACATGAGCTGTTGGGTTTCCCCTTCTATGAATTGGCTGTTGACATTCCTTCACCTTTTCCTATTGGAATTCCTCCCCATTTACTCATAGATTTTAGGAATTTTTTTTTTTATTCTAGATATTAGCCTTTGTCAGATTTCTATTTTGCAAATATGTTATTTCAACTTATTATTTTGACTATATTAGTGAAACATTTTAATACTGATATGATCAAATTAATCCATTTCCACTCTGTGGCTGATGACATTTGGGATCTTATTTTGAAAGTCCTTCCTCATGTAGTGTACATTTACGTTGCACTGTAATTTGAACTCTGTTGAGAAGCTTTGAAGAGCTTTGCTTTCCTCTCAGTTTTGTCCTTTTACCATCATTAGATGATTCAACAGTACAGGGAGAGTATATGCAAATTACAGAGTTGGATGTGATTTTGCAGATGTGCTCAAGGCATATTGACTTCTATCTACTTCAAAGTCATGTTGATGATAAAGTTCCTCCAATACAGTCTTCCCACCACCTTTAATTTACTTTCCTGGGCTATTTCTGCCTGAGATACTTGCCCCTTCTGGCTCATTTTTCTTAGAAAGCTTGTGGAATCAGTAGAATGTATTCCCATCGCAAGAACAGCCCCTTTGCTGCTTCAGGCTGTGGTCAGTGCTCATCCTTAGTCCATCTTTTCATAGACCTTCTGGGGGCTCAGAAATGTGCAGGCATTTCTTTTTACCCCTAGAGACCCTCTGCAGGAACCCTGTATTAGAACCCAGCAACCTTAATCTGGGATGCGCAGCCATACTTAGATACACATTCTTTAATTTGAAGAGCAATCTATTTATTTTTAAATAAATAAATCCTCTTGGGTCCTTTATGTTTTGATTTTTTTTCATTGAAAAGGCCACACCTGCACAAATCTCAGAGTAAACAGCTCCAGTCAGGGAATTCTTTGACTCAGAGAAAATTAACTATGAAAGGAGGCTTGAGGAACACTCATTGGGTTCCAAATAGAGGTGGTAACACTCCTATCATGGGGAACACTTGGAATATTGTGAAACATTTTGGGTGTTCATAATAGTGGGTGTGCTACCACCACCTAGAACCTGAAGGGTAGGAGTGCTCAGTGTCTTACCATACATTGGAAAGTCTGAAACAATAAAGAATTGTTTATTTCCCCAAATGCCAATAGTGCCCCACTGAGAAACAATGATTTAAATTATTTTATTGTACAGTTGAAGAAAATGAGACCCAGAGAGTTCATTCAACAAGTGTCCAAGATCACACAGCTAAATCTAAACTAGAATATGACCTTCTAGACACTCAGGCTGCAGTCTTTCCATAGAGACAAACACAGAGCTTGTTCCACTCTCTTCTTTTGGGTGGCAGGAGCCATTCCATGTATCCTGTTTTTGTTGTTTTTAATCTTTCTGTTTATTTTTTATTGGTTACAGCTGAGCTTGGTGATTACGATCCTGATGAGCATCCTGAGAATTACATCAGTGAATTTGAGATTTTCCCCAAGCAGTCACAGAAGCTGGAAAGAAAAATAATGGAAATCCATAAAAATGAACTCAGGTAATAGCAGTAGACGTTTGTAAGAATGATAGAGGTGAGAAAGTATTCATACTACAGAGAATGTGGAAATCATGTTGTGAACTAAAAATATTTGTAATGTGGGGGCAGACTGTTTCAGGTGGCAGGGCAATATTTTTGGGCACTGGCAAGGTCCCCCATCAGTGACGGTCTCAATGATGTGAAGTCCCCTGGGTGGCTGTTTATGAACCATCAGCAATTATTACAGCCATATATTTTCTTATGGGTTTTGACTACCCTGAGTTTCTGAAAGTGAAATCTAGGATAATTAAGTAATCCTTTCTGTTTTGAACTTTGCATTGCCTTTCCCCTGTCCGATGGTCTTTACCGAAATTTTGACCCCAAGAATTAATAAAATAGAATCCACTGGCAAGGTTTCCTTTACTGAGCTGCTTTCAAGATAACAGATTCAGTGTCTGCTTCTCTTTGCCTTGTCTGTGAGGCTCTAGGATGATTGTTAACTACAGAGTAGTACCTTAAAAGGAGCAAAATCACATACAGTATTTATTCACTGTGTATCGGACACTATTCTAAGTATTTGTGCATATTGGTTCCTTTAATCTTTGCAGTGGTCCAGGAAATAGGTGCCATGGTTCTTCCATTTTACAGTTGAGGGAACTGAAGTGCAGAGAGATTAAACATTTTACTGAAGATCACACAGCTAGCAAGTGATAGAGGCAGGATTTGAATCCAGGCGGCCTAGCTCCAGGCTTTTGAGTATTGTGATACTTCTACTATGCATAGGCTAACAGGTAGGAATGAAGCATGGATAGGAATCGTCACCAGTTTGGAATCCAGGTAACTCAGGTATTCTAGTCTGTAGTGACTGTAGCCTACCAGGCTCCTCTCTCCATGGGATTCTCCAGGCAAGAGTACTGGAGTGGGTTGCCATTTCCTTCTCCAGGGGATCTTCTCGACCCAGGGATCGAACCCAGGTCTCCTGCATTCCAGGCAGACACTTTAGCCTCTGAGCCACCAGGGAAGCCTGTAATTAGAACTTAGATTCCTGCAAATCACAGGGAATTCATTTTGATAATAATAGCAAGCATGGGCTGTGATATGACAAGTATGGATGAAGAACTACAAGTGCTGAGATGCTTCCACCTTCTGGGATTCTGGTAATTTTATACACACACACACACACACACACACACACACACAACTGTCATTGGATTATGAGCTCTGGAACAAATAACTGTCCCCTTGAGAGGGAGTGCTGAGATCCTCCTTTATGCAGGCACTCCCTCTTCTGGTGAGTTTGAGAAGACTGTACATGTGGGCCTTAAAGGTGGCAGCATGGTTCTGCTTTAGTAAGATCTTTGTTCTTAAGAGATAAAGATGATTAGACACCAAGAAATTGTACTGATATCAGAAACTAATGTACCTTTTCCAGGGGTAATTTTAGGGTATCGTCTCCTAATGAAAGTTTTGTTGAAAATATGACAGTCTGCCTACTCTTTCTCCATTTCGGGGACTAGCAAGCTGGAGGTAAAAGTAAAGTCCTGATGTTACCATGGGGCTTCCTGGGTGGCTCAGTGGTAAAGAATCTGCCTGTGATGCAGAAGATTCACGAGATTCCACGAGTTTGATCCCTAGGTCTGGAAGCTCCCGTGAGGGCATGGCACCTCACTCCAGTATTCTTACCTGAAGAATCCCATGGACAGAGGAGCCTGGCAGGCTGCAGTCCACAGGTCACAAGGAGTCCAACGCAACTGAAACAACTCAGCGCAATGTTGCCGTGAGGGCTGTGGAGCAGCAGCATGTGAGCAGCACAGGGTGAGACCCTTGGGACGAAGGAGTCACAGCCACTGTGCAGCTTAATAGTGAAAGGAGGTGGAACAGTCTACTCTGAACATAATTCACAGGGCTTCAGATGCTTGGAACATATGATAATAAATGTTTGTTGAGCTCTTACTGGATGCCAAAATACTATGCTAAGCGCCTAACATACATCGCCCCACTCAGTCTTCCCAAACTCTACGAGGTAGGTTCCATTGTTGTTCCCCATCTGAGGTGAAGAAAGCACAGCCTGGAGTGAAGGACTTGTTAGCAGCAGAGTCTGGACTTGAACCTTGTTCTTACCTGACACTAACATCCATGCTCTTATCCCCTGGACTGAGCAGCCATAAGGCAACCTGGTAGTCATGTTGATGTTCCACAGTGATCACCATGGTGAGGGTGGAGACTGTGGTAGGAGAACCAGCTAGTTCTGTCATCCAGGACACATGCGGAGACCTCACAAGAATAGGAGTAGAAAAAACTAAAGAGGTTCTTGAGAGACATTGAAGCAAGAGTTGGCGACCTACTGAGTTTCATGAGTAAATGAGTGGATCAAAGAAGATTCCAGATTGTTGTTTGTAATCAGAAAGCTTTAGAGTGGACCTTGTGCCAGCTCCTGAATTTGTCAATAACCCTGAAAGTAGCATCATGCATCTAGAGAATATAGGGCATCAGCAGTCAGCCATGGTTTGTATATCCCAGAAGTAAATGCCATGGCTTGGCCAACACTGCTTTGCTGTGTTGCGGTACGTTTGTAATGCCCAGAAGGCCCTTGTGAAGAAGTCAGTGTTGTATGTGTGGAGGATGAAACAGCCAGAAGTCATGTGATACTGCAAAGAGAGATTCAGAGGATATTTTCCTGTGTGTTTTTGCTCCTTTTTCTCCTTAAGTAGACATATGTTTGCTTCTGCATCAGTGCAGCAGAGAGAGATTTCAGGTCTGATGAGAAGATAAGAAGTCAAGCTGATAAGGTAGAAGAGAATAGGCTTTCTAGAATTGGCTGGAAACTTGCTGCAGAGACTGGAGGTGACCCTGGGGATCAACAAGCCCTTTGTGCACAGGTCATGAAAGTATTGATCTTCTTGTGTGGGAACTGGACCTTTGGCTGGACTGCTCTGCAAACCTGAGAGTGCCGGGAAAGAGTCATAGATGGTAGAGACCCATCTGTGACTTGGTGAGGCTGCACCAAGGTGTTACTATCTTTACTCTCCATGGTTATCACAACACCTGTGACCCTCCCACACAACAAAAGGATAAAGCATGATCAATGATCTGTTGTTACGGAAACTTCCTGAAAGGTTTCTGGTTGGGGTTTGAAGGGTCCTCCCAATAATGTTCTGCTCCTACCCATTTTCTGAAAAAATCAAGAAAGAAAACAAAAGAGATGGCAAAAGAGATTCTCAGACACTAGCAAAAGGACCATGATTTGCCAGATAAACAGTACTAGCTCTGGGGGTTCACAACCTTCTCCACCTTTTTACTTGATGAGAATCATTCTCCTCCTATGCTCTCTGTGGAAGGACTAAAGTTGTGATTCTTGAGAGAAAATTAATCAGAGAGGAAAACTTTCCTCCTTAGAAGGCTATATGGTACTTGAAGGTGGACCCAAGGTGGCTTGATGGACAGGCCTTAATAAGAGAGTTCTTTAGGGAGGAAGAAAGAGAGAGAAAGACTCCAGAATTTTGAGGTGCTTGAAAATATAAGGCCAAGATTTTAGTAGGAGTCTGCTTGGACTAAGTGCTTAGACTCTTAGATGTTGAAGAGACTTGTGCATGAAGTTCATGGGTCAGCTTTGCCTCTTCAAATGTGCCACATCACTGACTGACAGAGGGGAGGAGACATGCTTTTGCAAGTGTAATGCTGCAATTATTGTTCATCTCTGTATCAGTCAAGGTAAACTAGATTTTCCTGAGGAAACCACTCCTAAAAGCTCAGTGGGTTAGAACAAGAAATGTTTGTTTCTTGCTCTGATATTCACCCACGAGAGGTCAGTTGGGGGACTTGGTTCATCGTTGGCACTTAGGGCCGTTATGAGCTTGGATTTTCCAGGAAAAAGAGAGCTGTGGAAAGCCCTGCTTTAGCGTGGAAGTGATACATGTCACTTCTGCTTATCCGCTGTGCCAGAACTAGTCACATGGCCCCACTCAACAGCCCGCCAGGCTCATCTGTCCATGGAGTTCTCCAGGCAAGAATACTGGAGTGGGTAGCCATTCCCTTCTCCTGAGGATCTTCCCAACCCAGGGATCGAGCCCAAATCTCCTGCATTGCAGATGGATCCTTCACCATCTGAGCCACCAGGGAAGCCCCAACACAACCGCCAGGAAGTGCAGTTCTGTCAGGTGTCCAGAAGGTGTGAAGTGGAGACAGCTGGCAAGCCTCTCTTAATGGCCTTCACAATCTCATTGACTAATAGAGTTTTTTTTTTAACAGACTTTACTTTTTAGAAGAGTTTTAGTTTCACATCAGAATTAATAAGAGGAAATTATACAGATTTCCTCTGTATTCCCTATCCCTCTACTTGCACAGCTTCCCCCATACCTATATCCATCCCCCACCAGAGTGGTACATTTGTTATAAGAGATGAAACTACATTGATTTGTAGGTATTATGCACAGTCCATATACTTTAGGGTTCACCTTTGAGGTTGTACATTCTGTGGATTTGGACAACAGTATAATAACATATATCCACTGTTATAATATCATACAGAAAATTTTCACTGCCCAGAACATAGTCTGTGCTTTGCCTNCATTGATTTGTAGGTTTATGCACAGTCCATATACTTTAGGGTTCACCTTTGAGGTTGTACATTCTGTGGATTTGGACAACAGTATAATAACATATATCCACTGTTATAATATCATACAGAAAATTTTCACTGCCCAGAACATAGTCTGTGCTTTGCCTTATTCATCCCTCCCTAACCTCTGCCAACCACTGATCTGTTACCTGTCTCCATAGTTTTGCCTTTTCTAGAATGTCATGTAGTTGAAACCTTATAGTATGCAGCCTTTTCAAATTAGCTTCTTTCACTAAGCAGTGTGTACTTATGATTCCTGCTTGTCTTTCTATTATAGCTCATTTCTTTCTACTGATGAATAATATTCTGTTGTATGTACCACAGTTTATTTATCCTTTTACCTAGAACATATGGTTGCTTTCAAGTTTTGGAAATTATGAATTAAGTTATTATAATCATCCATGGGCAGGCTTTTGTGTGGGCATAAATTTTCATCTCCTTTGAGTAAATATCAGGAAGCGTGATTGCTGGATTGTATGGTAAGAGTATATTTAATTTTGTAAGAACTGCCAACAGTCTTCCAAGTTGGCTGTACCATTTGCATTCCCACCAGCGATGAGTTCTTGTTGTTCCACAATCTTTACCAGCATTTGGTGTTTTTGGTGTTCTGGATTTTGGCCATTCTAGTAGGTATATAGCTGACAGAGGTTTATTTAGAAAGATTTTTTGTGAAGGCATCTTTGGGCCTCTTAATGTCCTCTGAACTAGAGAATGTAGATACATATCATTCACATTTTCGAATATATGTCAGTGCTAAAACTTGCTGAAGACAAATGCTTCTGTTAAATCAAGTGCAGTTAATGAATTTGTTTGGCTCTTTGGGCTGTATGGTCTCCATTGCATCTGCTCAACTCTGCTTCTGTAGAGTGACATACACAATACATAAATGAGTGAGTGGTGATTCACTAAAACTTTATTGACAAAACAGATTGTGGACCAGATTTGATCCATGGATTCTAGTTCGCTGACCTGTTTTAAATATCTGAGTTCCAAAAAAAAAATAAAATAAATAAATAAATAAATAAATATCTGACTTCCTTGGTGGCTTAGATAGTAAAGAATCTGCCTGCAATGCAAGAGACATGGGTTCGATCCCTGAGTCAGGAAGATCCCCTGGAGAAGGGAATGGCTACCCAGTCCAGTATTCTTACCTGGAGAATTCCATGGACAGAGGACAGCCCCTAGGGTTGCAAAGTGTCAGACTGACAGACTACAATCCCTGGGGTTGCAAAGTGTCAGACATGACTGAGTGACTAACACTGACTTTTCAGAACAGATCTAGAATCAATTTTTTCTTAACTGTCCTGACTCTGGTTGGATGGCATCACTGACTCAATGGACATGAGTTTGAGCAAGCTCCAGGAGATGGTGAAGGACAGTGAAGCCTGGTGTGCTGCAGTCCATGGGGTCACAGAGTCAGACACAACTGTGTGACTGAACAACAAATCCTGACTCTGCAGATAATTTTAAGGCAAAAAGATCCATATTTGTTTTTAAAATTTGGTATAACAAACAAGCTCATGATTTATAGATTTTGAGTTTGGTATGCAGAGATGAGATTCTAGCAATAGGACTGCTTGTGATTGTGAAGTCACTCAGTTGTGTCCGACTCTTTGTGACGCCATGGACTATAGCCTACCAGGCTCCTCCGTCCATGGGATTTTCCAGGCAATGGTACTGGAGTGCTAGGACTGCTTAGAAATAGGATATTCCTCCTTTAACAAATCCTGACTCTGCAGATAATTTTAAGGCAAAAAGATCCATATTTGTTTTTAAAATTTGGTATAACAAACAAGCTCATGATTTATAGATTTTGAGTTTGGTATGCAGAGATGAGATTCTAGCAATAGGACTGCTTGTGATTGTGAAGTCACTCAGTTGTGTCCGACTCTTTGTGACGCCATGGACTATAGCCTACCAGGCTCCTCCGTCCATGGGATTTTCCAGGCAATGGTACTGGAGTGCTAGGACTGCTTAGAAATAGGATATTCCTCCTTCTAGAGTCCTCTGGTGGCTGGAGGAAGCCATTGCCATATTCCTTGCTGGGTGTATGTGCTGTTGTGTCTGACTGTTTGCGACCCCATGGACTGTAGCCCACCAGGCTCCTCTGTCCATGGGATTTCCCAGGCAAGAATACTGGAATGGGTTGCCATTTCCTCTTCCAGGGGATCTTCCCAACCCAGGAATCAAATCTGCGTCTCTTATGTCTCCTGCATTGGCAGGCTGGTTCTTTACCACCAGCACTACATTGGAAGCCCCCACAATCCCTGGGGATGTGAAAGTTATGTTTTACTCTCTTGGTTTCTGTTTTGCACAGCTTTAATCCACCATCTGGGTTAAGAGGGATGACCTATGCCATTAGCCCTGAGGGTGCTTGGAGAGAGTTGAAGATCAAGAATAAGAAAGACTTTACTCAGGAACCCTGATAGGCTTCCCTGAAGTTTTTCCTGGAGTTTCTACTCAGCTAATCCTCTCAATACCAGTCCATCAGATTTCTCATTAGAAGCCAAGATTTTGGAATCACTTCCAGTCATAAGTCATCAGCTTTTAAATATTCAGAAAGCTCAGTTGGCAGTGAGGTGGTTTGATGGTGTATTCCTTGCCTTAAAGAGCATAAAAATGATTGGATTAGCCATCCGCATAATGATCTAATACAGTGTGTTTCCTACTGGAAGTAATGACGACACTGGGTGTATTTTAAACAGACTTGTTATCTCTTTTTATTTCTCAGAACTCACATTCTGTGTAATCATGTGCCCTGGCTTCCTGGCAAGGATTTATAATTTCAAAAATGTCTAGCTTTCCAGAAATAAGTGCCCTGCTACGGAAGTACCCTCTACCTGTGCTTCCAATTAGTAGTTTACAAGAGCCCTCTTAGGAAACTATTTCGTACAGTTTTGAGAAGAATGTTTACTCTGTAAAAGGAAGAGGGGAAATATCAGATTATTTTACAACTCCAATCTTTCTTAAAATGTGCTTTTGCTCTGTCATCCCTCTTTCCCCTTACCCTGCATCCTTTCCGTTCTCAAGGCTCTCATTCCCAAAGCCTAGAACCTCCTTTCCTCCCTTGCTCCCTCCCTCTACCTTCCTCCTCCCTAACCCTGCCCCTGAATCTCTTTCTCCTTACCTTTCTCTCTCTCCCTGCCTCCCCTCTCCCTCTCTCTGGTAGGTTAGCAAATCCATTTTCATTCTCTGGTGTAATACTCTTCTTAGGAATGGGAATATGGAATGATTTGGCATCAAATGCTCCTCCTGCAGAAAATAAATCTTTGTATTATGTGGCTTAGAGTCAGGGGCATTTCTAGAAAGCCTTAAAAAAAAGAAAGCGCTAAGTCGTGTCCGATTCTTGCGGCCCTATGGACTGTAGCCTGCTAGGCTCCTCGGCCAGGGAGAAATGATGTGTGCACCCAATCCATCAACATTTCTTATACAGATGACATCTGGCTAAGGTGACTTGAAGGGAGAAAGCAGTGTCATGGAAATGCAACACAGCTTTGAAGGACAGAGGGGTAGTATTAAAAGCTAGACTCAGTCATTACTTATTACACTCTTTGATTACCCTTGACTTGTGGTTCTAAACTATGCATAGAATCAAAGACATTTTGAACTTTTTAAATATAAATTTATTTATTTTAATTGGAGGTTAGTTACTTTACAATATTGTATTGGTTTTGCCATACATCAACATGAATCCACCACAGGTATACATGTGTTCCCCATCCTGAACCCCCCTCCCTCCTGAACTTTTGATGAAATTATAACGGTGTATTATCCATTCATCTATCCACACACCCATCCATGATACATCCATCCATCTATGCATCCATCCACATATCTGTCCATCCCTTCATGCAGCAAATATCTGTTGAAGAGTAACTATGTGTCAGGAGCTGTAGAAGTGTTGGATGACCTGCCTACCCTAGTGATCTTCAGCTGCTTCTCCAACAATCTGCAGCCTCTTCATCATCTACGTGCTCCATGACCTGATGTTTTTGAAAGATTCTATCTGAAAACAATATTCATGAAGCAACAACTAATTTGCTTCTGAATTTTTTATTGGTCATCCCAAAGCCTTTGAATATCAAGAGGTCACTAGTCCAAAGCAAAGAAATTTGACAGCTAATTATGACACTGGAGAGACTATTGGAGTCCAAAGCAGGGGTTATAATGATAATTCTTGGACTACCATCTGACACAGATATATGTTTTTAGGCCAAATAATAGTTTTGAGAAATGGAAATCAGTTGGAATAAAATTTGAGCTTTACTTGCACCTGGGGGATTTGTTAACACAAAGCCCTGACACCACAGCAAAGCTACGCAGCAGTGCCCTTTAAAAGAGTCATTTGTTCCCTGAGTCACCACCATCCTGCTCAGCCCGTTCACATTCTTCCTTCCTCCGTTTGATTATCTGTGACCACCTTGTTTCACCAATAAGGAAACAGAGACCTGAGAAACTCACTTATTCAAGGCTATACAATTATGAAGCAGTAGAACTTGACCTGAAACCTGAGTGTTCCTATAAAGTACCCTGAAGTTTCTCTAAGTGGCTGCTCTTCTGTATGTCTTGTCCCTGCCTGGCCCCAGAGCATCAGTACTGTCTCCTCCAGAGCATGGCAGTCACCCATATTTGTGGCAGTTCTATCTAATGCTCTGCGTAGATGTGGTCCCTAATGGTCCTCAAAGATTTTACAGAATATAATTTCCCTAAGTAAAGAGAAATGACAGACTGGGCTCTCTTCCAGTTAGGATGTGGAAAGCATGAGGCATTGATCTCCTTCTAACACCAAGACGCATCAGTAAGCTAGATAAATTACAAAGTCATATTTTAAAAACTCATCTGAACATGAGGATGCAAAGAAACCTCAATGTACTAAAATCCAGAATGTCCTTCCTGGGGCAGCGGAAACCTGCAGCTGCTTTCACCTTTGGTGGTAGGGAGAGGAGGAGGACTATGCCAGAGGTGGGGGGCAAGGAGGAAGCTAAGCCTTTAACAAGCCTTTAGTGACTATGAGTGGGCTGACCTGACTGGTTGGGACCCCAGAATCCCTAGTGTGAGTTTGAGTCTGGGACCCCAGAGTCTTCAGAGTGAGTTGTGTTTTCCCACCATCGCTGGACCCCAGGCCTTCCCTGAGTAAAGAGGGGCAGTATGCCAAAGCTAGACAGGGTGGGAAGGCTGAGTGAAACCCCTCTGAGGCACTGCTGACCTTGAGCCAGGGCAGAACATCCCTTGACCATGGCGGCAGACACAACCACAGGAAGAAAAATAATCACCTGAGGTGCAGAGAGCCGTGGGTGAGACTGAACATCAAAGGAGATTTCCTGAAGCTCAGAGAGTTGGCAGCAAAGCCATAAAGCATAGCAAGCTCTCCAGAGTCTCATGGATGCTAAGAATCCAAGCCCTGCTGAGGGGCAAGTTCCGAGAGCACTCTTAAGCTTTCGAGCCAGTGGTAAACAAACTCTAAAGTTGCAACCCAGTTGCAGCAAAACCTAAGCTAAGGCACATTGAGAATTCTACTTTGCAGTAGCAGATCATTCTATTGATCTTATACCCATGAGCCTAATTCTGAAGCTTGCAGACCCAAATGGATCAGGTGGAGCCAAATCCACCCCCTTCACTGTCCAACTGTGCTCCAAGTGGCTCAAGTCATTGCTGGCAAGATTCACACCTCACTCCACAATTAGGGTCCACTAATAATTTGCATTTCTTCTTGGGATGCTCTGCATTTTTGCACTCTATGCTGCTGCTGCTGCTGCTGCTACTGCTGCTAAGTCGCTTCAGTCGTGTCCAACTCTGTGCGACCCCAGAGATGGCGCCCACCAGGCTCCTCCGTCCCTGGGATTCTCCAGGCAAGAACACTGGAGTAGGTTGCCATTTCCTTCTCCAGTGCATGAAAGTGAAAAGTGAAAGTGAAGTTGCTCAGTCATGTCTGACTCCTAGCGACCCCATGGACTGCAGCCTACCAGGCTCCTCCGTCCATGGTATTTTCCAAGCAAGAGTACTGGAGTGGGGGTGCCATTGCCTTCTCGGTGTACTCTATGCAGTGTTATGCTAAAGGAGAATCAATAAGAGAGTGTTCCTCTTGGCCATAAAAAGGTATTCAAGACAGGTAGAAAGAAGATATATAGCTAAATACATAATCACTTGACCTTGCCTATTTTATTAAAAAACCATATCTTAAGAGTTATTAGTTCTCAAAAAAGAATTCAGCTTAACACTGGTCTTTATCTCTAAATATCTCATTAGAGACACTATTAATCTTAGTAGAACAGTTCCTGGTGCAAGATTTAAAGGATAGAAAATCATTATTTTCCATTACCAAACAGAGTTTTTGCCAGAAACAAATGGCCAGTGGGAGATTTGAAAGAAAAACAAATTTCTATTTAATTGAGCTTAGTGTCTTCCTGAAAACCTATTAAATGGCTGCTTCCTTAATGAGTCAGGGGAACTCAGGATTTTCTTAGTGCCGTTGAGGTCTCTACTTTTTCCCTTTTGGTTTTGAACCCTTTTCCTTCTCTGAACATTTGTAGCCTTTCTTTCTATATGATTTTTTAGATTAACTCTGTTAAGTGTGTAGCCATTGGAGACTATGAAACCCAATGCAAATGATACCAATTTGAGTACTTTTATTTTGAAAAGGGGTCATTGCTCTATTGTAAATATCTTGACATGCCTCCTGACGCTTCCACCAAAGAAAGATTTCTGATTTCAGTCATGTGCAGAACTAGCAAGGGAACAAATGCTATTCTGAGGACAAGGAGGGAGCACGCTGTGTGCCAGGAACTAATCTGATTACTTTATATCTGTTAATTGTTTATTCTTTATACCAAATCTTAAGATAGGTACTATTTTTAATCTTCATTGTATGGAAACAGACACAGCTTCAGTTGTTTTCTATTCCTGTGTTCAGTTCCTAGATCAGGGTTCAGTAAACTTTTCTATCCTAGGCCATTTAGTAAATATCTTAGGCTTTGCAGGACACATGGTTTCTGTTGCAATAACACACTTTGTCATCGTAACATGACAGTGTCCACAGATGGTACCCAAGCAAATGGGTGTATCTTTGTTCAAAAAAAACTTAATTGATGGAGACTGAAACTAGAACATCACATAATTTTCACAGGGCATGAAGTTATTCTTTGATCATTTCGGGCCATTTACAAATGGTAAAAACAAAACAAAACAAAAAACATTCCTAGCTCCAGGGCTGTGCAAAACCAGACAGTGAACTGGATTTAGCCCACAGAGAGTCTAGTCTGGGGATCTCTGACCTAGATTAAAATGGAGACATCACTGCTGTCTAATCAAATCTAAATATCTGTCATCAGGGATGGAGTGCCTCATCACTGATAAGATGATAAATGCTTGGAGTTTGAAAAATGCTTTCTAGAAGAACCAGTAGAAACCATGTCAGTTGAAAATGCTCAACCTAGTATCCAAGAGAGCAGGCAGATGGCCCTGGACCATATCATGTTGGTAGTGCAGGTCCTGAGAAGCCTGTTGGAACCAGGCTGCCTTGAATTTGTATTTACCCCTCCACTTAATACTTGAGTAACCTTGAACAAGTTACTTTTCCTCTTTAAATGTCAGAATCCTCATCTATAAAATAAGCATTAGAATTCCTGCTTGATGAATAAGTGAAAAAAATATATATATATCTACGGCTTGGCAATATAAACAATATTGCTCAGAACAGGAGAGTTTAGTAAAAGGTGGCTCTGCATGGATATCTATTATATTCCTGACCTATTCTGTTTAATTCAGCAGTGCTTTTAGATTGTATAATACTTCACCCAGTAATTCTTCTATTAAAAAAGGCAGGAATTATTTCTCTTTTAATCATTGTAAATGAATAAAAATAAGAGTATATGCAATGTATGTGTAATTTAAAGAGTAGTTGCAAAACACCCATGACCCCATGACTTTGCTTATGAATTAGAACAGTACCAGATGCTCTCAGGTCTCCTAACCTGACCCTCCCAAATTACCTTCCTTCCTTCTCTATGCTATTCTGAATTTTAGGTTATTCATTCTCTTATTTTGCTTTTATAAATATACTCCATATATCAGTAAGTAATATATACGTTTTTTTCCTTTTTTTGACATTCATACAAATGAAATCAAATTCTCCATGTTTTTCACTTCCCCCCCATCAATATTATGGTTTTGAAGTTCTTCACATTGATGCATACAGTCATAGGTTTTCATTTCTGCTTCTGTGTAATTAATTTTCTATGATATAAACATGTCACATTTTATGTATTCATTCTCCTGTTGATGGACATTGTCTCTAGGTTTCTGCTGTTATAAACAAAATTACTATGGCTTCTTTAATACTTCTCATAGGGATATAAGTAAAAGAGTCCCTATCATAGATACAACCTAGGTATAGAAAGCAGGTACAGACCTGGGTCATGGAGTTTGCACAATTTCAGCTTTTCTAGGAAATGGTAGCTTGTTTGCTGAAAGGGCTGCTCCCTTCACATCCATAAAGTGTGAGTCCCCAATGCTTCACAGTCTTTTCCCTTTCCTTTCCTTTTTCTCTTAAACTCTTAGAAATGGAAGCACAATGCCAGCTCAGAAAAGTCAACAAAACATAAATTACAAAGCAAGTGTGTATGTAACCACCACCCAGGTCAAAGAGAGAACTGGTAATTCCTCAGAAGTCTCTTTTGCCCTTTTTCAATATTTATCTTCTCCCTTTCCCATGAAAGGTAATCACATCTCTGACTCTAAGTATTTTAGTTTTGTTTTGCTAATCTGAAAAAGCCATATAAATGGAGTTCATTCAGTGGGTATATGTTTATATCTGGCCTGTTTCATTCAGTTTTATTTTTGTAATGGTCACTCATTTTGCGTGTGGCTTGAATTCATTTATTTCACAGCTGTATAGTGTTCCATTGTATATCCAATCTACTGTTAGTAGACATTTGTTTCCTATTTTCTGTTATTACAAATGGCACTACTGTGAAAATTCTATGTGTTTCTTGATGCAACAGGCCTAGAGCCTGTTGTATGTATAATTTTGAGTGGAATTACCGTGTTATAGGGTAAACATGTTTAACTTCAGTAGATAATGTCAATTTTCCAAATAGTTCTACCAAATTACTCTTCCACCAGCAGTATATGAAAGTTGCTTTTGCTGCACAGTCTCATGAGTGCTTTATTCTTTTAAATGTTGGCTGTCAAATGAATGTGTAAATAACTTCTTAAAGCTTTTTTCATTTTCCTGACCTTAAAGAAGTTGAGGACATTTTCATGTGATTATTAGCTATTTGAATATCTTATTCTGTGAGGTATGCATTCAAGTCTTTTGCCATTTTTCCTTCTGAGTTATCTTTTAAAATTATTTTATTGTATGTTATTGATTTATTGGAGACTTAAAAAAAAAAGTCTACGTAGGAGTCCTTTTTTTTATTGTACACGTTGCCAAAATCTTTTCCCATACCGGGCTTGCCTTTTCACTTCTGGATGATACTCTGGATGAAAAGAGCTTTGAGTTCTATGGTGTGTTCTCCAGAGCTGTATAACGCTGCATTCCTGCTACCATCTAGGGTGGAGTGTTTGTAATTAGATGCTCATCAGATAAAAGTACAGGAAAGTGGTCAGAAAGAGACCACCTCAGTCAGTCAGTTCAGTCGCTCAGTCGTGGGTAAGCAAAAATTCCTCACTTTCCAATATGAACTTCTAAATTATAACCTTTCAAAATTAACTTGTTCCCAGACTGAATAGAAAAAGGTGTGCTTTAAAACAGAAATTGAATTTCAAGAATAAACAATGTTCAGCTTACAGAAACTATAAAACTCTTAGAGGAAAACATAGCCAAAACACTCTTTGACATAAATGGCAGCAAGATCCTCTTTGACACCTCCCAGAGTAATGGAGATAAAAACAAAAATAAAAAATGGTTCCTAATTAAACTTAAAAGTCTTTGCATAGCAAAGGAAACTATAAACAAGATGAAAAGACAACCCTCAGAATGTGAGAAAATAATTGCAAATGAAGCAACTGACAAGGGATTAATCTCCAAAATATACAAGCAGCTCATGCATCTCAATATCAGAAAAACAAACAACCCAATCAAAAAATGGGAAAAAATGTTTCTCCAGTTTTTGGAGAAACAGACATTTCTCCAAAGAAGACATGCAGATGAGTAATGAAGTGAAAAGATGCTCAACATCATTCATTATTACAAACATGTAAATCAAAACTACAATGAGGAATCATCTCACACTGGTCAGGATGGCCATCATCAAAAAGTCTACAAACAATAAATGCTGGAGAGGTATGGAAAAAAGGGGACCCTTTTGCACTGTTGGTGGGAATGTAAACTGACATAGCCACTATGGAGAGCAATAGGGAGATTCCTTTAAAAATCTAGGAATAAAACTACCAGCAATCCCACTACTGGGCATACACAATTTGAGAAAACCTTAATTCAAAAAAACACACATACCCCAATGTTCATTGCAGCACTATTTACAATAGCTAGGACATGGAAGCAACCTAGATGTTCATTGGCAGGTGAATGGATAAAGAAGCTATGATATGTATGCATATATACATACACACATACAATGGAATATTAGTCATAAAAAGAATGAATTTGAGTCAGTTGAACTGAAGTAGGTGAAGCTAGAGCCTGTTATACAGACTGAAGTAAGTCAGAAAGAGAAAAACAAATATCATATATTAATGCATATATATGAAATGTAGACAAATGTTTCTGATGAACCTGTTTGCAGAGCAGGAATGGAGATGCAGACAGAGAGAGCAGACCTGTGGACACTGTGTGGTAGGGAAAGGGTGGGATGGGTTTTGAAGGAGTTGCAATGAAACATATGTAATACCATGTTTATAATAGGTAGCTAGTGCAAAGTTGCTGTATAACACTAGAGCTCAACCTGGTGCTCTGTGACAACCTAGAGGAGTAGGATGGGGGAGGGGTTGGAAGGGAGGTTCAAGAGGGAGGGAATATATGTATACTTGGGACTGATTCACATCATTGTACAGCAGAAACCAACAAAACATTGTAAAGCAATTATCCTTCAATTTAAAAAAAAGCCAATATGCGGCTTAGACAAAAAAAGGCTGACAGTTTACCACTAAGGGGAATGGCCAGCTCTCTGGAGCAGAGGAGCTCTTCTTAGTATGGGGCAGAGTGAGAGCCTTTCTGTGAAGCAGGATTTCCTGGACCAGAGCTTATGGCCTGTGGCTGTGGGAGGCATTGAGCCACTTTAGCTCTAGTCCTGGTTCTCTTTGGCCTCCATCTGGGTCATTGGGCTAAAGTTTTGCTTTGAGGGCCACCAGAGTGAGGTGCTGCTTAGGAACATGCCGGTCAGCTCAGCTTTGTGCTTTGTTCCCTGCCAAGGGGTAGAGTGAGTGTATGAAAGAGAGAGAGAGAGAATAGAGACAGTGTGTATATGAGGGTGAGGTGGGCATGGTGAGGAGGCAGGAAGCCCCTAGTATCTGGATTCAATAATTTTCTTTATTTTCTGGTGAAACATAGGCTATTACTTCAGGAACTTATGAGAGAGCTATGAAGAGAGAAATACCTGTATGTTTTGAAAAAATTTTCAGAAACTCCCTTTTCCCTTCTCCAACAAAACACTTGATGATTTTCTTGAATCTTTTGTTACTTTGTCAAGGAGAGAAATAATTATGACTATGACTTGAAAAAAAAAAGAATCAAAGAAATGGTCCTGATGGATTTGATGGACTGAAAGGGTCATATATTGCTGAGTGGGATCAATAAATAAAGAGGCTAATTGTATATATATCCCAGTGAAATTTCAGAACACCAAAACTAAAGAGAAGATCAGGAAAGGCTTTAGAAAGACAACTCTCCTAAAGCAGGTGTTTGAGTTAATCCCTCAGGAATATATTCTGTAAAGGATGAATTTAAAGATTATCCCCTCTATTAAAAGCAAAAGATAGCATATGTGGCTCCCTTCCCTTCCTTCTCCAAGTCCCTGTGGATAATAGAAAATGTATTAGAAAGCAGATGCAAGAAAGTCTACCATCTTTGTGTCAGCAGTACTGTGGTATCTCTGGAAGATAGGAAACAAATGGAAGGAATCCAGGTCAAACACATATAGAGAATAGGAGTTGTTCTGTGTACTTCTATTTCTGCTTTATTGACTATGCCAAAGCCTTTGACTGTGTGGATCACAATAAACTGTGGAAAATTCTGAAAGAGATGGGAATACCAGACCACCTGACCTGCCTCTTGAGAAATCTGTATGCAGGTCAGGAA
>SJXQ01009216.1:377343-422142 GCA_006408695.1 Aepyceros melampus | reverse complement strand
TTCTTTGGAAGGAATGATGCTAAAACTGAAGCTCCAGTACTTTGGGCACCTTATGCGAAGAGTTGACTCATTGGAAAAGACCCTGATGCTGGGAGGGATTGGGGGCAGGAGGAGAAAGGGACGACCGAGGATGAGATGGCTGGATGGCATCACAGACTCAATGGACGTGAGTCTGAGTGAACTCCGGGAGTTGGTGATGGACAGGGAGGCCTGGCGTGCTGCGATTCATGGGGTCGCAAAGAGTCAGACACGACTGCGCGACTGAACTGAACTGATCTTTTCTTTCTGACTTACTTCACTCTATATGACTGACAGATGATATTTAATCTGTATGATTGGTTAAATAGTTATTTATTTGGCTGCACTGAATGAGTCTTAGTTGTACAGCACATGGGATCTTCAGTTGTAGCATGCAAAATCTTAGCTGGTGGCACATGGGCTCTAGTTCCCTGACCAAAGATCGAACCCAGGATCTCTGAGTTGGGAACGCAGAGTCTTAGCCACTGGGCCACCAGGGAAATCCTGCCTGCAGCTTGTTTTATACCTTATAGCTTATATCTGTTAATGCTCTCCCCCATATTGTCCCTCCCTTGCTTCTCCCACTGGTAACCACCAGTTTGTTCTCTATATCTGTGAGTTGGCTTCCTTTTTGTTATCTTCTTCACATTTCATTGTTTATGTGTGTTTTTACTTCCCCATATTCTCTACTCCCTTTTTCATTTTGCCTTAGTGATTATGTTGTTGTGTTCAGTCATTCAGTTGTGTCCAAATCTTTGCAATCCCATGGACTGCAGCATGCCAGGCCTCCCTGTCCTTCACTGTCTCCTTCACTCGTGTCCATTCAGTTAATGTTGACATCCAACCATCTCATCCTCTGTCACCCTCTTCTCCTGCCTATGATCTTTCCTAGTAGCAGGATCTTTTCCAACGAGTCAGTTCTCTGAATCACATGACCAAAGTATTGGAGCTTCAGCTTCAGCATCAGTCATTTCAACGAATACTCAGGACTGATTTCCTTTAGGTTGATCGGTTGGATCTCCTTGCTGACCAAGGGACTCTCCGAGTCTTCTCCAGCACCACAGTTCAAAAGCATCGATTCTTCGGCACTCAGTCTTCTTTGTGGTCCAACTCTCACATCCATACATGACTACTGGAGAAATCATAGCTTTGACTACATGGACCTTTGTTGGCAAAATGATGTCTCTGCTTTCTAATACACTAAGTTCATCATGGACTTCCCTGGTGGCTCAGATGGTAAAGCATCTGCTTATAGTACAGGAGACCTGGGTTCAATCCCTGGGTCAGAAAGACACTCTGGAGAAGGAAATGGCAACCCACTCCAGTACTCTTGCCTGGAAAATCCCATGGACAGAGGAGCATAATAGGCTACAGTCCATAGGGTCGCAAAAAGTCATAGCTTTTCTTCCAAGGAGCAAGCATAACTTTTAATTTCATGCTGCAGTCACCATCTGCAGTGATTTTGGAGCCCAAGGAATAAAGTTTGTCACTGTTTCCATGTTTTCCCTATCTATTTACAGCCTTGATGTACTTCTTTCCCTATTTTGAACTAGTCTCTTGTTCCAAGTTCAGTTCTAACTGTTGCTTCTTGACTACATATAGGTTTCTCAGGAAGCAGGTGTCAGCTACAAACTGGCACTTACCAAGAGCATTGCCAATGACTGAACAACAAAGGCATTTGCCATCTGCCTCTATGGAGATTGAACCCCATGCGGCTATAGCTGTTGACCTTCACCAACCCCTGAGGGAGCTCAGGGTGGAGTAAGGCACTCTGTGCTTCAGGGAATCTGGTGGGACAGGTCTTTAGATAGTTGGATGTTTTTAGGAACCAATTTTATGATCTCAATCTTTGCATCTCCTCATATCTAGAGAAGCACTAAATCCCTTCATGGTGACATCAGATCCTCACAACTAACAGAAACCTTCTGTAAAATGAGTGCTTCATGGCAATGAACTTCCCCTTCACCAAAACCTTGTATATTGACTTTCCCCCACTGCCGCTTTGGAGCAGTCTCTCAGAGCTATCGAGATGCTGCCTCCCAGGCTGCAGTCCTCATTTTGCCCCAAATAAAACTTAACTCGCAGCTTTCAAGTTGTACATCTTTTTTTTAGTTGACAGTTATGGCAACCACGAAGGGACCCAGAGTGGACTTCCTTCGTTCCACTCGACTTTGTGAGGAACTGGAGCTTTGGTACCAGCAGTGGCCACTTGCACCCATCCACCTCCTTGAGGAGTACAGATGAATTTGGGTAAGACTCTCCTGTTTCTCAAATCTCCCATATTGGTTGAGATTCTGAGTTTTATTTGGTGGGGGAGCAGGTTACCTGCCTCCTCCCGGTAGAAAAGATACTGGCAGGGAGCTGCCCAGGTGAAACATCTGAAGCACACCCACTCATGGTCTAGACAATGAGTGGGGCTTGGTTGAAAGATACCAAGAAATTCCCACCCAGTCAAAAGATACTGGGTAGTAGGCTGGCTGACAGATGGCAGGAGAATTGCCCACCCAGTGGAAAGGTACTGGGGAGGGGAGCTTGATTGGAAAAAAATCAAGAAATACCTGGGGCTCGGCTGAAAGATGCCGAGGTTGCTCTGTTGTAGGAGACTGAATGGTCTTGGCTAAGTCGTTAAGTAAAATGCTGATCTGACAATTTTCTCAATTTGACTGCCATTATAGAATTTGTCAGGATAAAAGGGAGGAAAATATTTGAGAGCTTTGCTCTGAAGGAAAGGGACAAGACTCCTCCTGGCCAGTTTTGGTTTTCTCAGGTGCCTGAGAAATTTACGGGAGTGGTGGAGGCCTAGTCCTCATACTGTGCAGTGGTCCCATAGGGAAACCCACTCATTAATTAAAATGCTTGCTCGTCTGGGGGGTCACCATAAGAACTGGCCATTCAGTGACCTAAGCAGCCGTGGAGGCAGAATCCGAGACATGTAAGAGGAGCTGAAATGACTCTGGGGAGGCTCCAGGAGGAGTTAAGCTCACAAGCAGCACATGGGCCCACTACACAAGTTCATGAGTGATTTTTATACCTGACAATTTCAGCTTAAATGGGAAACAGAATCTCTCAAAAACAGAAACAAAGGGATGTCAGAAAGCCAGCCTCTGACTAACACTCTAGCCAGATTCGTGTACAATACTTCAGTGCTCATACTCGCAAGTACCTAGTTAATTGGAGAAATTATACTAAAAGAGATCTCAACCTAAATGGTCAAATTGGGGTTCTTTTGATATTCTAAAATTGATATTTTTGCACACACAATTAGAAAAGGCCAGCCGTGATTTGACTGGTATCTAGAAGCTTCTAAAACAGGAAATGATAGAGTAAATTCTTCACAGAAAATCAACAAGAAATTTCTTAAAACTATATCAAAACTAAAAAAAGGCTGCTAGAACTGACTTTGCCAGATCTCAGGTCTAGTCAAACTGGGAAGTCACGTTTGGCATTTATGCCATTTGGCTTTTGATTTCTGGGCATCTCTTTGCCTTTTGTTTCATTTGGAGTATGATTCCTGGCTGATGAAGTTCTGGTTTGGTTTGGTTTTGTTGGTTTGGTTTGAGTACACAGACATCTGGAACAAACTGCTTGAGCTAATATGGGAATTGCTCACTGTAAGGTTCCAGATTCCATCTGGGAACCCCTTGGGAAAAAAGAAAAAAAAAAATTGATGGATCAATCTATAGCTGTGATCCAATGACAAAAAAAATGGCCTAAAAATCTTAGATCTTTATTGATATAGGATAGGAAAATGGACTGAAGTTCCCTTATGTCCAGGACTTCCTCCTATAATCAACAGCTGGGGACTGATCAAACTAAGACTCCTACTTCCCCAGAGGGATAATCCTTGCTGGGACAGATCTGCCCTTGTTATCAGCCAAGCTGAGCACCGTCTGGTCTAAATTTTGGCTATAAAACTATGGTCACAAAAAGATCCGATTTTTGACAATATGGTAACAATATTCTTTAGACTCCAGAGGAAGCTTGAAGAAAAAATATCTTATTAAGAATTCTTGCCCTGAGGAAATAACTTCTCCTATACCTTTAGATCAGAGCTCTCTGGGTCACTTATCAGACCATCTCTAATTCCTGAAACCAAAAGGGAAAAAAAGGGAACAAAGCCTTTTAAAGTTTTATTCCAACTATTTTTATTCATAACTAAGTTTGGAAAACAAAGCTATAGGATCTCTTTTGTCTGTTTGAATACATGTATATCTCAGTGTGTGTCTTTGTATTTTTTGATAATATTGTTGATTGCTGAGATCAGTTTGTAAATGAGCTCTAATCTAATTGGCCTTATAAGTACTTTCAAATCAAATAATTCTAAATACAAGAGAAAGTAACCTAAATGAATTTCAGGTTCATGTGAACTGGAAAATATTCAGTATTAAATGCCTGATATTAATGTTTACTTGTTGATCTAAATAATGTGGTCATGTCTAAGAGTAATTAACATTAAGCAGAATAGTTTCATTGTACCTAGGTTTAATATGTTAAATATTATTATATCTGTTACAAGTTTGTCAGCAAGGAAATTACTTCAAGTGAAGAAACTTCTAAAACAATGTAAATGAGATATGAACCTTTAGATAGACTCTATTCAAAGTAATTATGCTCTTTAGGAATATGTGTCTAAAATAGTCTCTCCAGATTGGGGTTACTTGAACTTCTAAGGGTTGTGCTAAACTAAGTGTTGGAAGTCAATTGAATAGCTATGTCGTTGCCAAATAAAATAAGATTTTGAAACATTTGCTACTAAACACTGATTTCCTCTTACAGAGAAACTAAAGAGCTTTAGGATTAAAAATAAATGATGTTTGGTGCCATCCTAAAATGTTCTCTCTAAGAAAATTAAGGTTTTAGAAATTATCAGTGGTATTTATGCTCACTGTCTATAAAATGCTAATATGAAAATCAGTTCTTGGTTACTTAAGGGAAATAGGAAGTGTGTTTTCGGTAAAGAAGGTAAGGGAAATGGAATTGCATTTTATGAAGGGAAAAGGAAGTAAGCCTAACTTACAGGTGGCTTTTTAGGATGGGAGAATACAGTAATGGGTACAGAAAGTGATAAGTTTTGTGAACAGTGAACCATGAAAAAGAGTTTTGTATATGGTTAGGTCTAAGTTTAAAATAAAGTTAATTAAGTTTACCTTTTTTAAGTAAAGTGAGCTGGTGCAAAAGCTTGAATTTAGCTTTTCTCTCTGTTAAGAGGACACGTTTTCTTCAGATATTGAACTGCCTTTGATAATAGATTTAAGTTTCTTTATCTCTTAAATGATCTGTTCTGAAATTCTTTATTGTTACTTTAGCAAAATGAATAGCTATTGTTTCACAATGGCCTGTAAACCTATCTGACTGAGTGTTTTAAACCATTTTGAAATTTGTTGACAAGACTTCCTGAATCATTCTAATGAAGAAGATTTCTAGCTAACTTTGGGATGCTTCAGAGGGCCCCTGAAATATCCCAAAGAGAGATATTACACTAATTAGGTTTATTTTGTATACAGAATTACATGGGGAGTATTGTCAAGTGAGTAATAAGCCTCAGGTTATATTGTATGGTAAATGTTGCTAATATAGATATCCTAGAAACTGTATGGAATTTCCAAAATTCTGATATGTTTGGGTAAAATGTTGTCAGGTATAATGTTGTCAGGTATAATTCTAGTTACTGTCTCAAAATATTGTCATAGCACTAACCAAATTTCACAAAAATACTTCCTCTTCAAGAAGATTTATAAAAAGGACTTTTGGATAAATATTAGTTTCTGAACTGGGTAAGGATTCTAATGGAAAATCTGATGACTTCACAAAGGTTAACAAAAGGACTGAATGAACTGGTGAATATGCTTATAACTTTTATGGTTTCTATCTGAAAAATTACTGATTTGAATCTGTGTTTTCCAGGTGTAAGAACAAAAAAACCTTCCCCGCAAACTAATTATGACAGTAAAATTATATTTTATAAACAAATTGAAACATTTATCTTTTCTCTCTATCTGAACCCTCCAGAGACTGGAAGCTCTTAGTTTCCGGTACCTTTATCAGGTAAGTAAGTTAAGAAGGTTATCCCAATAACAGGTACAGAATCTCAACGATTTTGGAGACCTTGAGAAGGAGTAATTTACTTAGATCTGTTAGGCAAAATCTGTGATAAGCCTTTGGCATGACTTTCCTAGCCCTAAAAGGTTTTATTTTAAAAATTCAGTTTGAGACTCTGTAAAAGTCTCAGCAAAAGCAAAAGAGTCTATGATCAATTATGGTTATATAAATCATCAGGCCAAGATTATTGAGACCAGACCTATATTACAAACAGGTCTTAACTTAGTTATATTTGGTAAAAATGATGGTGAATTTAGGAAGAAAGAGATGTTTCAATGAATGTTAAATCCCAGTTTGTTAATGGAGGTCTGTATCTACTAAGACTCATTTCCTGGATAGTTCTTTGCTGTTCAGTTCAGTTCAGTCACTCAGTCGTGTCCGACTCTTTGCGACCCCATGAATCGCAGCACGCCAGGCCTCCCTGTCCATTACCAACCCCCAGAGTTCACTCAGACTCACATCCATTGCCTTTCTTTGGAATTGGAATGAAAACTGACCTTTTCCAGTCCTGTGGCCACTGCTGAGTTTTCCAAATTTGCTGGCATATTGAGTGCAGCACTTTCACAGCATCATCTTTCAGGATTTGAAATAGCTCAACTGGAATTCCATCACCTCCACTAGCTTTGTTCGTAGTGATGCTTTCTAAGGCCCACTTGACTTCACATTCCAAGATGTCTGGCTCTGGATTAGTGATCACATCATCATGATTATCTGGGTCACCACTTCCAAGGCAAATTGGAAGTGGTCAAACAAGAGATGGCAAGGGTGAATGTCAACATTCTAGGAATCAGCGAACTAAAATGGACTGGAATGGGTGAATTTAACTCAGATGACCATTATATCTACTACTGCGCGCAGGAATCCCTCAGAAGAAATGGAGTAGCCATCATGGTCAACTAAAGAGTCCAAAATGCAGTACTTGGATGCAATCTCAAAAATGACAGAATGATCTCTGTTCGTCTCCAAGGCAAACCATTCAGTATCACAGTTATCCAAGTCTATGCCCCAACCAGTAATGCCAAAGAAGCTGAAGTTGATGGTTTTATGAAGACCTACAAGACCTTGTAGAACTAACACCTCAAAAAGATGTCCTTTTCATTATAGGGGACTGGAATGCAAAAGTAGGAAGTCAAGAAACACCTGGGGTAACAGGCAAACTTGGCCTTGGAATGCGGAATGAAGCAGGGCAAAGACTAATAGAGTTTTGCCAAGAAAATGCACTGGTCATAGCAAACACCCTCTTCCAACAACACAAGAGAAGACTCTACACATGGACATCACCAGATGGTCAACATCGAAATCAGATTGATTATATTCTTTGTAGCTAAATATGGAGAAGCTCTATACAGTCAACAAAAACAAGTCCAGGAGCTGACTGTGGCTCAAATCATGAACTCCTTATTGCCAAATTCAGACTTAAATTGAAGAAAGTAGGAAAAACTGCTAGACCATTCAGGTATGACCTAAATCTCAATCCTTGCATCTCCTCATATCTAGAGAAGCACCAAATCCCTTGATGGTGACATCAGATCCTCATGACTAACAAAAGAAAGTGAAAATGAAGTTGCTCAGTCATGTCCAACTCTTTGCAATCCCATGGACTGTAGCCTACCAGGCTCCTCCATCCATGGGATTTTCAAGGTAAGAGTACTGGAATGGGTTGCTCATTTTCTTCTCCAGGGGACCTTCCTGACCCAGGGATCGAACCCTAGTCTTTTGCGTTGCAGGCAGATGCTTTTACTATCTGAGCCACCAGGGAACATTTTGTAAAATGAGTGCTTCAAGGCATTGAACACCTTCTTCACCAAAACCTTGTATATTGACTTTCCCCCACTGCCACTTTGGAGCAGTCTCTCAGAGCTATCTGAGATGCTGCCTCCCAGGCTGCAGTCCTCATTTTGCCCCAAATAAAACTTAACATGCAGCTCTCAAGTTGTACATCTTTTTTTAGTAGACACAGGGAAGGTGGTCTGGTATTCCCATTTCTTCAAGAATATTCCACAGTTTGTTGTGATATACACAAAGTTTTCAGCAAAGTCAGTGAAGCAAAAGTAGATGTTCTCTGGAATTCTCTTGTTTTTCCTATGATCCAACGGATGTTGGCAGTTTGATCTCTGGTTCCTTTGCCTTTTCTAAAATCAGCTTGAACATCTGGGAGTTAGTGCACATCCTGTTGAAGCCTCACTTGGAGAATTTTGAGCATTACTTTGCTAGTGTGTGAGATGAGTACAATTATGCAATAGTTTGAACATTCTTTGGCATTGCCTTTCTTTGGGATTGGAATTAAAACGGACTTTTTCTAGTCCTGTGGTCAGTGCTGAGTTTCCAAATTTGCTGGCATATTGAGTGTAGCACTTTAACAGCATCATCTTTTAGGATTTGAAATAGCTCCGCTGGAATTCCATCATTGCCACTAACTTGTTCATAGTGATGCTTCCTAAGGTCAACTTGACTTCACACTCCAGAATGTCTAATTCTAGGTGAGTGATCACACTGTCATTGTTATTCGGATTCTTCAGACCTTTTTGGTACAGTTCTTCTGCGTATTCTTGCCACCTCTTCTTAATCTCTTTTGCTTCTGTTAGGTCCATACTGTTTCTGTCCTTTATTGTGCTCATCTTTGCATAAAATGTTCCCTTGATATCTCTAATTTTCTTGAAGAGATCTCTAGTCTTTCCCATTCTATTGTTTTCCTCTATTTGCATTGTTAAGTTAGAAGGCTTTCTTATCTCTCCTTGCTATTCTTTGGAACTCTGTATTCAAATGGGTATATCTTTACTTTTCTCCTTTGCCGTTCGCTTCTCTTCTCTACTATTTGTAAGACCTCCTCACACAACCATTTTGCCTCTTTGCATTTCTTTTCCTTGGGGGTGGTTTTGATAACTGCCTACAGTACAATATTACGAACTTCTGTCCGTAGTTTTCCAGACTGATTTACCATGGAATGGCCTGGTGGTTTTCCCTACTTTCTTTAAGTCTGAATTCTGAAATAAGGAGTTCATAATCTGAGCCACAGTCAGCTCCAGGTTTTGTTTTCGCTAACTGTATAGAGCTTCTCCATCTGTGGCTGCAAAGAATAGATCAGTCTGATTTCAGTATTGACAGTCTGGTGATGTCCATTTGTAGAATAGTCTCTTGTGTTGTTGGAAGAGGGTGTCTTTCTCTTGGCAAAACTGTTAGCCTTCGCCCTGCTTCATTTTGTTAGCCAAGGCCAAATTTGCCTGTCACTCGAAATATCTGTTGACTTCCTACTTTTGCATTCTAGTCCCTATGATGAGAAGGACATCTTTTGTGTGTGTGTGTAAGTTCTAGAAGGTCTTGTAGGTCTTCATAGAACTGTTCAGCTTCTTGGTCATTAGTAGTTGGGATATAGACTTGGATTACTGTGATACTGAATGGTTTACCTTGGAAATGAACCAATATCATTCTGTCATTTTTGAGATTGCACCCAAGTACTGCAGTTCGGCCTCTTTTGTTGACTATGAGGGATATTCCATTTCTTCTAAGGAATTCTTGCCCAGTTCAGTTCAGCTCAGTCGCTCAGTCGTGTCTGACTCTTTGCGACCCCATGAATCGCAGCACGCCAGGCCTCCCTGTCCATCACCATCTCCTGGAGTTCACTCAGACTCATGTCCTTCAAGTCCGTGATGCCATCCAGCCATCTCATCCTCAGTTGTCCCCTTCTCCTCCTGCCCCCAATCCCTCCCAGCATCAGAGTCTTTTCCAATGAGTCAACTCTTTGCATGAGGTGGCCAAAGTACTGGAGTTTCAGCTTTAGCATCATTCCTTCCAAAGAAATCCCAGGGTTGATCTCCTTCAGAATGGACTGGTTGGATCTCCTTGCAGTCCAAGGGACTCTCAAGAGTCTTCTCCAACACCACAGTTCAAAAGCATCAATTCTTCTGCGCTCAGCCTTCTTCACAGTCCAACTCTCATATCCATACATGACCACAGGAAAAACCATAGCCTTGACTAGACAGACCTTAGTCGGCAAAGTAATGTCTCTGCTTTTGAATATACTATCTAGGTTGGTCATAACTTTTCTTCCAAGGAGTAAGAGTCTTTTAATTTCATGGCTGCAGTCACCATCTGCAGTGATTTTGGACCTTAGTAGATATAGTGGTAAACTGAATTAGTGACTATAATAAGATCTTTTTTATGCCTAATTAAGCTGAACCCCGTGTTTGATCCCTGGGTTAGGAAGATCCCCTGGAGAAGGAAATGGCAGCCCACTCCAGTATTCTTGCCTGGAAAATCCCATGGACTATGGAGCCTGGTAGGCTACCGTCCATGGGGTCGCAAAGAGTCAGACATGACTGAACGACTTCACTTTCACTTTCAAGCTGAAAGCTAATACCTTCTCTCCTTTCAAATTATCCTTAACATATTTTGTCTCCCATCTTCACTCCAGGCCTAGTCTATGGATTGTTTTTAGTGGTATCTTAATCTTGACAGGCTTCCCTGGTAGCTCAGCTGGTAAAGAATATGCCTGCAATGCAGAAGACCTCAGTTTCCTTCCTGGGTTGAGACCCACTCCAGTATTCTTGGGCTTCCCTGGTGGCTTGGATGATAAAGAATCAGCCTGCAATGTAGGAGACCTGGGTTCAGTCCCTGGGTTGGAAAGATCTCCTGGAGGAGGCCATGGCAAGCCACTCCAATATTCCTGCCTGGAGAATCTCCATGGACAGAGGTGCCTGGTGGGCTACAGTCCATGGGGTCTCAAAGAGTTGGACACAACTGAGTGGTAAGCACAACAGGTAAGTCTTGACATAGAGCTGAAGATGATAGAGCAACGAGAGGGAGATATTTTCTTTAGGTTCTATTCAGCTTTCCAACGTCTTCTGGGCGTAGTTGTCTGTGTAGGCTTCTGATGTTTGAGTTCTCAGCACCTGCTTTTTGCTATTCAGATTATGGAGCCCTGATTTTGCTTTGGGACCCACCTCCTTTTCTTCTAACACACCACTGGATGCCCTCCTTTTGGGTCTGAGGCAACCTAGCCCTCCCTTGGGCAAGAGAAAGCAGGTGTCACAAACTAGGCCAAGTGTCTTCCTGGAAGTGGAATCATAAAGAACACTGGCACAAAAAGACTAAAACAGCTGGAGGCTGTTCATCAAGACAACGACAATTGAAAGGGTGACATAGTAGAGAGATCCTGGCACCTCATACTTGGAGCTACTCTGTTTCTTGTCTTTTCAGTAGTCTGTGGGGGCTTTTTATTTGTTCATTTTAGCTTTTCTTTGGATTATGAGAGTCATCCCATATCCTTCTCAACAAGTTCCTTTTTGCTTAATTTAGTTACAATTGACTTCTGTGCTGTAAGGACAGAACCCTGAAAGACACTCCAGTACACTGTTCTTTAATAGATTATTAAATATTACAAAACAATTCCCATATGTTCATTTAAAAAACATCTTTTCTTGCTTTAAGGCACTAATAAAAATGTTGGTTATTGGCACGGAGATAGTTGTAACATTCTGGGGAAGTCACCAGATGGTGACATTACATATTATTTCCTAATCCAATTTATCTTGAAATGTGTGTTTGTTAAATCTTGAGGAAATGCCTTATCATCATTATTATGTTATAGCTCTGCTTTAAAGAAAACAAGCTACAGAATATCTTGTGGGGATAGAATTTGGATGTGATGTAAGCAGTTCTTTGGCAGTATCTCAGAAGTATGTACTCTAACTTCAAAAAATTTATGTCTGAAAGCAAACAAATATCCTCAGAAGGGGAATATTTCCTAAGTGGATGAAGCCAATATGTAGATTTTATTACAGTTCTGTCAGGAAGCAATGACTTATACATTGCTGTTGCTCACACATAAACCTTTCACAGAATATGATAAATGCTTCTTCAATATGTAGGCACTACTCTCAGCAAAACCTCAAACAGTGGACTCTGACCAGAAGCCACTTGTGTGATAAAAAAGACCTTTGCTTTGGAATATATAGAAAATTGCAGATTAAATTGTTATTCAATACGATAAGTAAGGGCTAGAGAAGAGTTTTACATTTGTCATAGGAAGTCCAAGGATACTTTTTTTTTTTTGACCAGAGTTATTTTGGTAGATCAGATCAAAAGAAGAAAGTGGTGGTAACACTGAACTCAGTGCTGCTGACGATGATAAACTTTCATTGGTAACTATCGCTTCTACCAGAAGGGAACAAAAATTTTTTTTAATTTATTTTTTCACTGAAGGATAATTGCTTTACAGAATTTTGTTGTTTTTTGTCAAACCTCAACATGAATCAGTCATAGGTATACATATATCCCTTTCCTTTTGAACCTCCCTCCCGTCTCCCTCCCCATCTCACCCCTCCAGGTTGATACAGAGCCCCTGTTTGAGTTTCTTAGCCATACAGCAAATTCCCATTGGCTATCTGTTTTACATATGGGAATGTAAGTTTCCATGTAACTCTCTCCATATATCTCACCCTCTCCTCCTCTCTCCCCATGTCCATAAGTCTGTTCTCCATTGCTACCCTGTAAGTAGATACTTCTTCTGGATTCCATATATATGCAGAATGGCATATGAATAACAGAATGACATATGAATGTCATATGAATTTGAAAGTTTTTATGAGGATTTTTTTTCTCTTCTGTTTCTGGTTTTGATTTCTCTCTTTCACAAATGTTATAAATTAGCAAGTGCTGTGTAACAACTACTCCAAAAAACAGTGGCTTAAAATAGCAAACACTACTTAGCTCATCAATTTGTGTGTTGGCACGGTGGTTCTTCTGGTCTCGGCTGGACTTGCTCGTGAATAGGTGATGGGCTCATGGGCTGGCTGCTGGCTAGCTTTGCTGATATTGGCTATACTCTTATATGCTTTGGGGAAGGAAATGGCAACCCATTCTAGTATTCTTGCCTGGAGAATCCCATGGACAGAGGAACCTGGCTGGCTCCAGTCCATGGGGCTGCAGAGAGTCAGATACGACTGAGCAACTAACACTTTCACTGTATATTTGTCTAAGATGTTCTCAGATGGAACAACTAGGCTCTCCTCTACTCATTTTCCAGCATGCTACCTATACTTGTTCATATAGCCATGTCCGGGCTGAGAGAGAGACAGAGAAATGCAGTGGGAGAAGGGGGCAGGGGGTGGGAAGGAAGTGAGAGAGAACAGGCAAGGTACTTTTTGAACTCTAAACTCAGAATTGGCACATAATCTTTCTACGTCCAGAAGAGGAGATAAAAAAATCATGTTGCAAAAGGTATGGATATAGAGAAGCATGAAAAATTGTGGCCATTTTTTATTTCTCACACTTAGGAATGTTGCAGTGCTGCTCATCTGGTTGTCTGTATGTGTGTGTGTGTCTGTCTGTCTCTGTGTGTGGTGTCAAATGAGAAGAATGGATGGAGAGGGATAGTGGACCAGAAAGGAGGGTGGAAGAGAAGAGACTTCATGTGGGTTGAATGTCAGAAAGAATTTTGAGGATTTGGTAAATGAGAAGCTTCCAACAGCCTCAGTGTAGAAGAGAAATAGGTGTAAGAGGAAACAGGATTTGGATACACATTCCCACGAATTAAGAACTTGATCTCTTGATATTCTATAAGAGATGCAAGTAAAGAATGAAATTTCTATTATGTAATCTTTTTGGCTATTGAGCCATGCATTTTTAAAATGCAACTGTGTAAGGCGAAGCACTGTGGAGTCGCAGGACTCATTTGGATTAAGCATTTAGTCTTCTAAAGGAAGATCTTTTTTAAAAAAAAAAAAAAACTCTACCAAACTTGAGGAAAATTAAAACATTGACTCTCTGCCCCTCCTCCCCCGCCCCCGTCCCCCGGGAGGACAATCAATCACAGCTTGATGTTTAATATTTCCTGAGCACCCTCAGGTTTAGCATGTCAAAATTTCGAGTGAATGTGATGTTTTCTGAAGACTTTGTGATTTGAGTATCCATGGGAATGTAAAGAAATCACGTATTGACTAATTTCTAGGCTCATGATGCTGCCAGTTTATTTGAACATTTGGCAGCTCCTCTGAGCCCACACACTTCTTCACCGATTTCTATAATAATGGTGTTAGTGCTTAAGATCTGTAATACCTACAGAATGAATGGGAAATGCCCTGAAAGTTAGACCAACCTGTAATTCAAATCCTGACTAGCTACGTGAGCTTGGGCACATTTCTTACCTGACTAAGCTTTTCTAAACTCTTAACATAAGGATAGCAATCCTTTTGCTACATTTGTAGTAAGGATTAAAGATAATGTACAATCAGTGTTAAGCACATACATGTTTATTTTTGACTCCTTAAAAAGAGTCTATAAGCCAGCCCTATTGAACCAATGTCAAGATAACAGGATTTCCCAAATTTGGCCAAATAAGCTTGTCTAAAGTCCAGTATCGTGAACCAACAAAGACATCTTTTCTTCTAGTTACTTATAAGAGAAAACGCAGGGTGTAGCTATGAACTTAGGTATTAGTGTTAGGTTTTATATGCTATGCCACTGGGGCCATTGACAAATAAATCGATCATCAGGTATAGTTTTTATTTTCTGTATAATTATTCAAGATCTCAGGGTACTTACAATTTACTTGGTGAAAAAAACAATAAAAAACTTTAAAATGCAGAGTATTTAATGAAATGCTTAAACTTGGAGCTTTCTGGCCTTCGAGGAGAAATCAATAAAGGCTTAAGAGGATCTTGAAAATGAGGTAAGTTTCAGGGTATAGACATGTCAAAGAGAGCATCTGAAAGAATGCCTAGAGGGTAATATAGACCAGAAAGGCAGGTAGAAATTAGAGATATGAGTGGGTGCAGGCTGATCTGGTGGGGAAAAGTAGATGATGGAAGGTTTTGAATGCCTTTGAAGACTCTTGTTGGGGCAGAGGCTATATTATCACTACAATTTCTGAATAAGTGGAAGACATCCTGAAGATTAATGCATGGCAGGGACCTCCAGATTCTTGAGGGAGAGCCTGGAATCAAGTGTTGGTTGGCAGGAAGTCAGGCACACAGTGACAGAACCCTGCCTAATGTAGTGGTGGTAGGGCAGGAAGAAGTCACAGAGACTCTTCACTATTGGAGTTTTGGGTTCTCCCGGGCCCCACTTAGTCAACTGACCACCAGGGTGATCCTGGCTCAAATATCTGCTGTGGGTAAAGATTCAGAAGGCAAAATCTGTCCTGTTGGATACTGGCTGGATGAACTCAGCATCCCTTTCCTTGTTGTCACCTTTGTGGCTCCTAAGGTACCTGCCTATACATGTTTCCAAGCAATGCCTAGTCCTTCAAGTGCTAGACAAATAGGAATCAGGGCCTCACCTGGAAGTTGATACAACAGCTACGATTTTCTTTCTGTCTGAACTCTAATAAAACAGAAGCCATTTCTCTCCCTATCCTCGGGCAAGGGACAAATAGAAAAAGGGAACATGGGATGAAATAATATGGGTCAGTCCCTTAATGACTAACGTTCATTTTTGCCTTCCCTAGATTATTAATTATAGATAAATTGGTCCTCAGGCCATTTCAGGGAAAAGTGAAGATCAAATAAATCCTCTAATTCAAGTCAGCTGGAGTTCTAATGCTATACTTTTCTGACAACTAAAGGGTGAGAACTTAAATGTTTCAAACAAATGATTTCTACTTTGTCCATTCATCTAACTACAGACACTTAGGTTACTTCCATATCTTAGCTATGGCAAATAATACTGCAGTTAACAGTGGGTACCTGCTTTCTTTCTTTCTTGGGTGTGCTGAGTCTCTGTTGTTGCACATGGGCTTTCTCTAGTTGTGGTGAGCAGGGACTACTCTCTAATTGTGGTACTCGGGCTTTTCATTATGGTGGCTTCTCTTGTGGAACACAGGTTCTAGGGTGTGTGGGCTTTCGTAGTTGCAGCTCCCAGGCTCTAGAGCATGGGCTCAATAGTTATGGTGCGTGGGCTTAGTTGCTCCTCAGCATGTGGGATCTTCCCAGACCAGGAATTGAACCCATGTCCCCTGTGTTGGCAGGCAGATTCTTAACTACTGGACCACCAGGGAAGTCCTGCATATGTTTTCTTCAGGTAAATACCCAGAAGTGAAATTGCTGAGTCATATGGCAGTTCTATTTTTGATTTGTTGAGGAATCGCCATACTTTTTTCCATAGTGGCTACTCCAATTTACATTCTCATCAATAGTGCATATGGTTCCCTTTTCACCATAACCTTGGCAACACTTGTTATTTGTAGACTTTTTGATGATAGCTGTTCTGACAGATTTGGGCTGATAACCTCATTGTGGTTTGATTTTCATTTCCCTGATGATGAGTGATGTTGAGCATATTTTCATGCCTATTGGCCCTCTGTATATCTTTGGAAAAATGTCTATTCAGGTACCCTGCCCATTTTTTTTAAACAGTGTTGTCTGTTTTTTTGATGTTGAGTTGTATGAGCTCTTTGTCTATTTTGGACATTAATTCCTTAGGGGATATACTTTTTGCTAACATGTTTTTCCACTCAGTAGGCTGCCTTTTATTTTGGTGATAGCTTCATTTGCTATGCAAAAGCTTTGTGTACATATACATATATAGTACACATGCACAAATATACACAGTGGAATATTACTCAGCCATAAAACATGACATCTTGCCATTTGGGACAACATGGGCAGATCTAGAGGGTATTTTGCTAAGTGGAATAAGTCAGAGAAAGACACGTGTGATATGATCTCACCTATGTGCAGCATCTAGAAAACAAAGCAAACGAAACAAAATGAAAACTGATTTACAGATACAGAGAACACGTGGGTGGTCACCAAAGGGGAGTGGGGTGGGGTGGGGAAAATACTAAAGAGTATTAAGAGGTACCAATTCAATGGACATGAGTTTGAGTAAACTCCAGGAACTGGTAATGGGCAGAGAAATCTGGTGTGCTGCAGTCCATGGAGTTGCAAAGAGTCAGACATGACTGAGTGACTGAACTGAACTGAACTGAAGAGGTACAAACTTCCAGTTATAAAATAAATAAGCCACAGAGAGGGAATAAACCACATTAGGAGTATAGTCAATAATGTTGTAATAACTTTGTATGGGGGCAGATATCTGGCTACCAGACATTATGGTGAACATTCTATAATGTATGCAAATATTGAATCATGACACAGTATGCCTGAAACTGGCATAATATTGTATATCAACTATATTTTAAAAAACATTTCCATGTTTCCAAGCTGGATTTCAGCATGGAAGAAAGAAGGTAAAAGATTCAACTGAGAAACCTAAAAGACAAGCTAAATTCCCTTCTTGTTTGAGGTGTTTTCTTATGGAAGGGTCTGTCATGATGTGAGAAGGGGAGGGTGAGAGAGAGTATTTTCTTGAAAGAATACAAATATTAAAATCTAACACTTAAATATTTACCTGCAAACCATCTCTGGAGTTCCTTGGTAGCTCAGCTGGTAAAGAATCTACCCGCAGTGTGGGAAACATGGGTTCGATCTCTGGGTTGGAAAGATCCCCTGGAGAAGGGCATGGCAACCCACTCCAGTATTCTTGCCTGGAGAATCCCCATGGACAGAGGAGCCTGGTGGGCTGCAGTCCATGGGGTTGCAAAAAGTTGGACACAACTGAGTGACTAAGCACAGCACACAGATCTGCTCTATAGAAATCAAAAATTTAAAACAAACTGTGGAAAATTCTTGAAGAAATGGGAATACCAGACCACCTTATCTGTCTCCTGAGAAACGTATGTGGGTCAAAAAGCAATAGTTAGAACATTACATTGAACAACTGACTGGTTCAAAATTGCGAAAGAAGTACAATAAAGCTGTATATTGTCACCCTGCTTATTTAACTTATATAAAAAGTACATCATGTAAAATGCCAGGCTGGAAGACTCACAAGTTGGAATCAAGATTGCTAGGAGAAATACCAACAACCTCAGGTATGCAGATGATACCACTCTAATGGCACAAAGTGAAGAGGAACTAAAGAGCTTCTTGATGAGGGTGAAAGTGGGGAGTAAAAAAGCTGGCTTAAAACTCAGCATTAGAAAAACTAAGATCATGGCATCTGGTCTCATCACTTCATGGCAAATAGAAGGGGAAAAAGTAGCAGCAGTGACAGATTTTCTTTTCTTGGGCTCCAAAATCACTGTGGATGGCGACTGCAGCCCTGAAATTAAAAGACACTTGCTCCTTGGAAGAAAAAGCTATGACAAACCTAGACAGCATATTAAAAAGGAGAGACATCACATTGCCGACAAAGGTGCATATAGTCAAAGCTCATGTATGGATGTGAGAGATGGCCCATTAAAAAGTCTGAGCACTGAAGAACCGATGCTTTCAAACTGTGGGCTGGAGGAGACTCTTGAGAGTCCATCAGACAGCAATGAGATCAAACCAGGCAATCCTAAAGGAAATCAACTCTGAATATTCATTGGAAGAACTATTACTGAAGCTGAAGCTCCAGGACTTTGGCCACCTGATGCTAAGAGCTGACTCATTGGAAAAGATCCTAATGCTGGGAAAGATTAGAAGAAGGCAGCAGAGGATGAGATGGTTGGAGAGTGTCACAGACTCAATGGACATGAACTTGAGCAAACTCTGTGTTATAGTTGAGGACAGAGAAGCCTGATGTGCTGCAGTCCCATGGGGTCGTGACGAGTTGGACGCAACTTAGAGACTGAACAACAATAATAAGCCATTGATATTTATTTACTCAACAAATCGCTGCTAAGGATCTATCCCGTGCCAACTCCATCTCAGGAATGAAAAAAAATGTCAATAAATGAAACAAATCCCTATTCATGTGGGGTTGACATGGCAAGTAGAGAAGCTGGACAAGAGCCTTATAAAAATACTCTCTGTCAGGGGGTCCTAAGTGTTAGGAAGAAGAGTTAGTTTGGGAATAGGGGTGGAGAGGGATGGAGTTGATGATGGTGACCTGCTTTTTTAGACAGAGTGTCCAGGGCAGCCCTCTCTAATGGGATACTATCTGAGGAAAGTGAGGAATGGAGCCATGTAGACTGGGCCCAGGGAAAGGGTGGTCTGTGTGGAAGAAGCACCACATAGGGTAGCCAGATAAAATATAGGACGTCCAGTTCAAGTTGAACTTCAGATAAAAAACCAAATTATTTTTAGTATAAGTATGTCCGCAATATTGCATGGGACATATTTATACTAAAATAATTTATCTGAAAATCAACTTGAACTGGGCATGCTGTATTTTATTTGCTCTCAAAAGGCTTGTTAGGTCTTGAGGAAAGAGTATACTTGGTGTGTTCAAAGAATAACAAGAAGGCCCAAGATATGAGCAAGAGGAAGACTGATAGGAGATGAGGTCCTATAGGTGACAGATGGCTGGGTTGCAGGGATCTTTAAGCTACTGTACTAACTTTGGCCTTGGCCTTTGAGTGTGATAGGATAGCAGGAGGCTTTGAGCAGAGAAATGTCATGATTTATTCTTTTTTTCCCCAAATGCTTAATGAATTTCATTCTATACTCATTCAAACAAATTACTGAGCATCTACTAGATTTCCTGAGCTAAGACAACGTAGGATCCTGTCCCTGCACTTAACATAGTAGGCAAATAATAATATAGATGTTTGGATTGGCATAGGTGGCTCAGCCCAGAGTACCATTGGTTACTTGGGCCAGAAAAGTCTGAGAAGCATTTTGGAGGAGGTTGGACTAAATGGCCCAGGAAGGATGGATGGAAAGGATCATATTCTGCTCCCTCCCTCCCCTCCGTTTTAAGCCTGTAGATATTGTCCTCTAAAATGTGAAAGGAGCTCCAGGGAGCCTTTTAGCTTCTGCACCCAATATCCCCTAGAGACAGGGCTCCCCACTACATCACACAGAACAGCACATTCAGAAGCAAGCAAATCACAGGAGGAGCATCCATCCCCAGGTAACAGGTCAGAGGACCGGAACTCTGAACAGAGTCAAAATGGATCTTCACCATACTGACATACCACATGCACAAACCTTGTCTGGAGTGAGAATATGCACCTCAATAAACCATTTTCTAGAAAAAAAAAATCATTACTTTTCGCTATAGAGTCCTATCTCTGTTAGCACCCAGGAAAATTCCTGGTGCCCTAGAGAAGCTGAAAAATGATTGTGGAATAAATATCCATCTTGTTCATCAATTTGCAGAATGCATTTTGAAATGATTCCAATAGCGTAATCAGCTTCTTCAATTAGCTCTAATTTAACTCATTTCCCCCCCCCAGACTGCCTAAGTGAGTACAGAAGAGATTTCATCTCCTTTGGCTTCTCTGAAATGGCCAGAGAACCTCAGAGAAGGATAATGCTTGTGGTCTGGAGCCAGGGGACCAGCGCTGAGGATCTCCTGGTTCTCAAGGCGTGGTGTGCCTCTGCCAGTCAGGGAAATCAGTCAGTGAAGATCCTCCAAGAGAGAGCCTTGGTAGGACTGGAAGAATGGTCTGTGTGCAAGCTTCTTTATTCTTCAGTAAAAAGCTATATTAGGCTTCCCTGGTGGTCCTGTGGTTGAGAATCCGCCTTGCAATGCAAGGAACACTGGTTCGATCCTTGATCCCCGCAGATCCCACGTGCCACAGGGCAACTAGGCCTGTGTGCCACAACTACTGAGCCCGCACACTGCCACTATGCAAGCCCAGGCACCTAGAGCCTGTGCCCTACGACAGGAGAGGCTACGGTAATGAGGAGCCCGGGCACTGCAGCAAAGAGCATGCCCCACTCGCCTCAACTAGAGAAAGCTCACGTGTAGCAATGGAGACTCACCACAACCAAAAAATAAAGTAAATAAATAAATCTTAAAAACCAAACAAAAAGCCTCTACTAGGGCAATGTCTACTGCCCTTCTCTGAAGAATGCCAAACACATTCAGAAACAAATTTATGGAGACTCCCTATTTTCATTTCCTAGGCCTGCTATGACAAATTGCCATAAACTGAGCGTCTTAAAACATCAGACAGAAATTGATTCTTTGCATGGTTCTGCAGTCCAGAAGACCAAATCTAAGGTGTCAGCAGGGCTGTGGCCCTCTGGTCTTTAGGGAAGAATCCTTTCCTGCATCTTCCATCTTCTGGTGGCTCCAAGGGTTCCTTGACTGTGGGAGCATCACTCCCATCTCTGACCCCATGGTTACATTGCCTCCTCCTCCTCAGTCATAAGATTCTCTATCTTATAAGGATATTTACCATTGAATTTAGGGCCCACCCAGATCCATATCTCAATATCCTTAACTGACTTACATCTGCAAAGACCCTTTCTCCAAGTAAGTTCACATTTACAGGTCCCAGGGGTTATGATGCAGTCATATCTTTTTGGGGGGACACCATCCAATCCACTATGGGGCTTCTCTGGTGGCTCAGGGATAAAGAATCTGCCTGTAATGCAGGAGACTCAGGAGATGTGGATTCAGTCTCAAGGCTGGAAGATCCCCTGGAGGAGGGCGTGGCAATTCACTCCAGTATTCTTGCTTGGAGAATCCCCATTGTCAGAGAAGCCTGGTGAGCTACAGTCCATGGGGTCATAAAGAGTTGGACACAACTGAAGCAACTGAGCACAGATGCATGCATGCATCCAATCCACTATACTCTCCCAAACACAAAACAGGGAGAGGATCCAGAGAAAATGAAATTGTATGCATAAAGTGAAAATGTGTAAGAAGATTACTGTTATTGTATAACATGTGCAAACACAGACAGCAGCAAGTGCTGTCATTGCCTCGCCCGTAAACCCCAGCATCCAGCATTCCCACACACCTATGGCTTCTAACTGCAGGCACCTCTCACACTCTGCCTAAGTATTCCCTCTCTTTGCTGGATTGTGTTTGCTCCAGAGCGGGTGAGGCAGAATGAAAATTACCAAGGAATGAATGCTCTAGGGAAAGGATTCGGCAGATGACAGATAGTAGTTAGAGGCAAATGTCCCAGCTTCCTTCCTTTTCTTTTTTTACAAATCTTTTATTTATTTATTTTTGGCTGTGCTGCATCTCTGTTGCTGCATAACCTTTCTCTGGCTGCAGTGAACAGGGGGCTTCTCTTGTTGTGAAGCATGGACTCCAGATGCTTGGGCTTCAGTAGTTATAGCATTCGGGCTAAGTAGTCACTGTGCATGGGCTCTAAAGCCTGGGCTCAGTAGTTGTGGCACAAGGGCTTAGTTGCCCCTGCAGCATGGGGGGGTCTTCCTAGACCAGGGATTAAACTGGTGTCTCCTGCTCTGGCAGGCGGATTCTTAACCACTGGACCACCAGGGAAGTCCTTCCTTACCCTTCTTGAGGAAAGCGAGTTCTACCCAACCTTTCAGAGTTCCCTGGTGGGACTGTCTTAATTGCCCACATCATTAACTTTCTTGTTGACTTCCTTTTTTTTCTCCATCTCACATCCTTTTTCCCTAGTGAGTGCTTCCTGGAATCACCTCCCCAGTAATTTACCCACATTGAAATAACTGACTCAAGGTCTGCTTCAGGAGGAACCCAGCAGAAGACACATGTAAGCATATGCGCTTTCATTTGAGTGCTTATTATGCTAAACACTGTGCTAACAATTTTATCATATCTAATTTCCTCAGTAGCAGCAGCCATTTGAATGCCACATTCTTATTATCATTTTACAGATGCAGAAACAGAAAGTAAGCATCTTGTTTACAAGTTCACAGGTAGTAGGTAGTACATGGAAAGCTGGGATTGGAACTAGCTCTATGGATCTTCAAAATCCAAACTCTCCTTAAACCCTTTGTGATACCTGATTTTTATATTCAAGATCCTGTCTTAGGTTCCCCAGGGAACAGATTGTGAGTTGGAGGTTGGTCAGTAAAAAGTTCACTGGGGAGTGTCAGCAATATCAGTACTCATGGGAGATCATGAGTTCATCAGAGGAACAAATTGGACTGTAACACACCATAAACAGAAGAACTGTACATAAAAAGATCTTCACGACCAAGATAATCACGATGGTGTGATCACTCACCTAGAGCCAGACACCCTGGAATGTGAAGTCAAGTGGGCCTTAGAAAGCATCACTACGAACAAAGCTGGTGGAGGTGATGGAATTCCAGTAGAGCTGTTTCAAATCCTGAAAGATGATGCTATGAAAGTGCTGCACTCAATATGCCAGCAAATCTGGAAAACTCAACAGTGGCCACAGGACTGGAAAAGTTCAGTTTTCATCCCAATCCCAAAGAAAGGCAATGCCAAAGAATGCTCAAACTACTGCACAATTGCACTCATCTCACATGCTAGTAAAGTAATGCTCAAAATTCTCCAAGCCAGGCTTCAGCAATACGTGAACTGTGAACTCCCTGATGTTCAAGCTGGTTTTAAAAGCAGAGATCAAATTGCCAACATCCGCTGGATCATGGAAAAAGCAAGAGAGTTCCAGAAAAACATCTATTTCTGTTTTATTGACTATGCTAACACCTTTGACTGTGTGGATCACAATAAACTGTGGAAAATTCTGAAAGAGATGGGAATCCAGACCACCTGACCTGCCTCTTGAGAAACTTGTATGCAGGTCAGGAAGCAACAGTCAGAACTGGACATGGAACAAGAGACTGGTTCCAAATAGGAAAAGGAGTACGTCAAGGCTGTATATTGTCACCCTGCTTATTTAACTTCTATGCAGAGCACATCATGAGAAACGCTGGGCTGGAAGAAGCACAAGCTGGAATCAAGATTGCCAGGAGAAATATCAAGAACCTCAGATATGCAGATGACACCACCCTTATGGCAGAAAGTGAAGAGGAACTAAAAAGCCTCTTGATGAAAGTGAAAGAGGAGAGTGAAAAAGTTGACTTAAAGCTCAACATTCAGAAAACGAAGATCATGGCATCTGGTCCCATCACTTCATGGGAAATAGATGGGGAAACAGTGTCAGACTTCATTTTTAGCGGCTCCAAAATCACTGCAGATGGTGACTGCAGCCATGAAATTAAAAGACACTTACTCCTTGGAAGAAAAGTTATGACCAACCTAGACAGCATATTCAAAAGCAGAGACATTACTTTGCCAACTAAGGTCCGTCTAGTCAAGGCTATGGTTTTTCCTGTGGTCATGTATGGATGTAAGAGTTGGACTGTGAAGAAAGCTGAGCGCCGAAGAATTGATGCTTTTGAAGTGTGGTGTTGGAGAAGACTCTTGAGAGTCCCTTGGAATGCAAGGAGATCCAACCAGTCCATTCTGAAGGAGATCAGTCCTGGGTGTTCTTTGGAAGGAACGATGCTAAAGCTGAAACTCCAGTACTTTGGCCACCTCATGCGAAGAGTTGACTCATTGGAAAAGACCCTGATGCTGGGAGGGATTAGGGGCAGGAGGAGAAGGGGACGACTGAGGATGAGATGGCTGGATGGCATTACTGACTCAATGGATGTGAGTTTGAGTGAACTCCAGGAGTTGGTGATGGACAAGGAGGCCTGGCGTTGATTCATGGGGTCGCAAAGAGTCAGACACAACTGAGCGACTGAACTGACACCATAAACAAGACTGAGCGCTAAAGATGGATACTTTTGCCCTGTGGTGCTGGAGAAGACTCTTGGGAGTCCCTTGGACAGCAAGGAGATCAAACTAATCAATCCTAAAGGAAATCAACCCTGAATATTCATTGGAAGGACTGATGCTAAAGCTGAAGCTCCAATCCTTTGGCCACCTGATATGAAGAGTTGACTCACTGGAAAAGACCCTGATACTGGGAAAGACAGAGGATGGGAGGAGAAGGGGATGACAGAGGATGAGATGTTGGATGGCATCATGGACTCAATGGACATGAGTTTGAGCAAACTCCGGGAGATAGTGAAGGACAGGGAAGCTTGGCATACAATAGTCCATGAGGTTGCAAAGAGTCAGACATGACTTGGCAACTGAAGAACAACAACAACAGCAGTCACAAAGACCTCACCCTGTTTTATGGGGAGCTCAGAAACTGAGATGGTTCTTCAGTGTCATCCTGCCTTGAGGCAAAGGGGGTGGTTATTTATATTCGCATAGGATTATCCACTCACTGAACATGGGCTGCCAGTGAGAAGAAGGCATGGTTTTGTGTGAAGTGGCTCTACTTGGCAGAGGACAGTTTCTGGAGGACGACTTATCTGAAAGTCCTCTGCTGTCAATTTGCAGCAACGGGGGGCAAGGGTATCAGAATCTTGAGACGGAGGATCTGGGTGGTACCCGAACAGGTGCATTGCTGTTTATCCTCTACACTGCTTGGATCCACTCTTTGTCATATGGTACAATCTGGGGATAACTCTCCTTGGAGTCTATTGATCTATTTCTCTAGAGATACTTAGAAGAAAACTGTTAGTAGGATGAACTATGGGTCCCATCACTCTAGCTCATCTCAGAGCTGCAGCTAATCTGCCTATTCCAGATTTCTCACACCCTCAGCTGTCACTTCTGGTTCAGGTGGGTTCCTTGGTGGGATGACCCAGAACCCCCAGCCTGAGAGGTCTGAACATTGGTCAGTCTGCCCTTCTCAGGCTTCAGCTGCTACATTTACCCATTCACTATCAAAACTGGGCATGACTTACCAAGAGAGGCTCAGGTGGGTCACCTGGGTATGAAATATAATCTTCCTTCTGGAATAGCAGCCTCCTCTCCCATGAGTATCAGAATCAACCACTCCTGCCAGGGTAGAGGCAACGTGCTTTACCTTCTTGTTTCTTGGCACAAGGAGAGTGAAGTGACTGGGTGCAGCCCAGTAGCTTAAAGTTTAATGGGACCCTTGCTTTGCCCCTTGGTGCATGTGTTTCCATTCTGGGAACTAGGACCTTCACATCCATAGGAAGTAGAGTTTTGAAGCCCAAGAGGACTTCACTGGGTGTGATGGCTGGTGGGACCACTCCTACTTCTGCATTGATTCTAGATACCTGTGTTCTGCCTTCTGTGAGCCAACATCGTGCAATGGTGACTGATTTAGCGTATATACTGAGTCCTGGTGGGGTGGAAGGGAGGGAAGGTAGCTCCTCTTCAGGGTATCGCCTTGAAGATGGTGCCTTAATTATACCTTATAAAGTCCATTCTATTGTTCTATCAGGCCAGCAGCTTTGGAGTGGTACAGTAAGTCATGGGACCAGTAGAGCCCATGGTCACGTGACCCCTGCAACACCTCTGTGCTCTATAGTGGGTTCTTTTGTCCAATATGACGTTATGCAGGACCCATGTGAGTGGATCAGATGCTCACACAGTGTTGCTGGGTGAGGTCCTGTGGGAAGAAGAGACCAACCCAGACCCCACAAAATGTGTTTATATGTCTGTCAGAGTCAACTGCTGTCCCTTCTACGGTGGAGAGTCCAAGGTAGTTCTCATCAAGAGATGGTGTTGTGTCACGGCATTTGAAACAAAGGTTTCAAATGTGGGTTTCATCCCACAGAAGGCTTGGGGAAAGGATGGTCCTTTAGGGTGGTCTTAATTTAAGGAGCGAGGGCTGACAATTTATACTCATTTCCCCACCGACCAGACATTGCATGGGGTCCCCAGAAAGGTAAAGACTTCGGGACAGACAGCTGCTTTCAGCTGCCACGGATTCCCGAAGAGCAAGCCAGCTGACGCCTTTACTTTCAACCGCCCCAGCCTCTGGGGAAGGAGCTGACAGCAAAGCATCTACGAGGGCGCGTTTATCTTCTAAGAGCGAGACTATGTTTGCCACTGTTTTTCTTCCCGGGAGAATAGATTGGCTCTGAATGGTCCTTTCTCAGAGCAGTTAGCAGATTGTTGGAGGTTTTTAGAAGGAATTATTTCAGTGTAGTGTTAGGAGGAGGTAGGAATCCAGGCATAGAAGAAATAACTCTGAAAAAAGGAAACTGAGCTAATGACTCTAAACATCCCTTGCAAGAGACTTTGTTGAGAAGAGGGAGTCTGTAGATTTGGGGAGAGTGAGTTAGAATACCTTCCTTCCCCAGTAAGTGCACTTCCAAAATAGATGGCTGGGGTTGTGGGGGAAGTTTGGACAAAGTTTTTCTCTGTGATAAACTAATTAGTCCTCAGGGGAACCAAGTCTATAGTCCCAGTTTCATTACTTCCATTCCAGCTGAATCGGCTGGCTGGAGAGCAACCAGGCTTCAGACAAGCTGCAGCAGTTAAATCCAGGATTATCTGGGAGGTCAAGTTATTGACTAAGTCAGACAGACAGGGTGGGTTTACATACACGTTATCTACAAAACATTTATATCATAGCGTGTGAGGTCTGATGTTAGGGAGTCTGGTGGGGTTTGGCTGAAACTTTGAGGAAACAATCCTATTTATGCCCAAAAGGGAGAATAGATTTATTTTTTAAAAAGATGAACATAAGTGACTCTGGGATATTTTAACAGAACAATTTGAAGGTGGCCGATAGATTCAGATGCAATCAGAAGTTTCCATGTTATCAAATGAGCAAGTCCACTGTCATTGTACTTTCTGGGCATCATTTTTGCTACACATCTGTTTAGTGTATAAAATATTGAAAACCAAGCTCATTGTGCAATAAATATAACTGTTGGCCTGTATCCCTCAGGCCTGCCAGCCTTGTAGTTGCCCAGCCTCGAGACAAAAGAAAGAGATTGAGACAGTGACAGAGACACCAGTGATTTACAGATGGGGGCTTACACAGCTGATGCAAGGTCCTGGGGCAACGAGGCTCCTACAGTGCGCAGCCGACAGAGAGCAGGACAGAGCAGAGGGCTTCGCTACCTGTGGGAGAGGAGGTTCCCTCTTATAGGGCAATTGACATCAGGGTAGTGCATCAGCTACCAGGGAAACCAGCAGCGGGGGGAATGTCCTTCACAGACCCATTCACAAGGGTGAATGGTTCCCTTTGTCCAACCAGCAGGTGGAGCTCTTCTGGTCTGAGGGACAAGGAGCAAACACATTCATGGAAGTACCGTGTAGAATGAAGCTGGAACTGTTAAAGCAGGAATGTACAGAGAGCAAGAGAACAGCCATCTTGAGTGGCCTGACCATATAATACCTGACGAGAACAGGTGGGATTCTCATCTGCTCATGAATCATCTGAATAATTTCCTAAGTCCTATATTTGATTTTTTCCCTCTTGCCAGGAAGTTCTGTTCTCAGTCTAATCAGGAAGAAGTCAAGCTGGTTTGAGCAGAGCTACAAGTATGAAACTGAGCAAAGCTTCAGCTTCAGTCTTTCTAGTGAAAATTCAGGGTTGATTTCCTTTAGAATTGACTGGTTTATCTCCTTGCTGCCCAAGGGACTCTCAAGAATCTTCTCCAGAACCACAATTTGAAAGCATCAATTCTTGGGCTCTCAGTCTTCTTTATGTTCCAACTCTCACATCCACACATGACTACTGGAAAAGCTATAGCTTTGACTATATGGACATTTTTTGGACAAAGTGATGTCTCTGCTTTTTAATACACTGTCTAGGTTTGTAACAGCTTTCTTTCCAAGGAGCAAGCATCTTTTATTTCATGATTACAGTCACTGCAATGATTTTGGAGCCCAAGAAAATAAAGTCTGTCACTGTTTCCATTTTTCCCCATCTATTTGCCTTGAAGTGATGGAACTGGATGCCATGATCTTAGTTCTTTTAAATGTTGAGTTCTAAGCCAGCTTTATTATCTTGAATTGAATGAAGAATTGAACTAGGTATTGTAAGAGTCAGGCATGTTTCATCCTTGGACATCTTAAGCATGTCCTTCATCAGAGAACAGTCTGGATTGACCTTCATGCTCAGCAACATTGAAAGCACCTTTGTATGCTCAGAATCTTTTTCTTATGCTCCTCCAAACTCTTCTTATGGCTATCTCTTTCTCTTCCCTCAGAGATCTGAGCTTAAATGCCTCTTATGTCCAAAGTTGGAAGCTATTATTTGATAGGCAGCCACTGTATCTAAAGTAGATACTTCCCTGTTTTTCTCTTCATCCTGTTAAAAAAATTTTTTAAGAGCTTATAGGCTAATTTCTAATCATCTGGGGGCTTTCTAGGTGGGGCAGTGGTAAAGAATCCACCTGCCAGTGCAGAAGATGCAAGAGACACAGGTTAGATCTCTGGATTGGAAAGAGCCCCTGAAGGAGAAAATGGCAACCCCACAGCAGTATTCTCACCTGGAAAATTCTATGGACAAAGGAGCTTGGTGAGCCCATGGGGATCACAAAGAATTGGACATGACTGAACACACGCATTGTAATCATCTTATTTATGTGTTCATCTATTTCACCCAGCCGGATGTAAGCTCCATGAGGGCAGTGACCAGTTCTGCAATATTTCACAGTCAAATCCCAGTGCCTGGTACCTTGTGATCCGCCAATAAGCTCATGCTGATTGAATAAATAATAACGAACAGGTTTGGTTTGAAAAGGATGCGAAGGCAAAAGCAGGGCTTCATTTTAGTGTCAAGGTAGAGAGTTGGTCTTGGTCTGTTAGTAACCAGCTCCTAACTTTGGACACAGCTTTCACTCTCTCTGGTCTTCACCTGTAAAATGAGAGGTTAGAGGAGGTTCAGCCTGACTCTGCAGTTATGTGACGAGAACTGACACAGACTGGAGACATTTTGGAGTTTTACAAGTGTGCTAGTTTTTGCTGGAGCGTCACCTCAGGAGTTTCTCCTTCTAACTGATTTATCTACCTTTTCATAAAGCAGCTTGTTCTGACCCAAGGTGTATCTACAGCCCAACTGAACAAGTCCTTATTGGAAAAATACATCCATGTAATTAAATTCCAGGATTCATGATTTCCCAAACCACTTTACAGAGAGGATATGGTCAGTCAGGGTAGAAATTTCCAATACAAATTCAATCAAGCTGTAGGGTCCACCATTCAAAATGGTTACAAATAACATACAGGAAACTCAAAACTTTTGTGGTCTATTCAAAATATTTCACATGCTTGAAGCAATGGCCTTATTTACTAAGGTATCAACAAATTATTCTTTCATGTTAAGAACAAAGGTATTGAGAAATCCCCTTGGCAGATTTGTTGGTGGGGACAAAAGCATACTATTACCATTGTATTTATTCTTTGACCACAGAAAAGTGGTCATCAAGGTTCAGAAACACATGACCCACACATGAGTTGCCAGTTGAGCCTCGGTTTCAGGTTCTTTTGTATGGGTCAATATCACTTTCATTAGCACCACAAGTAGAAGGAAATCAAGTCTGATTCTCTTGGTTTCTGTGATATCAGCAAGTCTTTTCTGGGGTTGAGATGATTTCTAGGACCTAACTATTCAATTGATTACCCTTGAAACTCTAGTGGTGGCTTCCATGGGGGTGGGGAGGGTAATGTAAAGCAAGTCCCAGCGTCTATAATGGTTAGTAGCATTATTTACATTTTCCTGAGTAAGTTGCACTTAGTTGACTTTGTGGCATAAATACTACTTAGAGCACTGAACTGCTGAGTTGGAGAAGTAGGTAACAGGGTAGAGGTGAGCTCAGCTGCAAGGACTCAAAAGACCGTATCTTCTGGGAATGGCTGGTCTGGAAATGAGATGCCCTAGATAACATCACTGACTCAATGGACATGAATTTGAGCAAATTCCAGAGATAGCTGAAGCACAGGCAAGCCTGTCTGCTGCAGTCCATGGGGTCGAAAAGAGTCAGACACAACTTAGCAACTAAACAACAACAGCAAGGCTACTGTGGCCAGGCTGCTGTGTAGAGACTTCATCCATGGAAACATGGATGACCTAGTGCCTTATTAACAGTGCACAATGATAGAGTTTTTAGTTTGGATTCATACTCAGAGAGTGATTAAATGAATTTCTGTGTTTTAAGAGGGATTAGTAAAAGCCTATAAACCAAGAGGGTATGTCCCAGAAGAAGCAGACTTTTTTTTAAGAAACCTAAATTCCGTTGATATTGACTAGACAATTCTTTGAGCCAGTGGTAAAGGATGTATTTATGCAGACCTCAGATTCAAGTCTCCATAAGATCAAAGAAAAAAAATGCCCCAATGTGTAAGTAAACATACTTGATACCCTTGTTAGGGCTTCCCTGATGGCTCAGACAGTAAAGAATCTGCCAGTAATGTGGGAGACTCGGCTTTGATCCCCGGGTCAGGAAGATCACCTGGAGAAGGGAATACCTTGGTTAATCTACTCCAGGAGAAAGTAGTTCCCTCCAGCCTTCCTCTTAGAACTCATCAAGATTAAGAAGTCTTTGCCCCATCTCCTTTTTCCCATTCATCTTTACTTTTTGTTTTGCACACTGAATGACATGTGGGATCGTAGTCCCCAGACTAGGGATTGAACTTGCACCCCATGCGCTGGAAGCATGAAATCTTAACTACTAGGCAGCCAGGAAAGTCCCTCTCCTTTTTCTTGTGTTTTCCCACTTTGCTCTCTCCCTTATCCCAAAGCTTTTCATGAAAATTTCTCCAGAGTGCTAGACTATTTGCCTTTTCCCTTCTTTACTTTTAGTCAAGAAAAATCCATTCTCTCAGCCCCAGAACCTTCTAAAAGTGTGAAGTTTAAAGATTGCTTTCCTTTCATGAACACATTATAGGAAATATGAATATAGATAGGAAATACAGGGTGTCCATTAAATATAGAAACATATGTAGTAGAATCCTCTGTGTGAGTAGAATCCTCTGTGTGAGTGGAATCCTCTGTGTGAGTGAAATCCTCTATGTGAGTAGAATCCTCTTGTGAGTAGAATCCTCTCTGTGAGTAGAATCCTCTGTGTGAGTGGAATCCTCTGTGTGAGTGGAATCCTCTGCGGAGTAGAATCATTTGTAAGTAGAATCCTTTGTAAGTAGAATCCTCTGTGTGAGTAGAATCCTCTGTGTGAGTGGAATCCTCTGTGAGTGGAATCCTCTGTGACTGGAATTCTCTGTGTGAGTAGAATCCTCTGTGTGAGTGGAATCCTCTGTGTGAGTGGAATCCTCTGTGTGAGTAGAATCCTCTGTGTGAGTGGAATCCTCTGTGTGAGTGGAATCCTCTGTGTGAGTGGAATCCTCTCTGTGAGTGGAATCTTCTGTGTGAGTGGAATCCTCTCTGTGAGTAGAATACTCTGTGTGAGTAGAATCTGCCGTGTGAGTAGAATCCTCTCTGTGAGTAGAATCCTCTCTGTGAGTAGAATCCTCTGTGTGAGTAGAATCCTCTTGTGAGTGAAATCCTCTATGTGAGTAGAATCCTCTTGTGAGTAGAATCCTCTCTGTGAGTAGAATCCTCTGTGTGAGTGGAATCCTCTGTGTGAGTGGAATCTTCTGCGTGAGTAGAATCATTTGTAAGTAGAATCCTTTGTAAGTAGAATCCTCTGTGTGAGTAGAATCCTCTGTGCGAGTGGAATCCTCTGTGAGTGGAATCCTCTGTGACTGGAATTCTCTGTGTGAGTAGAATCCTCTGTGTGAGTGGAATCCTCTGTGAGTGGAATCCTCTGTGTGAGTAGTATCCTCTTGCGAGTAGAATCCTCTGTGTGAGTGGAATCCTCTGTGTGAGTGGAATCCTCTTGTGAGTGGAATCCTCTGTGTGAGTGGAATCCTCCATGTGATTAGAATCCTCCGTGTGAGTAGAATCCTCTGTGTGAGTAGAATCCTCTGTGTGAGTGGAATCCTCTGTGTGAGTGAAATCCTCTTGTGAGTGGAATCCTCTGTGTGAGTGAAATCCTCTTGTGAGTGGAATCCTCTGTGTGAGTGGAATCCTCTTTGTGATTAGAATCCTCTTGTGAGTAGAATCCTCTGTGTGTGTAGAATCCTCTCTGTGTGTGGAATCCTCTGTGTGAGTGGAATCCTCTGTGAGTAAAAAAAAATAAATATAGAAACATAGATAACATTATGCTATTTCTTTATATATTGAGGGTCTCATAGAGAATATTTTACATATTTACTTTTTTTCCCAGACTCTACGGACACCCCATATATTGCCTAAGTCCCTGAACTTCCAAAGCTGAAATCTATAGACAGAAGCTTGAGGCTTTGTCGTTGCTGTTCAGTTGCTAAGTCACGTCTGACTCTTTGCAGTCCCATGGACTGCAGCACGCCAGGCTTCTCTGTCTTCCACTGTCTCCCAGAGTTTGCTCAAATTCATGTCCATTGAGTCAGTGATTCTACCTAACCATCTCTTTCTCTGCCACCACCTTCTCCTCTAGCCTTCAATCTTTTCCAGCATCAGGGTCTTTTCCAGTGAGTCAGCTCTTCGCATCAGGTGGTATTGGAACTTCAGCTTCAGCATCAGTTCTATTAAAAAGTTATTATGTTAAGCTGTTCTTAGTCACATACAACAGAGTGTAGGAGTTTATTCACTCCTTCCTAACAGCAAGTTTTGCCAGGGCAGAGAGTGGACAGTTCAGTTCAGTTCAGTCGCTCAGTCGTGTCCGACTCTTTGCGACCCCATGAATCCCAGCACGCCAGGCCTCCCTGTCCATCACCAACTCCTGGAGTTCACTCAGACTCACGTCCATTGAGTCCGTGATGCCATCCAGCCATCTCATCTTCGGTCGTCCCCTTCTCCTCCTGCCCCCAATCCCTCCCAGTGGACAACATATAGTGAAATGGAAACTGGGAGATAGGAGGAATCATACAAGATGGTTAAGGCAGAGGCTCTGGTCCCTTCCTGCCACTCCAGTTCATCACCTTCTCAATTTCTGCCAAAAGTACATGGTCGGTGCCTAGTAGGTTAAATTCTCCCTACTTTTCTCAGCCTGGCTAATAACCAAGAAGTCATAAGTTACTTCTTTCTTCTGGCTAACTTTATTCAGTCATTTTTCTTTTTTGTTTTGAACTTTTTATTTTATATTGGAGTATAGCCAAGTAACAATGTTGTGCCATTTCAGGTGCAAAGCAGAGTGACTCTAAATTCCCCTCCCATCCCTGCTGCCACATAACATTGAGCAGAGTTCCCTGTGGAAGCTACAGAGTTCCCAGTAGGACCTTGTTGGTTATCCATCTTAAATATAGCAGTGTGTGCATGTTCATCACACATTTCCTAACAATCCCTTCCCCCACTCTTCCCCCTTGGTAAGAGTCATTTTTCATGCTCTACAATGTGCCAGGCATTGTGCTAGTTGCTGGATGTGTGATAGCAAATAATGCATGTCCCTGCTTTCATGGGTCTTACAATCTAGGACTAACAGGAAACAGGCAAAGAAAAGAAGAAACCTGTAATCAAGTGTGATTAGCCCCATAAGGGAAGCAAATGAAGCTCTATAATAGAGAATAACAGATAAGTGACCTTTATTATATATCAGGCAACAGAGCTTCTCTGTGGAGGTGAAAAGAAAAGGGAGAAGGGACATAGATGTGAAAAGAAAGATAGATGTCCTGGGAAGGGAAATAGAGTGTGAAAACCATGACTCAGAGGACAAGTTGGAATTTTAAGAAGAATGCTCAACCGTGAATCACTGACTCTACCTAAAATCTTCAGCAAATGTTTTCAGGCATTGAGTATTCAATCATAGGATGATTTATAGTTCTCGTACCAGTTGACTAGTTTCTGGCTTGGAGGATATCTGACTAAGATAGAAGGATAGTATTTTTAAATATTTTTTTAACCTCATTTTAAGCAACTGAATACTAGAGGTGGGGATATTGGGGTGAGAGGGAAATCTTGAAGTCTAAATGAAACATAGGAGTTTCCCAGTTGATGCTAGCGGTAAAGAATCTATCTGCCAATGCAGGAGACTCAAAAGACGCAGGTTTGATCCCTGAGTTGAGAAGATCCCTCCTGGAGTAGGAAATGGCAACACACTCCAGAATTTTCTTGCCTGGAAAATTCCATGGGCAGAGAAGCCTGGCAGGCTACAGTCCATGGGGCCACAAAGAGTCAGACATGACCAAGCATGAGCACCAGGCACACAAACGAAGCATAAGTTTTCAATAGATACATTTAAAAGCGTCTTCTTTGAATTCTAGGCACTTTGTCTCACTGAACTGCTTGTCATTGTTGGCACATTTTTGAATGTCTGGGTCTCAAGTCTCCAATCCTCATGCATCTCAGAGAGAGGGGGATAGCTGGGGAAGAGGTTTTACACATGTGGTATAAGATATCACAACTGCTAGAAGTCCTTAGCAGTGCCTTGCGTAGGAAGAGGAGGCTAGCTGAGCTGAAGTTCCCTTCAGCTCTCCAGTTCTATGGTTGTCAGGAAGCCAGTGTCTTTCGTATTAGCCGTCCCTTGTGTGTGCCCGGCAGACTTTCGGAAAAGTGTCCCTTCCACCATGATGGTGGGACATCAGCCATGTTTTCCTTGACCTAGGGTGGGCACATGACCTAAGATTGGCCAATCAGAGCAGCTCTTCACTCTGGTGATATTGATTGGAGTAGCCATGAGCACATGACTCAAGCAAGTCCCACCAGAGCCCTTCCATGAGATTTTTATATTGGGAATACTGGCAGATAGTTTCTTTCTTCCTCCAGAATCAGAAGATAGACAAGATGTGCTTGGGGCCATGAATAGATGTCTTCAGGTCAGATGGAGAAAGTGCCTGAGACTAAAGCCGAGCAGTGGCGAATGGAAAGATGAAGAGGGAGCACGTTCAAGTGTCCCAAACAGCCCCAGATCTCACTATCTTTGAAGCAAGATGTACATATCAGACTTCCCAGCCAACACATTGTCTTTTTGGCTGAAATGCTAGTTTGAGTTGCATTTCCATCTCTTGCAGTCAGCACAACTTCCAATTTTTTTTTTTTCATTTTCACCAAATCTTGATAGAAAACTTATATAAATTCATGATATAAATTCATGTATGGGTTCCATCCACCACCAAACAATGGCAGCTCCTCATAGAGGACAGTTAGGTAGCTTTCCTGGACTCACTCAAATTTGTAACAGAAGACTTTTAATTCTTCAGGTACAGATTACCATTCAGAAAAAAAAAAAAAAATCAAAGCACATGTTTGCATCTGTGATAACAAACAGTAATAATTTCCTTAATGGGAATTTTACTTTATAACAACCTTCTTACCTAACTGGAAGTATAACTTTCAGACAAAGCTCTATTCTCATACATAACTAAAAAACCAATTTTTTTCCTTAGGTTGGGAAACAAGCAGAAATATTTGTTTTTATTTCTTGGAATTAGAAAGAAAACTCATAAGTTGCAGAGGTTGGTGACCTGTATTTGTGACTTGCACAAACTGCTTCTACATCTTTCTGAATGTTGAAAATAGTGGGGTTGTTGTCTGGTCATTTTGAAGATGAGTCATTAGATTTAAACCCCAGGAAGTGAAGACTCAAAGGGAGAGGAGTTGAGCCTGTGACCTCCTTTTCTATCCTTGCTCAGTGTAATGAAGAAAGAAAATCTAACCCATGGATAAACTGGAGGAGCCCTAACTTCAGACCCACTTCTATTATGTTTAAGAAACTGAATAATAAAGTCTGTTAGCCTCTCTCAGTTTTCTTATTCAAATGAGTAAGAGTTCTCATGATAATTCCATGAAAAATCTTGAACTGATGAAACAGCCATCAGCAAACATTTTTAGTGATCTTAACACACAAAAGGCTTGAAATGCCACTTAAGGAGCAAATCGGTGAGTCCCTGGGGAAAAACAACCCCTTAGCCTTGGAATCCTAACTGTATTTCTGCCAAGTCAGGTGGGTCTGGGAAGCCCTAGAACTTTGTTTTATAAGATAGCATTCCTTTTCTTCATCCCCTTTAGCTACTTAGTGAAAATGACCAAATGCCATATCATAATGCTCTGGGGCAAATCAGAAACTTCGAGCTGGAAGAAAACTTATTCACTTTCCAGATGAAGACAGAGTGACTCACAGGAGTTTGGAAACTTGCTCAAGTTCTTATAAAGGTCTTATAATTTTTAAGAGTGGCTCAGTCACCAGGGGTGATGCTAAAGTATTAAGCATTTGTCACAAATTCTGCCCAACAGATTGCATTGGATTTTTTTCAAAGTATGTGCCTTACAATACTGGTGAACAGAGGTTCTGAACATAGATTTTGCTAGACAAATGAATTTAGGAATTAGCATGTACCATATCTTTTCTTGGAACATACTGACAACACAGATTCTACAGTAAAAACTACATTTGACTACATTTATCTGAGAATTTGGGCTTTCTTTACCTATGTGGCTCGGTGGTAAAGAATCCGCCTGCCAATGCGGGAGATGCAGGTTTGATCTCTGGGTCTGGGAGATCCTCTGGAGGAGGAAATAGCAACACATTCCAGTATTCTTGCCCAGGAAATCCCATGGACAGAGGAGCCTGGCGGCCTATAGTCCATGGGGTCACAAGAGTTAGACACAGCTTAGCAACTAAATAACAACAGCAACAAAAATCAGCATATTAAATGACAAACCTAGACAGCATCTTAAAAAGCAGAGACATTGCTTTACCAACAAAGGTCTGTCTAGTCAAAGTTATGGTTTTTCCAGTAGTCAGGTACGGGTGAAGAATTGATGTTTTTGAACTGTGGTGTTGGAGAAGACTCTTGAGAGTCCCTTGAACTACAAGGAGATCCAGCCAATCCATCCTAAAGGATATCAGTCCTGAATATTCATTGGAAGGACTGATGCTAAAGCTGAAGCTCCAATACTTTGGCCACCTGATTCAAAGAATTGACTCATTAGAAAAGACCCTGATGCTGGGAAAGACTGAAGGCAGGAGGCAGAAGGGGATGACAGAGGATGAGATGGTTGGATGGCATCACCGACTCAATGGACATGAGTTTGAGCAAGCTCTGGGAGTTGGTGATGGACAGGGAAGCCTGATGAGCTGCAGTTCATAGGGTCTCAAAGAGTCTGACATAACTGAGTGACTGAGCTGAACTCAACAACAATCAGAGAATTTGCCCAATATATTTGACCAAGGAACACTTGTTGTGTGGAACATCCATTAACTTGAGATCAAAAGTGGGAAAACGGATATTAGCTGTTTGGTATTTGTTCTGCCACAAGAACTCATCTCCTGGGTACATTTTTCACTTTTGTCCTGGGATTTATTGGTCCAGTTTAGATTTTATTTAAAATGCTAAATTAAAATTTAAAGACTCCACTGAAGGAAAAATTCAAGCATATTGTTTCTGGTGTTTTTATAGCACATCTTAGGAAATACCAAAGTACCATAACCCAGTGAAAGTTAGCCTGTGGTTCTTGGAATCAAAGACTCTGACAATTAACTATCTGAGTAAAGTTGAAATATGAATCCATGAGTCAGGATGAACAAACCAGCTCTGTATGGGTGTGCCTAGCAGACTAGGAGTCATTAATAACCCTATGTGGGTCTATTAGCCAACACTACCGAACATCTTCCAGTGAAATTGCTACATCTCTCTAGAAATCATTTCAGATGCCTCAGGCAATGGCATAAGTTAGTAAAAATGAAAAGGAGAGTGGTAGGAACCATGTTGAACTGAGGAGTACTTGATCACTTAAAAGCAAAAAAATAAAAAGGTTTTTATCCTATGTCTTCCAAAGAAAACTCACCTGGGGACAGTATTAGTTACATGAGCTATCAGTGTACAGCCCTTGTCTTGAACTGAGAGATGTGCATGTGTGATTATGTGCTTAGTTGTATCCAACTCTGTGACCCCATGGCCTGTAGCCCCCTAGGGCCCTCTGTCCATGGGATTCTCCAGGCAAGGATACTAGAGTGGGTTGCCATTGCCTCCTTCAGGGGTTCTTCCTGAATCAGAGATGGAACCCATGTCTCCTGCATGGCAGACAGATTCTTTACTGCTGAGCCATCAGGGAGGCCCCGAAACTGAGAGACAAGATTTAAGTAACAGCAGCCAGAATGATCCTAGAAACTAGTAATGTTCTGCTATCTGGTAGGACTAGGGAACAGGGCAGATGGCTTATCAACATCATGATTTCTGATTCACGATTGCAAGCCATGAGTTTTATCTTACCAACAACATGCAGATTTGCCATTTCTATGAAATTGGTACTGGGGAAAATGTATTTAGCATCCCAATTTGACTGATATTATTGATTCTCTTAATAATTCATTATTGCAACCCACTCCAGTATTCTTGCCTGGAGAATCCCACGGACAGAGGAGCCTGGTGGGTTATAGTCCACGGAGTCGTAAAAGAGTCAGACACGACTTAACAACTAACATTAATGATTCAGAAGATATTAAAAGTGCCTGGTGATGCTTTGAGCAGTAGTCTCATTGTATCAGGGAAATTCAAAGGGGGGACACAAGGAGGGATTTAATGCTCTTAGGGAACTTTCTGTGATTAAGTCAGATCTTTAGAATTTGCTGGCCCCAATTTAGAAATAAGAGAAGATTGCTAAAAAGTGAATGAAAGGTTGAAAGTCAGTAATCACATGAAAACTTAGCAGGTCATGGGCTTATCTAGTTTGTAAGAGTTGCCAAGAAGCTGCTACCTAAAGCAGGTTTTCAAGAGAGGAAAGCTAATTTCTTTTTGGAAGAGGTTTTTAAATTAATATAAATAATCCTATTGTCAGTATTGGTGAGAGTACTTGCCTTCCTAGATGCAGAAACAGCTATGACCTGTGCTGGTTGCATTCTGATTCAAGAGCATTACTGAATCTTCCTCTAGGAGTTTCAGAACACAGGAAGATCTCTTAGTTAATTCTCTAGAGGCAATGATGTTTCTTCTCTAGCCTCAGAAACAGTCCCATAAAGCCTGTTACTGTGCCATACCAAATGTAGGCACTTAATGTCAGCCAGAGAAAAAAATGTGTTCACTGGAAGAACAGTAATACTGGCTAGCATTGACTGACTCTTTGCTATATAGGGGAAAGGCACTGAACTGGTGCTTTGTGTATTTGTGTGTGTGTGTGTGTTCTTAGTTGTGCAGTCCTGTCTGATTCTTTGGGACTCCATGGACTATATAGCCCACCAGGCTCCTCTGTCCATGGGATTCCTCAGGTAAGAATACTGGAGTGGGTTGCCATTTCCTTCTCCAGTGGATCTTCTCAACCCTAGGATAGAACCCAGGTCTCCTGCATTGCAGGCAGAATCTTTACCATCTGACCACCAGAGGGACTCTACAAAATGTCATGAATTCTTACGGTGAGCCCTATTTCTTAGGTAAGGAGACTGAGCCTTGGAGAGGTTCATACCTCCACTATGGCGACATGACAAAGCTACAAATGACAGGGCCAGGATCACATGCCTTTTTATTTTTTTTAATTGTAGTAAAAGTCACATAATATGAAACATACTATTTTAACCATATTTAACTGAACAGTTCAGTGGCACTAAGTACATTCACATAGTTGTATGAGTGCACAATGAAACTCTCACCATCATCCATCTCCTGAATTCTTCATCTTCCTAACCTAAAACTTTGTCTCCATTGAACACTAACTCCCCATTCCCCCTCCTCACCCTTTCTATCCCCCAGCCCCTGGTATCTACCAATGTACTTTCCGACTGTATGAATTTAACAAGTCTAGGCATTTCAAATAAGTGGAATAAAACAGAATTTGTCTGCCCCTAATGTGTATTGGAATTTTTTTTAAGGTTAACTTAAAATATGTTCTACAAATAAACTATACCTTCTACTTTGCTTTATAGCAGGTTCTCATTGGTGGTGGTGGTGGTTTAGTTGCTAAATTGTGTCTGACTCTTGAGACCCCATTGACTGTAAGCTATCAGGCTCCTCTGTCCATTGGATTCTCCAGGCAAGAAAACTGGAGTGGGTTGCCATTTCCTTCTCCAAGGTTCTCATTAGAACCTATTAATATATTCAAAGCAGAAATAGAGATATGAACATAGAGAACAAATGTATGGACACCAAAGGAGTATGGGAGAAAATAGATTGGGAGATAGGGATCAATATATATATATGCTGCTGTGTATTAAATAGATAAATAATCAGAATTTTATGCTTTTCAACAGACTCTGTAATAAGATATGGATTTGGAGGGAGTTGCTGGAATCTATAGAAATTATTGTGATTTGGGAAGATATGAATCAAGAAGAGATTTGAAGAGGAATGAAACAGGGCTTTAGAGAGAGGAGGAGCACTGCAGAATTACAAGGCCTCAATGTATTCATCTTGTCTGAGCTTTAAAACCAAGTGATGCACATATTTGTGGCCGTGTGACTGGGACCCTGCTGAGAACTTGGGTTAAGAGCATGTAGTGGGTTAAAGGAGAATTGGACCATACAGAAGGCTGAGTGTTGAAGAACTGACACTTTCGAATTGTAGCACTAGAGAAGACTCTTGACAATCCCCTGGACTGCAAGGAGATCAAACCAGTCAATCCTGAAGGAAATCAACCCAGATATTCATTGGAAGGACTGAAGCTGAAGTTGAGGTTCCAGTACTCTGGCCACCTGATGTAAAGAGTCGACTCATTGGAAAAGACTGTGATGCTGAGAAAGACTGAAGGCAAAAGGAGAAGGGGGTGGCAGAGGATGAGATGGTTGGATAGAATCACTGACTCAATGAACATGAATTTGAGCAACTCTGGGAGATATTGGAGGACAGAGTAGCCTGGTGTGCTACAGTCCACGCAGTTGAGGAGTTGTACATGGATGACAATGGGTTGAATAGTGTCCTCCTAAAAAATATGTCCAAGTCTTAACTTCCGGAACCTCAGAATGTGATCTTATTTGGAATAAGGGTCTTTGTAGATGTAATTAAAGTAGAGTTCTCTAGTTAAGATCATTAAACCCAATGATGAGTGTCTGTAACAGACAGAAAAGAAGACAGATGCAGAGCAGAAAGCCATATGAAGATGAAGGTAGATATTGGCGTAATCTATCCACAAGTCAAAAAATACCACGGATTTTCAGTGCCATTAGAAGCTAGGAGAGAGGTACAGAATGGATTCCACGTCAGAAATTCCAGAAGGAACCTATTATACTGATTTCAGACTTCTGGTTTCCAAACCATAAATTATTTCTCTGTTTTAAGCACCCAGCTCATGGTAATTTGTAGTGACAGCCCCAGGAAACTGATACAGAGTACCTGTCACATTGGCTTCTGTGGATCTTCTTCCACAGAGTTCCATAGAGCTCTGGTGTCTCGCCAGGGTCAAAGTGTATCTTCTGAGAAATGGCTTCTGATAGAGAAATTGATCTGAATACTTTGGTGTGGAAGCTAGAAATGGGTCTCGTAATATGACCTCTTGGGGTTTCCCAGAGGGCATAGTGGTAAATAATCCTCCTGCCAATACAGAGGATATGAGATGCAGGCTTGATCTCTGAGTCAAGGAGATTCCCTGGAGTAGGAAATGGCAACCCATTCTAGTATTCTTTCCTGGAAAATTCCATGGACAGAGGAGCCTGGAGGCTACAGTCTATGGGGTTGAGAAGAGTCAGATACTATTGAGCACACACACAGATACACACACACACACACACACACACACACACAATATGACCTCTTAAGTGGTCAATTTTATTTTCTTGCTGCAGAATTTTCTAAACTGGCACTAAAAACAGATCATTAGTTTGAATTCTTCAACTCCTCATCTTGATTTCTCTTTAATTCTTTCTGTGACCTGGCCGTAAACAATTTATTCCATATCAGTTTCCTGGTTGGTAAACCAGGACTGCACCATCAGCTACTTTACTCAGCCACTGGCCAGAAAGAATGAGTAGTCTGAATTTAAGAAATGTCACAGACATGAGCAGTACTAAGCCCAAGGAACTGGTGTCATTGCTGCTTCCAAGTTCTTTTGTCCCAGAAGCTGTTGCAGCCTTAACTTTTGGTGTTGCAAGTTAGTGATGGTACCCTGTATAGGGTTAATATTCTGGCATCAGCATATTCCGCCACAGATTCATGATGCAATATCTCAGCGGGCACCATCAGTAAACCTGTCATGGAAACAAAGGCCCAGAGCTCTTAGACAATGCTCTGAGATATGCCTTTAGCTAAGATTCAAAACACACATCATGGGTCTGTAATGAGCTAAACCACTTTTTCCCAGTGGACATGACTATCTAACCTATGCTACACTAACAGGTTCCTGTGGGTGAGAGGCACTCAAATACGCTGCAAAGATTCAAACAGGTAAGATACATGTCCCCCATACTCAAAAGTAGTCTGTGCACTGTCCAGCATCACCCAGTACCATCACACTATTCATTTCCTGTTCCATTTTGCTCTCATAAGTTTTGAGTAAGGTGTTGTCCTGGCAGCATTTCCTCTGTGCTACATTTTGAAAATGTTTGCTTTCTTTGCCAGTAAAGGCAGGTAAGTGTGATGCTTTCAGTTGGTGAAGCAACAATGCTCTTTCCACTTTCATCAGTGCTAAACATCCCTTCTTACTGTTTCACTCAAAATTTTTGGCAGGTATTTCTCAATAGTTTTTTGGTGCAGCAGCACTCACAACAGACAAAGTTTTTCTCCATTGAGCATGTATTCTGATGGGGAAAACCAAACAGCACACAAATAAATATATGTACAAGGTCCAGGTGGTGATAAAAGGCTATAACAAAGAACTAGGTAGGATAGGTGGTTAGAGGGTGTTGATAAGCACTTTTCTCCATTTTAACTGCCATAACAAGTACCATAGGCTGAGTGGCTTACACAAAAGAAATTGATTCTCACTGTTTTGGAGGCTGAAAAATTCAAGGTCAGGGCACTGGCTGATTCAGTTCCTGGTGAAGACCCTCTTCCTGGTTGGCAGATGGCCACCTTCTTGGTGTGTCTTCACATGACAGAGTAAGAGAGAGTGCTTATAAGAATGCAAATCAGATTCACTTTCCATTCTTATGACCTTACTTAATATTATTTCCTTTTGCAAATATAGTCACATTTGGGGTTATAGCTTCAACATATGAATGTTGAGGGGACACAATTCAGTCACAGTGGTGAGATGATGCAAGTTGCTATTTTATGTAGGATGGCTGGGACAAGCTCCCCTGACATTTGATCTGAGAGATAAAGAAGTGAGGCAAGAAAACTTGTGGATTACTGGAGAATGCTTTCCAGACAGACAAACAGCAAAGGCAATGTCTCTAAGATAAGAAAGTGCTTGAAAAACTGCCAGGAGATCAGTGTGTCTGGAGTGCAGTGAGCCAGGGAGAGAGTAAAAGAAGTTGGATTCAGAAGAGCTCAAGGGTTGGAGCAGGTTGTATATCCCTTTGCAGACAGTGGTAGGCCCTGAGTAGTGGAGCGGTGTGATCTGACTTAAGTTTTAGGAAGATCCCTGGGCAGGTGGTGGTGGTTCTCTATGTACATAATTTCTCTCTTGCTTCCTGCGGTAGTGACCCTCCAATGATGTCTCACAAGAATCCTTCCCCAACCTGTACACGTACAGCTCTTCTCATTTCAAGAAGCAGAGCCTATTTCCTCTCCTCTTGAATCTAAGCTCTTAGAACTGGCTCTGACAAGAATGCAGGAGATGTGACATTATTGGTGCTGCCTCCAGACCTAAACAAAATGGGTCATTTCTGCTTCTAGCCTCTTGAAACCCAGCAACCATGCTATGGAGGAGCCCAAGGCACGTGGAGACACCACATGGAAGCTAACCATGAGGCTGTGGTCTACAGCCCCAGCTGAGATCCCTCCCAGACAGCAGTTGGCCTGGCCATGGGTCAGTGCCATCTTGGACTTTCCAGCCCCGCCAAGTTCCTTAATATCTGCAGCCCTAGCCAGTATCATGTGGAGCTAAAGTGTCATCACTCATCAGAGCCAGTCAATCCACAGGATCATGAGATAACGGAATAGCTGTTGTTTTCAACTACAAATTTTAGAGTGATTTGTTAAACAGCTAGAGATAACCAGAGCACCCCCTCTCTCATTTTCCCCTCCATCCCTCCATTACTTTTTCCTTCCTTCTCTCCTCTTTCTTCTTCTTTCCTGCTTTCTTTTCTTCTTCTTTTCTCTCTTATCTTTCTTCTTCTTTCTTGTACACCATCTCTGTTCACTCTGTCCTCCTACATTCAGCCCACATAGAAGAGACACAGGCTAAGCTGTTATGTCTAAGGAAATATTTAATAAGTAATTAGT
>SJXQ01009216.1:308473-377162 GCA_006408695.1 Aepyceros melampus | reverse complement strand
GGAAATATTTAATAAGGAATTAGTCCATGAGAAAGATGCCTACCTACATGTCAGAGAATGAAAGGAAAAAGATCTGGGAAAAAGGGAAACATTTAAGTAATGTTCTTTTTCTATATATATATATATATATATATATATATATAAAATATATATAACCTGAGATATAATGGATATAAAACAACACTCACTTATTAGCCCACAGTGTTACAGATCAGAAGGCATGGTGTGTCTGGGATTTCTGAAGAGTCTCAAAGGCTGAAATTAATGCATCAGTCTGGTTGAGCTCTTATCTGTGGGCTCCAGGGAAGAATCCACTTCTAGGCTCATTCAGATTACTGGCAGAATTCAGTTCCCTACAGTTGTGGGACTAAGCTCCCCATTTCTCTGCTAGCTTTTCAGCCAAAGGCTGCTCTCTGTTTCTACAAGCTGCCCACATTCCTTGCCTCATGACCTCCTCCATCTGCCAGTCAGCAAGTGTGCATGGAATCCTTTCCAACTCCCAATCTCTCACTTTCTCTTCTGTGATGAGCTGAAGAAATTCTCTGCCTTCAAAGAGCTCAGGTGATTAGGTCAGGCAGGGATGACAGAGGATGAGATGGTTGGATGGCATCACCAACTCAGTGGACATGAGTTTGAGCAAGCTCCAGGAGATGGTAAAGGACAGGGAAGTCTGGAGTGTGGCAGTCCACTCCAGAGGTTGCAAAGAGTCGGACATGACTTAGCAACTGAACTGAACTAAACTGAACCCAGATAATCTCCCTACCTCAAGGTCAATTATGGCAAAACGTAACCTAAACATGAGAGTAAAACTGATCATATTCACAGTCCCAGGAACTAGACAAAGGTACACAGGGCTTGGGGGAGAGGCCTGTGAGGACTCTCTTATAATTGTGATGATCAGTACCACATCTTTGTAAGTATTAGAGTTTTGCAAGACTTGGTTTTCTATGGAGTAGAAAGGTCAGACAATGAAGCTACTTGACTATGAGCTGACATGCACAGAGACTTGTTTTTCAACTGGAGAGGAAAGAGGAGAGCTTTTGTTTTGTTTTGTCTTTGTCAGTGGGTGTCCAAGAGTGGTGGAAGAGACAAAAAGAACAATTCAGCTCACACTTCCCACTGCCACTGTGGATTGACTGTGAATCCTGGTCATAGCTCTGCATTCAGGAGATAAGTTTAAGTGGTTTTTAAAAAAATCTTTTAAATAAAAATTTGATTTTTAAGGAAATATCAATGACATTTTCTAAATCCCAGCTAAGGATGGGAATTTTGAAATTAATTTCTATTTTACCACCTTCTGGGAAATATTTTTATCATTTCCCTTCCTAGAAGTTGCCATAAAATGTCCACAAACTTATTTTGCTTTGTTGCTGATAATTTGTATCACAAGAAACACATTTCTTTGTCTTTTTCATCTGATTATTTAAAAAGTCACTCTGATTATATTACTCAGCACTGTAGACTGCTGCTTTCTAGGTACCAGGAATCTTTTTGAAGACTTCAGTTGGTTTCTTTATTTTAAAGAATATCCAGACATCAACAGAAGATAATTACCCCCAGGGTAGCCTTTCCAGAAGTAGACACATTACCTAAAAGTAGACAGGAATAATTTTTACATTAGTGATATCTAAGGGTCCAAGGTTTAATGATGTGTTTATGTCAGATGTGCTTCTTGACCATTCTAAGAACAGCTTCACTGAGCATCACCCGTCCCCTGACTTTATTATTAGGAGATGTGCTGCAATGTACTCTCATAGATAAGAGCATCGTGCCATTTGGGTGGGAGCCTGAGGATGGGGGTGTAGTCTTGCCCAATCCAGGCAAAATTCATATTGTAAGGAACACTGGCTTTCTCTATGCTTCTCAAAATAGCTAAGCTTACTCCCACCTCAGAATCTTTGCACATGTTGCTCCATTTGCCTCAAATTATCTCTTCCCATATCTCCAAAGGGCTCAGTGATTTCCATCATTTTGGTGGCTGCTCAGGTACCACCTTCTCCAAGAGGTACCACCTTGACCTTCATATCTAAAATGAATCTTGTCTCTTTTATTATGTTACATGATTTCATTTTCTTCATAGCACTTGGGAAAGCATTGTTATATATATCCTTTGTAACCTGTTGTTGATGGAGACCTTTTATATTATTTTTAGATAGCTGACTTAGGTTAAAAACTGAGGACAGATCATTTGTTACATACTCCTGAATTCTAAAAATTGGCATAAGAAATCAGGGCCGGCCCTTCCCTTGGGTCTATCTAAATAGCTGCAGAAAATGGCCCTGTCAACCCCAACAAAAGAGTAGGGAGAGTTTCTAGGGGGAAAAAGGGAGCAGGAAAGAGAGAGAGAAAGCAAAGGACCACTGGCTTTGTGTAAAGATGAGAGTTTACTTCCTCCACTTCTGCCATGACTCTGCCCAGCCAAGTGACCCTGGAATCTCCAAGAGATTTGTTTCTGGAGTTGGAGTTGGAAAGACCATGGGGAGAAGATTGGCTGAGCTATCGGGTGGGCAGGTTGACCCTGGTGCAGCTGTCTGACTGTAGTGAGGGAGTTACTGTACACGTTTAATAAAGATTCTGGGGAGCCTGGGGTCATAGAAAACAAGGAGAGTTTGTGACTCCTTCTCACCTAGAATTATGCGGAGGTAGGATGCTGGAGCTGAAGCTCCAATACTTTGGCCACCTGATGCAAAGAGATGACTCATTGGAAAAGATCCTGATTCTGGGAAAGATTGAAGGCAAGAGTAGAAGGGGGCAACAGAGGACGAGAGGGTTGGAGGGCTTCACCAACTCAATAGACATGAATTTGAGCAAACTCTGGGAAATAGTGAAGAATGGGGAAGGCTGGTGTGCTGCAGTCCACGGGGTTGCATAGAGTTGGACACAACTGAACAACTGAACAACAACAAAGGACGCTTAATGGAGCAGATGGGGTGCAAAGAGTGAGTTTGGACTGTGGTCTGGTGTACCTGGAGAACTAATATTTCCCATGGCTCTTGGAGGGGCTGGAAAAGAATTGCAGGGTTCTTTTTGTTCCAGGTCAAAGAGCACAGAGGTTGCAGGGAAGAAAGAGTTGCAGTCTTGACCAGGTGGCGAGGGAAGTGATGCCCACCTAAAGATCATTGGAAGGGGCTCAGTGTCCCATGATGAGATTCCATCATTTACAGACTATTTGGTCTAGCAGATGTTTTTCTAATGAAAATGTATCAAACCAGCTCAGTTAAAAGTAAGATATGACAGTGACAGAAGGCTTTAAGACTGTACCATCAGCTAGACGGGTTGTTTGCCTAGGGCAGAATATCTGGTCAATGTCTGGAATTTCTTGATGACCATTTCACTATTTGGAAAGAATTCTAGACATAGTAAGACACACGTCCAAGATATTACCAAAGCAGATATTTTTATAAATGTGAAGAAAAGATGCTAAACAAGAGTATGATTCAAAAGGGAAGGGCATTTCTAAAAGTGCATGATGCAGAAAAGGAAGTCTCTAAAAACACCCCAAATAGTGCCCCAGGGAGCTATCCAGTGAGTGCACATTTTAAAAGGTCAAGTACAAAAATACTGAATGAGCCAGAGATAACCAAGAAGGAAAGCAAGAAATGTGTTGTGGAATCAAATGGCTGGGCTCAAGAAGCACTTGTGAAAAGTGAAGGAAACTAAAGTTGCAATATCTGCTCTCAGAGCAGAATATGGGGGAAATGGCCCAGAACAATGTTTTGACAAGCCAGTGAACATTAGCAGGTAAGAGAGATGTCAGAATTTCCTTGGCCCTGTAGGGGGCAGGGATGAATTGGGATTGACATACGTACACTACTGACTATGTATAAAATAGATAACTAATAAGAATGTACCATATAGCAAAAGGAACTCTACTCAGTGCTCTGTGGTGAACTAAATGAGAAGGAAATCAAAAAAAGGAGGATATATACACACACACACACACACACACACACACATCTGATGTGTTTTGCTGTGCAGCAGAAATCAGCACAACATTGTAAAGCAAGTATACTCCACAAAAATAAATAAGATAAAATATACATCCCTTAAAAAAAGGAATTTCCTTGCTCCTGTCTTCTTTCTATCTCTTGACCAGGGCTAATGGGCATCAAGCTGGGTAAGTATAGAAAAATCACCACTGAAAGAGACTTGAAGTTTAAATAAATGGATAGATCTATCAAGTTACTGCATCAAGGAAAGAAAGTATTCAATTCTTGCCAAAGTTATGTATGGAGTTTATAAAAATTCTAATTAAAATCCCCATGGCTATATGTTCACCAAAGCATATGTTCCAGAATGATTATAGCTGCACAACTTGTTACAAAGAACATTTGGAAATGATCCAGCAGAACGTATAAATAAATTGGGGATTCCCACAATGGAATACTATACAGCAATGAGAGTCAGCAACTACAAATTACAATTTGAATGAATTTTACATAATGCCACCTGATGCAAAGAGCTGACTCATTGGAAAAGACCCTGATGCTGAAAAAAATTGAGGGCAGGAGGAAAAGTGGGTGACAGAGGATGAGACGGTTGGATAGACTCACCAATTCAAAGGACATGAGTTTGAGTAAGCTCCAGGAGTTAGCGAAAGACAGAGAAGCCTGGTGTGCTACAGTCCATGGGGTCGCAAAGAGCTAGACACGACTGAGCAACTGAACAGCAACAACGAGGGAGATAGATCAGGCAGGCTGAGGAAGTGTGGCTCAGCTGGAAAGAATGCATCTGCAATGCGGGAGACCTGGGTTCAGTCCCTGGGTTGGGAAGATCCCTGGGAGAAGGGAAAGGCTCCCCACTCCAGTATTCTGGCCTGGAGAATTCCATGGACAGTATAGTCTGTGGGGTCACAAAGAGTCGGACACGACTGAGAGACTTTCACTTTCACTTGAGGAAGTATTAGTTCTGTGAAAATTTGAGTGTGTGCCTGTGATTTGTGTACTTTTCTGTGTGAATGCTATACATTAATAAGATGTTTTGTCTTCTGCAAGTAAAGAAACATTTACATGAGATTTTTAAAATTTTCTTTATTTTAAATGTACATTTTATTTTTTTCCTCTTTAATTAATTTTTATTTTTTAGTTTGTTTTGCTTTACAATACTGTATTCGTTTTGCTACGCATCGACATGAATCAGCCACGAGTGTACATGAACTCCCAATCCCGATTCTCTCTGGATTATCCCCGTGCATCAGTCTCAACCATCCTGCATCCTGCATCAAACCTGGACTGGCGATTCGTTTCACTTATGATATCACACATGTTACACTGCCACTCTGCCAACCCATCCCACCCTCTCCCTCTCCCACAGAGTCCAAAAGGCCATTCTATACATCTGTGTCTCTTTTGCTGTCTTGCGTACAGGTTTATCATTACCATCATTGTAAATTCCATATATATGTGTAAGTATACTGTATTGGTGTTTTTCTTTCTGGCTTACTTCACTCTGTATAATCGGCTCCAGCGTCATCCACCTCATTAGAACTGAGAGATTTTCTTTTAGAACTTAACTGAACTCCTCTGAAGTTTATTTGGAAGATTACAATGATAAATGTGTCTATTAGTAAATTCCGATGATAAGTAGACTTAAGTATTATGATATAGAGTCAGTACATCTTATGTTGCAAGACAAGGGAGTAAGAGGGGAGAAAACAAAGGAAAATGTGACCCCATGGACTGTAGCCTGCTGGGTCTCTCTGTCCATGGGATTTCTCCAGGCCAAGAGTACCAGAGTTGGTTGCTATTTCCTTCTCCAGGGGATCTTCCTGACACTGGGATCGAACCTATGTCTCCTGCATTGGTAGGCAGATCTTCACCACTGAGCCACCTAAGTAGCCCAGAAATACTAGTACACACATGCAAACATATTCATAACAAAGTAAGGAGGAAATACACTTGACAATTATGTCCTCATTTCTGTAACTGATCATGGTGATTGTAGCTGGTATTTGTACTGCTTCTTCCACCATTCATTATATATTCCATTGGCTATTGGCAAATGTCTTAGCTGTTCATTGTTCTTTACCAAGAGAGGTGACCCAGCCTTGCCTTCATTCCTGAAGAATCTGGGCCAGTAGTAGTCCTGTCTAGATGAGCTTGATGCAGTTTTCCATTGACCTTAATCACCAGGCTTGGTAATACTAAGAGATACCATAAGAGAGCTTCTGTATTTCAGACCTACTCTTCCTTACCCCTTTGTGGAGCTACAGTCCAATTTCCCCTTGACACTCAGAACCAATCTCCCCAGACAACAGTAACTCTTTTCTTTGCCTGATGATTCAGAAGCATGAGGAATCCAAAGTGACCAGGTGACAGTTTTGATTTCCAGTTCAATGAAATCATTGTTGTGTCTACTGGTGGAAGCATTGCTCTCTTTGGAACTAAGACCTCTAGACCAGCAGAACATAAGGTCACAGAGACAGGAAGCAAAATTTTTGCTAGTGTGTCACTAAGGGTAATGGTAAGTGGTGCCACTCCCATCTGACCTCTTGATTCCTGGACTCTTAAACCCTGGTTATGGGAGAAACAGCACCATATATTGAATGTTGTTTAAGAGCATACACAGCCATCTGGAGAACTAGGTGGCTAGGGATTGCCACCTTGCTGGTGCCATAACTGAGATCATCCCTTTGTTTCCTTTGTCCTTCAAAATTCAGAGCAACTAGCCAACCTCATTATATATTAGCTTGCCCAAAATGTCTGAAAGTATTTGAAAATGTTCAAATGTTTGAAAAGACAAAAATGTCTGTGTGATTGACTCTCCAGAGTCATGCCTATCCTTGCTTCTAATAAGTCCTTAGTTAGGACTTTTGGATGGTGATATTTTGTAGATCGTTATTGCCATATCACATCATAAATGATTAGTACTTAATTTACAACTTAAATAAAGTTGTACAACCACAAGGAATTCAATTCTGTAACAGTAAGAGAGCTAGGGAGAGGTTTCCAGTCCTCAAATAGGAATCACAGCCCTTCTGACACCTTGAAACCCACCCAGATTTGTGAAACACTGACCTGCAAAAACCGTGAGATTGTGTTAAGACACTCAGCTTGTGTTGTGCTTAGAGTGATGCTAAGCTTTGTTGTACAGCCTTAGAAAATTAATACAGTAAGAACTGCTTCGAAATTTTTGAAAAAAAAAAAAAGGAGTATTAAGAAGAGCTTTATTATTTGAGATTTTAAAATTCACTTTAAAAGTTTGATCATAAAAACCATGCATTCATAGCAACAAAAGGTGATGAAGATTGCCAGAAAAGAGCACGTAGTTCTGTAACCAATGGAGCATGTACATAACAGATACGGTACCGAACATAATAAAGTGGTTTCTAACATTGTTGGGAAAATTGACTAGATATGTGGGAGATAATGGAGTAGGAAATGGCAACCCACTCCAGTACTCTTGCTTGGAAAATTCCATGGACAGAGGATCCTGGCAGGCTATAGTCCACAGGGTCAAAAGAGTTGGACACAACTGAACAACCGAGACCCTCCCCTCTACCAAGGGGTAAAATTAAATTTATAATTTTACGTTATAGCTATGGCAAGAATATTAAAGGGTTAAATCTAAGAAGTGAAATTATGAAAAAAAAATAGAGCTGGAGAAAGATTTGCAAGTGTAAAATATGGTGACATATACCATGTACCCTCAGTTCAGTTCAGTTCAGTCACTCAGTCGTGTCTGACTCTCTGCGACCCCATGAATCACAGCACACTAGGCCTCCCTGTCCATCACCATCTCCCGGAGTTCACTCAGGCTCACATCCATCGAGTCAGTGATGCCATCCACCCATCTCATCCTCGGTCGTCCCCTTCTCCTCCTGCCCCCAATCCCTCCCAGCATCAGAGTCTTTTCCAATGAGTCAACTCTTTGCATGAGGTGGCCAAAGTACTGGAGCTTCAGCTTTACCATGTACCCTAGTAAAATTCAAATTCCTAAATCTAGTAATACTACTTCTAAGAAAGCATTCTCAGGAAACTGAGAGATGAGATAAAGATTTTTAAATAAGGGTTTTTCTTTCAGCTTTATTTATAATTGCAAAAAATCAAATAATAGAGGAATGTTTAAATAAAGTATGATACTGCATGTGTGCTCAGCCATATCCAACTCTTTGCAACCCCATGGACTATAGCCTGCTAGGCTCCTCTGTCCACAGAATTTTCCAGGCAAGAATACTGGAGTGAGTTCTCATTTCCTTCTCCAAGGAAATAAATCATAATGTAGTGTTGATAATACAGTAAATGTACACATACTACTTTTTTTAAAAAAAGAGTCTGAGTACATTAGGCAAAACATTTTTTACTCAAAGTATTTATTTGCTTATACTAAGATGTTAAAAAAAAATAAAGCTAGTGGAGGTGAGGGAATTCCAGTTGAGCTGTTTCAAATCCTGAAAGATGATGTGAAAGTGCTGCACTCAATATGCCAGCAAATTTGGAAAACTCAGCAGTGGCCACAGGACTGGAAAAGTCAGTTTTCATCCCAATCCCAAAGAAGGGCAATGTCAAAAAATGCTCAAACTACCACACAATTGCACTCATCTCACATGCTAGTAAAGTAATGCTCAAAATTCTCCAAGCCAGGCTTCAGCAATATGAACTGTGAACTTCCAGATGGTCAAGCTGGTTTTATAAACGGTAGAGGGCTCTCGGCCTTAGCGCCATCTTTTGAGAAACCTCTGCGCCATGAGAGCGAAGTGGAGGAAGAAGCGAATGCGCAGGCTGAAGCGCAAAAGAAGAAAGATGAGGCAGAGGTCCAAGTAAACTTGTACACCTATGGAAGCCACAGAAGCAGAAACAAGGGAAGCCAGAGGCCAGGGACGCTGGTACAAAATGTGGACTGCATGTCTGCTATCTAGAACTTCTCAATGGATCTGGAACATCTATGGCCATTCTGATCACCTTCACCACCTTTGAGAGACCTACCTTGTTCGTATCAAAGCCGTCCCTTTTGGTCCATTGCCCTGGACCTGTGATAATTATGGACTAGTTCTTTTCTTAGTTGTGGCTGAATGTAACATGTACAATAAATCATCTCTTTTGCTGTCTTAGCTGAAGAAAAAAAAAAAAAGGCAGAGGAACCAGAGATCAAATTGCCAACATCCGATGGATCATGGAAAAAGCAAGAGAGTTCCAGAAAAATATCTATTTCTGCTTTATTGACTATGCCAAAGCCTTTGACTGTGTGGATCACAATAAACTGTGGACAATTCTGAAAGAGATGGGAATACCAGACCACCTGACCTGCCTCTTGAGAAATCTGTATGCAGATCAGGAAGCAACAGTCAGAACTGGACATGGAACAACAGACTGGTTCCAAATAGGAAAAGGAGTACATCAAGGCTGTATATTGTCACCTTGCTTATTTAACTTATATGCAGAGCACATCATGAGAAACGCTGGACTGGGAGAAGCCCAAGCTGGAATCAAGATTGCCGGGAGAAATCTCAATCACCTCAGATATGCAGATGACACCATCCTTATGGCAGAAAATGAAGAGGAACTAAGGAGCCTCTTGATGAAAGTGAAAGAGGAGAGTGGAAAAGTTAGCTTAAAGCTCAGCCTTCAGAAAACGAAGATCATGGCATCTGGTCCCATCACTTCATGGGAATTAGATGGGGAAACAGTAGAAACAGTGTCAGACTTTATTTTGGGGGGCTCTAAAATCACTGCAGATGGTGATTGCAGCCATGAAATTAAAAGACGCTTACTCCTTGGAAGGAAAGTTATGACCAACTAGACAGCATATTCAAAAGCAGAGACATTACTTTGCCAACAAATGTCCGTCTAGTCAAGGCTATGGTTTTTCCAGTGGTCATGTGTGGATGTGAGATTTGGACTGTGAAGAAAGATGAGAGCCAAAGAATTGATGCTTTTGAACTGTGGTGTTGGAGAAGACTCTTGAGAGTCCCTTGGACTGCAAGGAGATCCAACCAGTCCATTCTAAAGGAGGTCAGCCCTGGGTGTCTTTGGAAAGAATGATGCTAAAGCTGAAACTCCAGTACTTTGGCCACCTCATGCTAAGAGTTGACTCATGGGAAAAGACTCTGATGCTGGGAGGGATTGGAGACAGGAGAAGGGGACGACCGAGGATGAGATGGCTGGATGGCATCACTGACTCGATGGACGTGAGTCTGAGTGAACTCCGGGAGATGGTGATGGACACAGAGGCCTGGCGTGCTGCGATTCATGGGGTTGCAAAGAGTCGGACATTACAGAGCAACTGAACTGAAAATGTTAAATGGAAAAACAAGAAAAGAACTGTTAAATAACTTAAATATGCATGTATATATAGAAAATTCACAAAACATATTTAAAAAAAAGTGTAAACTATTATAATCTCACCATCCAGGGCCAATCACTGTTACCATTTTGTGAAATATAATTTTTTAATGCATGTACCCATATTTAAGTATAAGTTAAATAAAATGATAATAATACCTTATACAGTATTTTGTAACTTTCTTTTCATTCAATAATATATATATTTTATGAAAATAAATTTTAGTCTAAAAATTTGACTAACTGCATAAATTTTCATTTTATGAAAGTGATTTATTTAATTATTTCCATATTGTCTTCTTTTTAAACTTTTTATTTTGCTCTAACATTTAATGGTGTGAAGATCAATCTGATAACTAACTCACAGACTTAAAAAGTTACTTTAAGGTATTTTTTTAAAGCCAGGAAAATATTAAAAGTGTTATGATTTATAGCTAATATGAAATTATAAACATATATGGGAAATGAGCTCTAAGATGATAATTTAGTAAGAAGATTACTTTAGTTTTAATTTCTAAATGTATGAAGACAGCTTTCAAAAATGTTACAGAAATAAGTGTGTGTAGTTAAAAAATCAAAGATCCCAGAAGGGTTACTAAGCAGCTCTATGCAGAAGGGTGAAGCTTGGGAAAGAGTGGTGATCCAGCTCTTTTGCTTTGGATACCCTAAAGTTAGAATATAGAGAATATTTCTCTAGGGTACCATCTTCCACATAAAGGTCCTAGTTCTCTTGAATCTTCCATTCAATCAAGAAAAGAACTCCTTTTTGGAAGGGTAAATTAATGCCTCTCCTGGGCACCTGCTCCTGGGGTGAAGGTTGGCTTAACCTGTTAGTCCACAGATTTTAGTTGTTCCCCTGTCATGACCCACCCTGACCCTCTGTTGTACTTTGAATCCCCAAATTCAAGCTTTCCTGTATTTCTTGAAATCAGGCAAATCATTTCCCTTCTCAGATGCTCACCCATCTCTCTACTTGTTATTGACCACAAGTTCCTCCACCTGAATCATCCACAACTCCAGCACTGCTTTCCATTTTTCTAGGAGTTTATTGAAATCTTAAATCTGTTGATGGTCTCCCCTTTCTTTCCTTTGTTGTGAGAAGAAACACAAATCCCTATTACTATGCTGTTATACCTGTTGTTGCTGTGGTTACTATTAATCCATTGTAATAAATTTAGTGTGGCACAGATGGGAAAGGAGACAGATGCACTGGTCTAATACACCACCGTGGAGTGGAAGTACCTACTTGTTTTATTTTTTAATCTAATTTTATTTTTAAAATTGTTATTGAAGTATATAGTTGATCTACAATGTTGTATTAGTTTCAAGTATAAAGCAGAGTGATTCAGTTACACACATATATGTATATATACATACATATGTATTATTTTTACTTATTTTTTAAGCCACACTGTGTGGCATGTGGGATCTTAGTTTCCTGACCAGGGATTGAACCCATGCCCTCTGCAGTAGAAGCACAGAGTCTTAACCACTGGATCTCCAGGGAAGTCCCAGTATATTCTTTTTAAGATTCTTTTTCATTATACTTTATTACAAGATATTGGGTAGAGTTCCTTGTGCTATACTGTGGGTCCTTGTTGGTTATATATTTAATATTTTATATATAAAAAGTGAAAGTGAAAGTCGCTCAGTCATGTCTGACTCTTTGCGACCCCATAGAGTGTACAGTCCATGGAATTCTCCAGGCCAGAATACTGGAGTGGGTAGCCTTTCCCTTCTCCAGGGGATCTTCCCAACCCAGGGATCGAACCCAGGTCTGCCACATTGCAGGCAGATTCTTTACCAGCTGAGCCATAAGGGAAGTTCAAGAATACCGGAGTGGGTAGACTGTTCCTTCCCCAGTGGATCTTCTAGACTCAGGAATTGAACCAGGGTCTCCTGCATTGCAGGAGGATTCTTCAACTGAACTACCAGGGAAGCCCCATTTTATATATAGTAGTGTGTATATTTTAACCTACTTGTTTTAAATGTGCTTTATTATCAGCTCTAGAATATGTACTTAGCAAGTTAATATGAATTTCTTATTTGCACATTGAGCAAAGCAAAACATGCCCTATCTACTTCTTAGATGAGATTGAAGGAAATTATCTTATGCATGCCAAAGGACTCTTCAGAGTACAAAAGCTACACAGAGCCAGGGTTTCTTTTATTCCTTCAGTCTTCTTCCACTTGAAATATTGTTATTTCAGCTCATAATCTGGCTCATAAAAGAAGATTTCTCAAAGAATATAGACTCTCTTCTAAACCTATTTTATGCTAAACAAAACATAATATGAATTTTTAATGGTCAGGCAAATTTGTTTTAAAAGGTATTATTTTTTGGATCACCTTTTATGGTGCTATTTTCTTTTATTATTTCAAAATGTCACTGGTTTTAGTGAAATATTATAATAGAGTAGAATATGCCAGGCTTTCTTTTTCTCCAATAAGAAAACCTATTAGCAGATAAAAGGAGAATAAAAGTACTTGTGAAATCTTTAATCCATGTGTTAATTGAAAAAGTAGTTTGATTTCCTTGTTGCTGTCAGGTCGTTAGGGTCATGTTGCAGCTCATTCATCAGCCTCCAAAACACAAGGGAATGTGGACTGGCTCAAGCAACTTGACTCCTGGTGTCTTCACTCGACATAACTTTTCTGTACTGCCTTGCCCTGTGCATTCTAGCTGACCTAACGGCAAATGAAAAATGGCGAATACAGGGCTTCCCCTGTGACTCAGTGATGAAGAATCCATCTACTATTGCAAGAGGCACAGGTTTGAACCTTGGTTCAGAAAGAACCCACGTGCTGTGTAGCAACTGAGCCTATGCACGGCAGATATTGAACCTGTGCTCCGGAGCCCTTGAGCTGCAACTACGGAAGCCCTTGTGCCTAGAGCCTGTGCTCTGCAGCAAAAGTGTTCACAATGAGAAATCCATGGATTCCAGCTAGAAGAGTAGCCTCCGTTCCCTGAAACCAGAGAAAAGCCCAAGCAGCAATGAGAACTTAAATGAATAAATAAAATTATTTTAAGTGGTTTAAAAAATAGTGAATATAACTAAGCTCTTATCTTTCCCTGTGACTCAGTGGAATCCACTTTTTGAAGAGTAATAACACTAAGACAACTTGCCTGTCGGTATGCACAGAATTCCCTGTCCAGTCATCAAGCAATCAAGCTGCATACACACAATAGACTTACATCACTATACTAATACACTGTTGCTATTAGGCCAGAGATTAGAGGAGTGCAGAATGCATCCATTGCTAGCAAATGAAGGATTCAGTTCCCATTTCCAGGCCCTCAAATTCTGCACTTGAAGATCATGATTGCACCATAGACTGTTACTCTAGGATTAATACAATGTGCTTTTATATCAGTTCTGCCCTTCATTTTTGGTTGAGGGATGGGGAAACCGAAATATATTTTTAGGTTTGTGATGCTCATGGATCATGTACCTGATGGTCATAGATCGTATACATGGTAGCAGAAAATGCAAGAATGAATGGAAACAAGCGAGGCTTCTGGAGGTTTAAGTTCAGAACTGGCCCATTGTTCTTTCTGCCACACTCAGTTCGTCAAAGTAAGTCAACAGAGTAGCCCAAATTCAAGATGGAAAATAGACTTCCCATCTTTATGGGAAGAGGTGCAATGCCACATTGCAAGACTGCAAATGGCATGGATACAGGAAAGAGTGGAGAATGTTAGCCACCTGTGCAAAGTTAAAATCCACCTCAGGGAATATGTTTTAAAATGGAGATTCCTAGGCCCTCCTCCAGATATAATTGTCACTCTTAAGACCAAAAGAGCTTATTCTATTTAATACTACTCCCATCCAGTGCTCTCAGAAAACCTGGGAAACTTTCTAGTCTACTCTATTGATTAGGGAAATTAAAATGGAGGAAGTCTTGTTCAGGTTTCAGAAGTGGGAGAGCTGACCTCTGACTTACCTCTGACCTGCCTGGACACTGACCAGCTTCCATGCCTGCCTGCAAGCACAGCCAATCAGGCAGCATTTTAGATAAGAAAGAGAGTGAGTTTTGGAATCTCTTTAAGCTCCTATAGGTCTGGCCAACCCCTGGAGTCTAAGAAGCTTGTGAATCACAAGGTAAAACAAACAGCACTGTAAAAATTAAAGGAAAACTAGAGCTGCCATTTTTGCATACAAACTGATGATGATATCAGTTTGCAGCCTGGGATTATAAGTGTGAGCCCACAAAGCTACAATTTGAAGTTTCACCCTTGGAATGGACACACCGCCTGGGACCCTTTCCCAATTAGGACTCCAGATTGCTGCTAATGAGGGACTTCCCTGTACTGTTTAAGTCTAGATGTAGGTCAGCTCAATTTGGTGATGTATATATGCTATTACTTCTATTGTTTCTGTTTCTTTTTTTTCCCCTAATGACTGTATATTGAAATCAAGTTAAATAATCTTCTATTAAAAATTGAAGTTGTTTATTTGTGAATGAGTGAATCCTTCAAACCTAAATGAAAATAAAACTTTTGGCAAAACACCATCTCATCAACCTCTTCCCTGTCTAAGACAAGGAAGCAGGCAAAGATTTCTCATAGCCTATTTTCTGCAAAATAAGATAAACCAGGCTGATCTTTTTCATTCCTTTTTAAAATACAAGATGCTTCAGGGAGAGATTATAGCTCCACAGTGTTTGTATACCAATGTTGCTGGCCATTTGGTCAAATTCAACCTTCAAAATATGGTACTATTCACCCGATGACAAAGTATTTCCAAAGTCATTCCCTTAGCAAACATTTATTGGGTATCTGTTATGTACCAGGTTCTATAAACATAAAGATGTTAAATACAGCCCTTTTGTGTAAACATCAGTTTTATTAGCAGAAAGAAATTTATTGCCAGAAAACTGCCCAGGAATGACTTGGAATTAGTGACATTAAGCAAATAAGATATTTTATTATGTATCTACTTGAACTAAACATTGTCAAAAGCCTTCATCTTGGAAATACAGGTAATGTTTGTACTGTAAAAGTATATATATATAAAGAATTTAATGTTCAGATTCATTATTAGCACCCTTAAAATTTGTTTTCCTGTGAGCTTTTTCTTTGTTGGGGCATCTTGGCTGGAATTCAGTCAATAAAGAGTGGAACAGATCTTAAAATTATCAAAATTCACAGTGTGACAACAGGTTGAAGAGGAAATTTTATTTTTTGGCAAGGGCATTGGTATAGATTAGACCATTTCAATGTTTAAACTTAATGAGCTGTATCAGTGGGTCTCTCATATATTAATGACTCTTAAATAATGAGCTCTTTCTTCCCTCTGGGAAACTTTTTCCTGAGTGTCTGTTAAATGTGAAGGCTTGGGATACATCAGTATACAAAACAGAGCTCCCTGCTTTTGTGGTTCTTAGCTCCAGTGTATTGAAATCCAAAGGACTTCCCCATCTTTAAGGGTTCTCAGTGCTGGTAACAGTACCTTGTCCTTAAATTTAAAAATAAATTTGGGGAGGATGTACTGTGTTACAAGGAGCTGCCCACTTTATAGACTTCCTCCAGAAGGTTTTGATTTTGGATGATATCAATTGCACCTCCCCTGAAAAACAACCTATTTAAATTATGGAGTGCTGGAAAATAAAGATAGGAAATACTCTCTGAGGAGTCTGGCGACCTGAGAGTGTCTGGGGAGAAGCATGGGAATTTGGGTATTCATGGTTCCCAGAGAGTTCTGCAGAACGGCAGGCTGAACAGGGAGGCACTCAGGCCAGAGAGCCCCGCTCCAGCTGCGCGGCTCCGGCCAGGCCAGGGCCCACAGGAAGCCGAGGGCGTGGCTGGCCAGGGCTGAAGGAAAATTCCAGAGCCCAGAGGCAGGGCCAGGGGGACATCACAGTGTCTTCAGCCTAGGCCTCCTTAAACAAACAACAACCAAACCTCTCTGAAAATAACAACAAAAGTCACTCCTACAGTGGGATTATTCAGAAATGAAAATAAAACAAATAACATGAAAGTAGTTTATTTTATTAAAAAAGAACACCAGAAAAAAAGGGCTCCAGTCCTCAGGCCTTGTTAATAAAGGAACTGTTAGTAAAAAGATATTGCAGAGGAAGCAGGAAAGAGGCGGTGGACCCAAGGGAGCTGCTGTTTGGGGGAAAAGCCAATTTAGATGAAGCAGAGGCTATGGAAGATGGTCTGGGAGGAACTGGCCTCGAAATGATTGCCAGAGAGCGGAGCAGAGAAAGAAGGTTCTGAGAGGAATCTGAGAAGCTTGACTTAGTGTGTGGTTTGGGCCTGAGCACAATCCTGGCCAAGGAGCCAGTGAGGTTTAGGAGTTTGTCTCCCTGACGGCCACATCCATCCTTCCCTACGCCCTTCACAGCCACTGCCTCATGGAACAAGTCATGGCTCATTTCCACCAAACAGCTGCCCCAGTGTCTATAGCTTAGTTTTTCTGCTCCTGTAGGACCCTTGGAGTTTGAACCAATCAATATATATTTGATATATATGTATATCGGCTTCCCTGGTGGCTCAGTGCAAAAGAATCAAGAATCCACCTGCAATGCAGGAGCCACAGGACATGCAGTTTCGATCCCTGGGTTGGGAAGATCCACCAGAGGAGGACGTGGCAACCCACTCCAGTGTTCTTGCCTGGAGAATCCCATGGACAGAGGAGCCTGGCAGGCTACAGTCCACAGGGTCGCAGAGAGTCAGATGCGACTGCAGTGACTGAGCATGCACACACGCGTATATGTATGCATGGTTTGCCAGGTGGCCTAGTGGTCAAGAATCCACCTATCAAGTGCAGGAGAAGTAAGAGACATGGTTTTGATCCCCGGGTTGGGAAGATTCCTTGAAATAGGAAATGGCAACCCACTTGCAGTATTCTTGCCTGGAGAATTTCATGGACAGAGGAGCCTGGCAGCCTACAGTCCATGGAGTCCCAAAGAGTCAGACACGAGTGAGTGGCTTCGCACACACATATATGTATCTATGTGTATGTAAATATATATGTGTGTGTACTAAGGAGCTTCAGTCATGTCTGACTCTGCAACCCTATAGCAGAGGGTCCTGACTGTAGCCCACCAGGCTCTTTTGTCCATGGAATTCTCCAGGCAAGAATACTGGAGTGGGTTGCTATTTCCTTCTCCAGGGGATCTTCCTGACCCAGGGATCAAACCCAGCAATCCTGTTTGGCAGGTGGGTTCTTTAACAAATAGCACCACCTGGGAAGCCCATACATATGTATATCCTTGCTTAAAAGACATATAACACATAGCTTATATGATGTCTTACAAATATGAAATTCATTATTTATACTATGGTATGGACCTGTAGGTGCAATGTACATGTATGTACATAGGGTGAGAAAATGCTCTGAGGCCAGAACTGAACTGAGTAATCAACCAGAAGTGAGATCACAAAATTAGAAATATTCTAATGAAAAGGGCAGGTATCAAACATATAGCCCAACCCTGCCCCACACTTGGAAAATGAAAACCTGGAGGGCTGCAGCGTGTGTTTATCTCCATTTTAAACCGGATTGGCTTTTACCAGGCCATGCTACGAACCACCCCCTTGGTAATTAGTGAAAGTGAAGTCTTTCAGTCGTGTCCGACTCTTTGCGACCCCATGGACTGTAGCCTACCAGACTCCTCCCTCCATGGGATTCTCCAGGCAAGAGTACTGGAGTGGGTTGCCATTTCCTTCTCCAGGGGATCTTCCTGACCCAGGGATCGAACCTGGGTTTTTGGCATTCCAGGCAGACGCTTTAACCTTCCAGCAGGCTACTTTCTGCTCTGCTGAAGGCCTCATGTGGGGACCTGAGTTGGCTACAAAAAGGAAAGAGATGCCTGTTCAGACATGAAGGACCTCCACACAAAGGCATGGAAAGGTACAGGTGGTTCAGAAATTTGAGAACTGATTCAAGCCCAGCCGTATGGTTCAGCGAACATTTCCTTAAGGCTCTGTTCCTGGGATTTTGGTTTGGAAAATTTTCTCAAATACGGCCTTTGTCCCAGGACTTACTTATGATATGAACTCAACTTTTGAGATGTTGCAGATGGGTGATTTGATGTAGGAATAAGTCTAAATATGGGAAGCACAGCTGTTTGTTCAATGTATATAATAAAAAGCATTCTACATTTGAGAATTTAGTATCTTGGTTGTTTCCTGGCTAAGGGCCAGGTTTTGTCTAGCCTTGTGAATTACTCAAGTTCTATCTGCAGCTTGCAGTAAAAGGTATCAAGATGAAAACCAGGGAGATTTCCTACAGCAACTCAGGAGATTATCTCATAACCTCAGCCTCACTCTCCCCATTTTCTAATTTGTTCTTGAAACTACATGTACCTGCTGGTTCTTCCTGGAGAAGGAAATGGCAACCCACTCCAGTATTCTTGCCTAGAGAATTCCATGGACAGAGGAGCCTGGCGGGCTACAGTCCACAGAATCATTCAGAGTCGGACATGACTGAAGTGATTTAGCTTGCCCACATGCTGGTTGACAAAACAGTATGTGACTGCCTTTCTTGCAACCTCCTTCTGAAGAATGTGTCTTGGGAGGTTCAGTCTATAGTTTCTCCCTCCCTAGGACCTTTTCACCCTAACAACAATAAGCTGGTTCTCAGGTCTTCTTCATAACCAAATGGAACTGTAAGGAAATTCAATAATGAGGTAGCTTGGGCTGATTCTGCGTGACAGTCAAGTTTCATAATGAAAGCTTCCATAATGACTTAAGTACATCCTCTCTCTTGGGGGCAGTGAATGGGAAATTCATCAGGGAGAGAAGTAGGGAGAAAGAGGTATGCTTGTTCTAGGGGACAAGACGACCAAAGTCCTTGGAAGATAGGAGGCACTCAGTTTGTTAGAACAAATTAAGCCATGATTTCTCAGGGGACAGAGTTTCATTTATTCATCATTTATTTGTTCATTCATCAAAATAGCTCACACATGTAATGCTTCTTGATATCCTAGGCACTGTGAGATACACACTTGAGCTCATTCGCAAAGACTTGAAGTCTACTTGGGCAATGAGATATAAAGTCGAATCCCAGTTTATGAATTCAATACCAGAAAAAGAGCTGTGATTATTAGCTTTCCCAGAACTCTTTTTGTTTCCTCTCCAACATCAGAGAGTTTTTCCTTTAAGTACAAAACTTCTTTTGAGGCCTCCCTGGCTGTCTTGAAAATTGTAGCCCACTCCTCTCCTGTCCCCCTCTCCTGACTTGTATGCCCATATTCTGTGTTTCTTCTGTTGCTTTTAGCACCTTTGAACACAGTATATGCTTGCTTCCTTGCATAATTCATTGTTTATTGCCTGTTTCTCTTGGCAAAATTTTAAGCTGCCCAAGGACAGAGATGTCTATTTTGTTTACTGATATAGTCTAAAGTATAGATCAGTGCCTGAAATGTGACAGGACCTCAGTAAAAATTTGAAAGATGTTAAATGAGTGAAACTTGAAAAGTCATGGATGAAAATATTTCCAAAATCTTTCTTACTCCCTCTCTTCTTAACTATAATATTCTGGATAGAATGTAAACTTTGGGGGCAGGAGGTAGGTGTTGTCATACTGAACTATTCTTTGCCAAGTTTTTATAGGAGAGTAAGACTATTTTCTCTTATTCTGGGCCCTACAAGACTGCAGGGAGACGTACAATTTGAATTCTGGTGCCAGCTTTTTCTCTGGTATCAGATGACCCAAGATTCTTTCTCACCACCATCCAGGGGAGTGTCTCACTGCTTCAAATTCTTGGGCTACTCAGTGGTGGACTTGGGTAAAACCAGAGAAGGAAGCCCGCTGTATTCATGTTGGAAAGAAAACAAGAATTACTTTTGAGATCTTATTTTCTAACCTCCAATCATAATAGCCTTTTAATCTAAATTTCATATGGCCGATTTATGGATAGAGGAAATGGTGACCTCTCACCAAAACGGATCCAGGTTCACACAGTTGATCAGTGAAAGGGGTGAGACTTCACCAAGGGTCTGCCTGGCTTCACAATCAGTAGTCTTTCCTTACCAGCATTTTGCTTCTGTGAAGATCTAGAAATGTGTTCCTATAAGCAATGTGCTCAAAATTCCATTCATGAGACTTTCCCTGCAGCTCCTGGTTGCCCATGGTACTTTTACTTCTTGATTCTCCTTTCTTCTTTCCTTCCTTTAAAAAAAAAAAAAAAAAACCTTCCTTATAAAATTGAGGTTTCAAGTGGCTGAGTTCTAGTCAGAGATATTTCAGAACATTTGCCAATGATTGTATACTCTTGTTTCTGGAGGGTGTGAGTGGGGTGGGAGGGTGTGGTGTCTCTTTTGAAAACCGAATGCGGATTTGCAGATTAGTACTGGGTCTGGAGTAGCATGAAAGAGCAGGTATTTGGACAACCGGCTCCCTTCAGGATGGGGCAGCCACCTGTGATGACACTGGTGACAATGGCTTTGACCAAAAACCAATAAGGAGCAGCTCTTAAATGCTTTTCCAGATTGAAAAGTAACACTCCCTCCTGAGAGGAACGGTTACATATCTGTTCCTGGCATCACTTTAGAGGTTAAAGAGAAAAAAATTAATTACTAAAGCTCCCTGCACAATGAGTTAGAAGAATGAAAGAGAAAATGACCTAATGAGATCAGGGTAACAGTAACACCACTTTTATTACAAAAAATACAAACAAACACTCCCTAAGTTTCCCTCTGAGGAGACCCTTCAGGTAAAACTGGTCCCAGTTTGACTTCCAGCACTGAGACCCATTCTCCATGGGAATCCTCCCACAGCCCTGGGAGGTCTAACAGTGACAAATAACTCTAAGGCCTGAGGGTAAACACAGTCTGGTCAGAGAAAACAAACAAACTCTCACTTATGCCAGCCCAGGGGTTCAGATTTCCTCGCACCATTTCTAAAGCAGGATCTTGCTCTTAATCATAATGCCTGGCCTCTGACCAAACTAAAGAGTTCAGCTGCTGCCTCTTCTGTGGCCAGAAGTGTCTTTGCATGAGTTTCACTCTCTTCTTTTATCTTTACTTCCCCTCCTCTTTCCCAACATTGCCCTTATTTTTCAGATCTTTTTGGCCCAGACTCTTGGCCTCTACTTCTGAGAGGCCATTTTCTTTCTGACTTCCTGACTGCTGACCATCCTTTGGTGTCAGATGGTCCTTGAGGGTTGACCGTTGAAACCACTTTCCTTATCCTCAGGCAATGGGAAGAAGGGGTGTGACAGTAGACTCATCGGGCAGCTTCAGTGACTTTCTTCTTTTTTTAAAGTTTTGGCTGCGCTGTGTGGCATGAGGATCTTAGTTTCCCAATCAGGGATGAAACTCATGCTCTTTGCGGTGGAAGCACAGAGTCTTAACCACTGGACCACCAGAGAAGGCCCTTCAGTGACTATCAGATTAAGTTCTTTGGCTGATAACATGGAGACAGGAGGCTAACCTCAGGGCTCCAGGGTCTGTGATATCATTCATTCATTAAATCCCTCCTTTGTTCATGCCTTCAATCTCCCAGCATACTGTTTCATGACCCTATGCCTTAAGGCTTACAGAGAAGTAAAGGCAGGACTTCCTGTCCTATTCAAAATGCTTCACTTGAATGTGCAAATCTCTTCACTTGCATGTTGTGTGCAACTCTTTGTGACCCCAAGGACTGTGTAGCCTGCCAGGCTCGTCTGTCCATGGGATTTTCCAGGCAGTAATATTGGNTGTGTAGAGTCTTCTTTTGTGCTGTTGGAAGAGGGTGTTTGCTATGACCAGTGCATTCTCTTGGCAAAACTCTATTAGCCTTTGCCCTGCTTCATTCCGCATTCCAAGGCCAAATTTGCCTGTTACTCCAGGTGTTTCTTGACTTTCTACTTTTGCATTCTAGTCCCCTATAATGAAAAAGACATCTGTTTTGGGTGTTAGTGAAGGCAATGGCAACCCACTCCAGTATTCTTGCCTGGAAAATCCCTTGGAGGAGCCTGGTAGGCTACAGTCCATTAGGTTGCAAAGAGTCAGACACGACTGAGTGACTTCACTTTCACTTTCTAAAAGGTCTTGTAGGTCTTCACAGAACCATTCAACTTCAGCTTCTTTAGCATTACTGAAGGGGCATAGGTTTGGATTACTGTGATATTGAATGGTTTGCCTTGGAAACAAACAGAGATCACTCTGTCATTTCTGAGATTGCATCCAAGTACTGCATTTCAGACTCTTTTGTTGACCATGATGGCTACTCCATTTCTTCTAAGGGATTCCTGCCTGCAGTAGTAGATATAATGGTCATCTGAGTTAAATTCACTCATTCCAGTCCATTTTAGTTTGCTGATTCCTAGAATGTTGACATTCACTCTTGCCATCTCTTGTTTGACCATTTCCAATTTGCCTTGATTCATGGACCTGACATTCCAGGTTCCTATGCAATGTTGCTCTTTACAGCATTGGATCTTGCTTCTATCACCAGTCACATCCACAGCTGGGTATTGTTTTTGCTTTGGCTCCATCCATTCATTCTTTCTGGAGTTATTTCTCCACTGATCTCCAGTAGCATATTGGGCACCTACCGACCTGGGGAGTTCCTCTTTCAGTATACTTTTACCTTTTCATACTGTTCATGGGGTTCTCAAGGCAAGAATACTGAAGTGGCTTGCCATTCCCTTCTCCAGTGGACCACATTCTGTCAGACCTCTCCACCATGACCTGTCTGTCTTGGGTGGCCCCACATGACATGGCTTAGTTTCATTGAGTGAGGCAAGGCTGTGGTCCTAATGTGATTAGATTGACTAGTTTTCTGTGAGTATGGTTTCAGTGTGTCTGCCCTCTGATGCCTTCTTGCAACACTCACCATCTTACTTGGGTTTCTCTTACCCTGGGCGTGGGGTATCTTTTCACAGCTGCTACAGCAAAGCGCAGCTGCTGCTCCTTACCTTGGACGAAGTTGCCCCTCATGACCTTGAACGTGGAGTAGCTCGTCTCAGCCCTCGCAGCTGCCACTCCTTGGACATGGGGTTGCTCCTCTTGGCTGCCGCCCCTGACCTCGGACATGGAATAGCTCCTCTTGGCCGCTCCTGCGCCCTCGCAGCCTAGCGCTCTCAGTCGCCGCCAGTGACCTTGGGCTTGGGGTAGCTCCCCTGACCGCTCTTGTGCGCGGTCCGTCGCAGCCTCTGGGCTTCTGCACGGTCCGTCACAGCTGCAGCGCTTCTGACAGGGTATCACTAGCTTAATTCTTAGTATTTCTTTCTTATTCTGCTCAGTTCCATGAGAAGCATTTACCCTAAGCACTTACCTAGATTAGCTAGAATCTGGATTTACCGTCAACAGATAAAACAAGAACCTTGTCAAGACTCTGTTTTGAATTAGTGCATGTACTTCCCAAATTGCTGTTGAAATGACTGCATCAGGAGAAGAGAATGAGGNTCACTCATTCCAGTCCATTTTAGTTTGCTGATTCCTAGAATGTTGACATTCACTCTTGCCATCTCTTGTTTGACCATTTCCAATTTGCCTTGATTCATGGACCTGACATTCCAGGTTCCTATGCAATGTTGCTCTTTACAGCATTGGATCTTGCTTCTATCACCAGTCACATCCACAGCTGGGTATTGTTTTTGCTTTGGCTCCATCCATTCATTCTTTCTGGAGTTATTTCTCCACTGATCTCCAGTAGCATATTGGGCACCTACCGACCTGGGGAGTTCCTCTTTCAGTATACTTTTACCTTTTCATACTGTTCATGGGGTTCTCAAGGCAAGAATACTGAAGTGGCTTGCCATTCCCTTCTCCAGTGGACCACATTCTGTCAGACCTCTCCACCATGACCTGTCTGTCTTGGGTGGCCCCACATGACATGGCTTAGTTTCATTGAGTGAGGCAAGGCTGTGGTCCTAATGTGATTAGATTGACTAGTTTTCTGTGAGTATGGTTTCAGTGTGTCTGCCCTCTGATGCCTTCTTGCAACACTCACCATCTTACTTGGGTTTCTCTTACCCTGGGCGTGGGGTATCTTTTCACAGCTGCTACAGCAAAGCGCAGCTGCTGCTCCTTACCTTGGACGAAGTTGCCCCTCATGACCTTGAACGTGGAGTAGCTCGTCTCAGCCCTCGCAGCTGCCACTCCTTGGACATGGGGTTGCTCCTCTTGGCTGCCGCCCCTGACCTCGGACATGGAATAGCTCCTCTTGGCCGCTCCTGCGCCCTCGCAGCCTAGCGCTCTCAGTCGCCGCCAGTGACCTTGGGCTTGGGGTAGCTCCCCTGACCGCTCTTGTGCGCGGTCCGTCGCAGCCTCTGGGCTTCTGCACGGTCCGTCACAGCTGCAGCGCTTCTGACAGGGTATCACTAGCTTAATTCTTAGTATTTCTTTCTATTCTGCTCAGTTCCATGAGAAGCATTTACCCTAAGCACTTACCTAGATTAGCTAGAATCTGGATTTACCGTCAACAGATAAAACAAGAACCTTGTCAAGACTCTGTTTTGAATTAGTGCATGTACTTCCCAAATTGCTGTTGAAATGACTGCATCAGGAGAAGAGAATGAGGCATTTGCACTCACAAAATATCAAGGAATTTATGCAGATACAGCAGAACAGGGCCCTGACTGAGCAAGCCTTGACAAACTGACTTTCAGAGCCCTTCTAGGAAGTAGAAATAACTTTCCTCTCTGCAGAAGGTACCTCATGTATCCAACTGCAAGTGTCTAAAGGAAGAAAAGAATGAGCTTCTGGTTTCAGGACTGGAAACATGGCCACATGTTGATCACATCTTTGGTGTGCAAAGCAAGCTGAGGAACCCTAAGTCCAGGCTCTGACTCATAGAGACCTCCAACCTGAGAGTAAAATGTATTGTATAATCGTAAGAGCAATGTGATACATCAAGGAAAAACAACTAAACAGAATACACTATCCCCAATCAACTGAAGGGTATATTAAAAATTAGAGAGGCAGCTTGGTGTAGTACTTACAGCATTTAGACTCTGGAGCTAGCCTGATTGAGTCTGATTGCTGGTTTGCCACTTAATTGTGTGATCACCAGACCATCTGTGATCATGGTCTTCTCAGTAAAAAGAAGACAATAATAGCAACTCCTGGGGTGAGGATGAAAGGGGCTAATACATGAAAAGCACTTAGCATAGTTTCTGGAGTACAATTATTATTCAATAATGGTTTGTTATCATTATTGCATGGGAAAAGTATCATTTTTAAATGATAGAACATTATGATTCATTTGATAAAAAGTGTTGTGACAATTGGCTAGATACATGAGAAGAAAAATTCAATCCTTTCTTTATATTCTACTCTAAAATAAAGTCCAGCTGAATTAAGAACTGGAACTTCTAGAGGAATATACAGATGACTATTTAAATATTCTTGTGGTAGAGTCTTTCTAAACGGAGGAAGAAAGGTAGAAGGGAAAGGAGAATGACTTGATTTGATTATATTAAAATAGAAAACCTCTGTGCTTCAAAGCAAAACAAAACAAAACCAATTTGCTCTAAGCAGAACTAGAAGATAAATGTGTGTGTGCAAGTTATGTCCAACTGTTTTTGGCCCCACAGACTGTACCCTGCCAGGCTCCTCTGTCTGTGAAATTTTCCAGGAAAAAACACTGGGGCACATTGCCATCTTCTCCTCCAGCGGAGTCTCCCTGATCAACGGACTTAACCTGCGACTCTGGCATCACCTGCATTGGCAGGTGGATCCTTTACCACTAGCACCACCTGGGAAGTCCAGAAGATAAATGAAAGGCTAGGAAAATAACATTTGCAACAGCTAAGGCAGACCATCCAAGGGTAGTATATTCCCTGTATAAAGAGTGTATGATTCTCTCTATACTGTTGCTGTTGTCCAACTCTTTGTGACCTGATAAACTGCAGCATGCCAGGCTTCCCTGTCCTTCATGATCCAGTTAAAAAAAAACAACTTACATAAATCAATCAATAAAAGTTTAATACCTCTGCCAGAAAAATAGGCATAGGACATTATGAGTAGGTTAAGTCATAAAGTAAAAGCATAACTTGACCAAAAACCTAAAAAGATGATGAATTTAATAAATAATCAAAGACTATAATTTAAAATGAAACAGCATTTTCCACTTCTCAAATTGGCAATGACTTTTAAATGACCATATCCCATATTGGTGAGTCTGCAGGAAACAGGCTCTCTCTCATCTTGCTGTCAGAAGTGTAAATTGACTCGACCTCTCCGTAGGGCAGATTTTTAATACCTATCTAATGTATATAACCTTTGACCTAGCTTTTATACTTCTGGAAATGTAATTTTAAAAGATTCTGAGATGGGAAAAGAAACCCAACTACAAAAATAGTTTTGCAGCATTTTTAAACATAGCAAACAATTTGACCATCTTAAAATCTTGTTCCCCACCATTGGTTAAATAAACATTAGTACATCTTTGTGACCTTTGAATGAACCTCAGAGTTATCAAGGGAGCTTAACTGACTAAGGCCCCTAACTGCTGCTCTGAAATGCCATCACCTGCTTATGGAGAAATACAGCAGCCATTGAATGTATTACAAAATATGTATTCAAATAATGTGGCAAGCTCCCTATTACCATACACAAAAATAAACTCAAAATGTCTTGAAGACTTAAATGTAAGACATGACACCATAAAACTCCTAAAAGAGTACATAGGCAAAACATTCTCTAACATAAATTGTATTAATGTTTTTCTTAAGCTACTCTCCCAAGGTGACAGAAATAAAAATGAAAATAAACTAATGGATCTAATCAAACTTCTTATAAGATTTTGCACAGGAAAGGAAATCATAAACAAAATGAAGAGACAACCTACAGCTTGAGAGAAAATATTTGCAAATAATGCAACCAACAAGGGCTTAATTTCCAAAATATACAAACAGCTCATACAACTTGACAACAACAAAACAAAAAAAACAAAAAAAAATCAAAAAATGAGAAGACCTAAAGACATTTCTCCAAAGAAGAAAGACAGATGGCTAACAGGCATGTGAAAAGATACTCAACTTTGACTAATTGTTAGAGAAATGCAAATCAAAACTACAGTGAGTGAGCAACTCACACCAGTCAGAAAGGCCATTATTTAAAAGTCTAAAAAAAAAAAAAAAATCAAACGCTGGAACAGCTGTGGGGAAAAGGGAACCTTTCTACACTGTTGGTGCAAATGTTAGTTGGGGTAGCCACTGTGGAAAACAGTATAGAGATTTCAGGAAACTAAAAATAGAATTATCATATGATCCAGCAATCCCACTCCTGGGCTGATATCCAGGTGAAACTATAATTCAAAAAGATACATATACCCCTGTATTCATAACGGCACTATTCACAATGGCCAAGACATAGAAACAATGGAAATGTCCATCGACAGATGACTGAAGAAGATGTAGTTCTCATACTGCCATCTATGGGGTCGCACAGAGTCGGACACGACTGAAGCGCTTAGCAGCATACTACTCAGCCATAAAAAGGAAAAAAATGATATCATTTGCAGCAACGTGGATGCAACTAGAGAATATCATATAGAGAGAAGTAAGTCAGAAAGAGAAATACAAACGCCACATGATATCACTTATAATGTGAAATCTAAAATAGGACACAAGTGAACCTATCTATGAAACAGAAGTAGAATCAGAGGCATAGAGAACAGACTGATGATTGCCTAGGAAAATGGGGTGGGAGAGTGTTGGATTGGGAGCTTGGTTAGCAGATGTAAATTGGTATATATAGAATGCATAAACAGCAAAGTCTTACGCTATCGCACAGGGAACCATGCTTAGTATCCTGTGATAACCTATAATGGAGAAGAATATGAAAAAGAATGTATATATATACACACATATGTATAACTAAGTCACTTTGCAGTCATAGTAACAGAACATTGTAATCCAACTATACTTCAATAAAAAATACACAAATAATGTGGCAGGAAGATAATACACAATGACACAGAAAGATGTTCCAGTTGTATAAAGTGATGAGTATGTGCGTACTCATAAATTGCTTAACAGATGATCTGCACAGAGTGGTCTGGTTATGAGGGAAGATATATGTAAACATATGCATAGATACAAAATATTGATGTAATTTCAGAGGTGAAATTGCAAGTTATTTTTATTTTCCATTTTTCACCTGTTCAAATTTAATTTTTCCCCTAAGAGACCTGCGCTACTTTACAAAGAGAAAAAATTAGGTAAGATTATTTAAAAATGTAACTGTGTTTCTTTGAATTATTTGACTTGGCTTTTATTCTATATTTTTCTCCATGACCTAATACTTATTTATTTGCTGGCAACTTGATATTCAATGTGGAAAATGAGATATTTTAAATAAACAACTAAATTCTGGATCAGAATTAGCTTTCAATGCTTAAAAGTATGAAACTTGGTCCTTAAAAAGAGTTATTCTTGAAGACTTTACTAAGCTGGTAGGTAGGTAAATGGTGGTAAAGAGTTATTCTTGAGACTTTACTAAGCTGGTAGGTAGGTAAATGGTGATATGGATATTTTCTTTAAAAATCTGTTTAATGTTGTTGTAATGTTGTCTTGACAAACATGGCATGCACCATACAGAGAAGAAGACTTCCCTTGGACCTCTGGATTTTCCTGCCTGGTGCAGTAGATTTGAGCCAAAGCTTAGATAGCCATCCCTTCCTGGACAGCGCTCTGGACTTTGGCTTCCTCTTGGTACCTGGAATCAAGTCTTTTCCTACTAGTGGCCTCAAGTGAAAAAGTGAAAATCACTCAGTCGTGTCCGACTCTTTGTGACCCCATGGACTGTATCAGTTCAGTTCAGTTCAGCCGCGCAGTCGTATCCGATTCTTTGCGACCCCATGAATCGCAGCACGCCAGGCCTCCCTGTCCATCACCAACTCTCGGAGTTCACCCAGACTCACGTCCATCGAGTCCATGATGCCATCCAGCCATCTCATCCTCGGTCGTCCCCTTCTCCTCCTGCCCCCAATCCCTCCCAGCATCAGGGTCTTTTCCAATGAGTCAACTCTTTGCATAAGGTGGCCAAAGTACTGGAGCTTCAGTTTTAGTATCATTCCTTCCAAAGAAATCCGAAATTCTCTAAGCCAGAATACTGGAGTGGGTAACCTTTCCCTTCTCCAAGGGATCTTCCCAATCCAGGGATCGAACCCAGGTCTCCCCACTGCAGGTGGATTCTTTAGCAACTGAACCACAGGAGAAAGCCTCAAGAGGATTTTGCATTTGATCAGGATTCATGCACAGTTGCCTCTCTCCCAGAGTGGGTGTCCTCCCAACTGAGACTCTGCAATGATTCCTGCCTTATCCTTCTTGGTGGCCTCTTTACAATTGCTGTGTAACAAGAAGTCATGCCCATGGCAACCTAACACAACACCTATTTATCATCACACTGTCCTGGTTCTTTGCTTAGGATTGCACAAAGCTGAAGTTGAAGTGCTGCCCAAGCTGGGCTTTTATCCGGAAGCTCTAGGAATGAGTGACTTCCAAGTTCATTAGGTTTTTGGCCAGATTTAGTTCCTCGGAACTGAGATCCCTGTTTCTTTGCTGGTTCTGAGCCAGGTTTATTTTTAGCTCCTAAAAGCCACCCATATTTCTTGCCACATGGTCCCCTCCATCTTCAAGCTAACAATGGTATATCAAATTCTTTTGGGGCTTCATCTCTAACTTTTTCTTCGGTGACCAGAAGATGCTCTGCTTTTGAGGTCGCATGGGACTGAGTCAGGCCCACTGGACCATCTTCCTCAGCCATCTAATGTAACAGTCATGAAGTGATATCCATTGTAATCACAGGTTTGTCTATACCCAAAGGGAAGGGACCAACACAAAGATAGAGATCTTTAGGGGTCATTCTTAGAATCCTGCTGCCTCAGGAGCTTCAAGGATAAGCCCTGGGCAGCTTTTAAAGTGACTATCTTCCCGACCCAGAGAGAAGGCCTGCCCTGGGTGCCTGTCCTGAGGACTGCAGCAAGCAAGCAGGGCAGTTCTGTGTCAGAACATTAACTGAGGATTAACTGAGGATGCTTCTCCGACATTAACTGAGGATGAACAGATAAAGGGACATTGGATTAGGCTGGAGATGGTGAATGGGATGTTGAAATAAAAAGGAAAAATAAAATTATTCACTGATTTCCATCATTAAGTCCTTCTCTTTTGCATTCTTGATTTTTAGATGACTAAAAATCCATTTTAAACTCCATTAGCATTCACTGGGTCTTACACAAATGTCTGCAGTTTTCAGAGGGACTTGATCCAAACCCTTCTTGCTCTTCACTTTCTCCCAGCCCCAACCACTCTCTTATCAGCAGATGAAACAGGTTCACATTTTGGCATCAAATATCAAAATTCCATTGTGAGATCAGATTCCCATGCAAATCAAAGTACAATAAAGAAAATAGGAATAAGACCACAGAATGTATGAAATCTTTCTTAAGCAAGTTCTTTACCTTCTATAAAAAGTGGATTCCTACTCATCTGACCAGGCTGATTAATTTTGGGTTTTGAAAAAAATCATTGAACCTAAAAATCCCATCCATCTTCATGAGACTCAGAAATCTTCTGAGAGCAAGCTATCCTTCAATCACTCTCCCTTAAATATTCTTATTCAATTTCTAATCCACAGGGTTTTCTGACATTCTTCCTTCAAAGTGATTTTGTAGATAGGGATCACAGAAGCCTCTTCTCACTTTATTTTATTCCAAAGTTCTGCCACCCACCTAGAGCTTCTGCAGGAATTTAGTGCTATTTTTGTCCTATCTGGTTAGTGCCAAAGAACAATGCTCTGGTCCCATTGCTGAAGCTCTAGGAACATCTGCTAAGTTACTTTTGTATTCATGTCCTGTTATTTCCTGTCATTTCTTGCATTTTCACAAAGTTACTCAGTTTTGGAATTCCTGACTTGTGTTCAGATATTTGCCCATTCCTTGAACAGGAGAATTTTGGCTTCCCAGGTGGTGCTAGCAGTAAAGAACCTGCCAGCCAATGTAGGAGACCCAGGAGACCCAGGTTCAATCCCTGGGTTAGGAGAATCTCCTGGAGTAAGAAATGGTAACCTACTCCAGTATTCTTTCCTGCAGAATTCCACGGACACAGGAGCCTGGCTGACTACACTCCATGGGGCTGCAGAGTGGGACACGACTTATTGACTGAACAACAGCTATACATTTTGAAAAGGAGCATTCTGCTGCCGTGCACCTGAAAACTTTCACAACATTGTTAATCGACAGCTGTTGGTCAGTCACTAAGTCGTGTCCAGCTCTTTCATGACCCCATGGACTGTAGCCCACCAGTCTCCTCTGTCCGTGGGATTTCCCAGGAATGAATACCGGAATGGTTGCCATTTCAATCTCCAGGGGATCTTCCCATCCCAGTGATCCAACCTAGGTTCCCGCATTGGCAGGTGGATTCTTTACCACTGAGCCACCTGGAAAGCCCAACTATACTCCAAAGTATAAAATAAAATATTTAAAAAAAGAGAAATAACATACTTCAAACCAAAAAGAGGAGAGATATTTTAAATATTTAGAAAAGTTCAGGGGGAAACTCTAGTACAATCCAAATTTAATGGATGTTAACATTTTGTCATATTTCTTTTCAACCTCTTGCTCTCTTTAAGATATAAATTGTTAGGTATTAGATATAACCAGGACTTCCCTGGTGGCTCAGACGGTAAAGCGTCTGTCTACAATGCCGCAGAGCTGGGTTCAATCCCTGGGTCAGGAAGATTCCCCTGGAGAAGGAAATGGCAATCCACTCCAGTACTATTGCCTGGAAAATCCCATGGACAGAGGAGCCAGGTAGGCTACAGTCCATGGGGTTGCAAAGAGTCGGACACGACTGAGCAACTTCACTTTCACAGATATAACCAAATTCTTACTCTGTATCCGTATCCCCTTCCTGTTTCTCGGGAAATGAATACTGGCCTTCATGTATCATCCCATTTAATGTTTGATACTTTATTTTTAAAAGTGCGTAATATACACAAATCAAATAGTTTTATTTTGAAAACATAAATGGAATCATACTGCATAATGATGAGAGCATTCTGAAAATTTTTATATTTGCAAACATATAAAGCAAGCTGTTAAGAATTTAATGCCAATGTATAACCACAGGATGGGCTTAATGTCCCTGTACAAGCCCAGGAGGTTTCTTCATGACACACTTGAGGTGTGAATTAGGTCATACACTTCTTCTGTTGCCCCTTTATGGCCCTTGTTCTAAGCTTATGGTCTTCATTTGGATACAGGCATTTTCTCAATCATTGCCACCTTCATGTAACAGGCACTGGTGGTGAGTCTTTGACAGAGTTTCAATAATTTAGAAAGAGCTGGATTCTCTCTCTTCCTCAAGCATACTTCCTTCACTTCTGGCTTTCTTTCCATCCTTGAACTACACCAAATTCTTTTCTCTCTCTGGACCATGCAGATGTTAGTAATGCTCTTCTCCAAGAAAGTCACTTCCTCCTCAGCTTCCGGTCTAAACTCAGATGTCACATTGTCTGAGAATTCTTCCTTACCCATCCTAGCCAAGCATCATTCCTGGCTCTCTGCATGTATGAGCCGTTTCAAACTCTGGATAGCACGTACTGAGAAAGAGTGTGTGTTCATTGCCTGTATGCCCCCGTTAGAATGTTAGGAGCACTGTCTTACTCACTGTGGTATCTCCAGCACCTAAAACAGCACTTGGCTCATGGTAGAAACTCAGCAAGTACTGGTTGACGGGTTGCCAGTGACCCCATCCTCCAGTAAATATAATCCAATCCATGTCTTGAAATCTGACCAATCAGATCAGCACTACTTCTAGGAGATGAGCAAGGAAGAAATACTGGTTACCTATTGCTGTGTCATGAATTATGCCCAAAAATAAAGGTGTAAAAAACATGATCGTTGATTGTCTTAGTTTCGGTGGTCAAGAATTCAGGACTCAGCTGACTCAGCTGGGTGGTTCTTGTTCTGGGTCTCTCGTGAGGTTTGAGTCAGGATGTCAGCTGGAGCTGCAGCCATCCTCAAGTCGACTGGAGCTGGAAGGTTTGCTTCCAGGAAGGCTCACTCATGGCTGTTGGCATGAGACCTCAGCTCTTCCCCTACGACCTTGCCACAGAGCTGTGTAAGTATCTTAACAACATGGCAGCTGGCTGCCCTTGAGCATATGATACAGAGAGAAAGGCAGAAGCCACAAAGTTGTTAGTGACCTAGCCTTGAAAGTGATAAACCACCACTTCCAATCCATTCATTCCACACATTCTAATCTCAGTACAATATGGGCAAGAACCACACAGGATGTGAATACCAGGAGGCAAGGATTGTTGGGGGCCATCTTGGCAACTCTCTACCACACCTTTCTTTGCCCTTACATTGCATAGGGTTTTTGTTTGTTTGATTGTTTTTGTCTATGAAACTAACTTTCTGTTATAGATTAGGTTGAAGCAGAGGATATAAAGACTGGGAACATAACCCCTGATTGTCATGTTGAGGGTGGAGTAAGTCTGTGTGCAAGATGCAGAGAAAATTTCAATTTGGTAGGCAGAGCAAAGTAGCAGAGGAAAATGACAATAGGTAGCAGTGTCAGTTGTGAAAAAAAAAAGTTGAGAAGACATGGAGGAGGCCTCACGATGCACAGAAGGGTGCTGAAAAGTGGACAGAGCCCAGCAATGGGAATACACAAGCAGATTATACTTAAAGATGAAGGCAGAAATCCAGAAAGTCTATAATGGATTATCGGGTTCCAGCTCCGTACTTAAGGAATCAGCACAAGACTCTAATCCCAGAAGAGTTTCACTGAGTCCTTTGCTAGTTCTTAGTCATATTCCATTATGTTCCCCTCAAAAATAGTTCCAAAGGTCCCCTCTCCATTTCCTGAGTCACTGAAGATTCCCTACCTCTTACTTAACTGAGAAATTTGAAGTCAACGGTCTTTCTTTACTGATTCTCTTCTTAGAGCCAAGAGAAGCATGCAAATCTCTTTGCTGCTCAACATCAATGAAATCTTCCTTTACATTCTTAAACAGCTAGGAACTGTCCAACATCTTTACTCCGTACAGTAGTCCATATCCTCATGTCTCTTTCTCTATTGTCTCTTTCTTTATGTCCTGTTGACTCTGAAATATGGTTCATTTCCTGCTATTTTGTTACAATTCTCAGTGAGGTCACCTCTATAGTGAAATAGGGTAAAGACATCCCTATTTTACAACAGCTGTTTGCAATCCTGGTAATCTAGGTCCTCTCTGTTATACCCAATGAGGACACCATGGACCACTCTCTCTATTGAGCTCTCTCAGCCCTTGACTTTCATGGCATTTTTCCATCCTGGCTCTCCTCCTTCCTCTAACTGCTCCTTCTGAAACCCCCTAATGCTTTTGTATCACTGCTCTTTTCTCCTACTGGCTCCATGTGAGTGATCCACTCTCATGATTTAAGCTGTGACTTATATGCCTTCAATGGCCTATGATAGCTGCCTAGATCTCCCAGGTCAGACCTTTCCTGGGACATTTAGATTCCGACAGTCAAGAGTCTGTCTGGTTCCTCCACCTGGATACCCGAGATGCAGCATGCTCAGCTGTCTGCCACATGACATACCACCATCCTCCCTTAGTCTGCTTCTCATGCCTTTGCTGTCATTGGTTGGAAGCATTATCTACCCCAACCTGTACTAGAAAGCAAGGTTTCCTGCATGCTAACTTTCTTATCCTCATCCTTCCATTTAGTCAAACATCAGACCTGCTGTTTATTTTTTTGTTATTTAATGATCTCTTTATTTCCATCTCCTTTAGCCTACCCTAGTTCAGTCTATTGTTATTTCTCCCTTGATACTTCAATAGCCTCCTATCTGGTCTCCCCTCTTCTCTTTATATCTCCTTAAAACTTGCTTTCATGGAGTTGCAGGAGTGCTCCATCTATGAGCACAAATGTGACTGTGTCGGGAACTGAAACTCTTTGATCATTTCCCCACTGTCTTCAATCTGAAGTGAAACTTGTATCTTGTTGCATGCAAGATGCTCCAGGAGTTCGAGCCTGCTTCCTGCCTCTCTAATTTAATCTTCATGCATTTCCGGTAATGCTGAATAGCATGTGCTTGCATGAATACACCACACTATTCTTTCTCCTTGCTTTTGGAAATGCTAAACCCTCTTCATGGAATACACATTTCCATATTATCTAACTAATCCTTGCTCCTTTTCTCAAGTTCATCTCAGGTTAACCTCTTACAAGTCGGCCTACCTGACCACCCCTATCTGCCCTGACAGTCCATTCACCCTCACCCACAGGGCCCTGATCATCTTCCATGTGTCCCTGACATTGTACTCACCCCCATCTCTCCAGAGGCCTCTCAGTTCCTTAAAGGCAGAGACCAGGCCTTTTGTTACTGTACCTTCAACACTTTGCTCAGTACTGGTATATCGGAGGCCTCATCAACATTTTTGTTGATTAATGAAATGAACTGCCTGAGAGGATTTTCCCACTTTCCAATGTAGTGTCAGAATGTAGAATGTACTCTGTGATGCTTTGGGGGAATTGACAAAAAATGAATGTTCTCAATGACTCAATGCCAGATAAGCACACAGGATCACATGGAACATGATCTTGCAGGTGCTGTAACACCGGAGAAAAGAGCATTTTGCCTCAGGAAGAGCATCCCCATGCACGTGGATGCTGCCAGGGCCAAGGAGGGCTAAGGAGAACCCACAGAAACCTAGAAGTGAAAACACACCTAGATAAAAGTCTCACTTCACAGTCTTTCTTGCAGAAAGTTCTGGTCACATGATTAGACTCTGGTCAGCACCACTACAATGGATATTGTGTGTTAAATGCACGTGAAGTGTCCTTAAATGAAGCATGTGCTCTTCCCTTCTTTCTGCCAGCAGGAATGTGGACACCCTGATTGGGACTGGGCTGCCATCTTGGATTCATGTCTGATGACCTCACTACTTCTTGAACTTGAAGGCATAACATTTTCACTTATTCAAGATTCTTCTCATTCAAGATTTGTAGATGAGGAGGCATCTATATAGGCAGAGTGAATTTAGGAACAAAGAACAGTTCCAGGTGAATACCACAAAGGAACACACTCTGTCATTTTGAAGAAAAACCATGCTCACCAATGTTCTCATGCCTTCTGATGGGGTTATACTGTCTTCAGGCTTCTCCCAGGGATGTGTGTGTATTACCTTAGTCTCATGTGGTGTAGAGCTACAGTCAAAACTGACTGGTGAAGGGGATAGGATGGTGATTATGAAGTTGACTGATCAATTTTGGGGGGAAGGTTTCTTGGAATAGTCAAGGAGACAAGATGACTCTGAAGATCCTCTTCCTGAATCCATTTTACCATTGGAAGGTGGATTTGAATTAACAAACACCCCATGAAAAGTTGCCAATGCATTAGTCATCCATACTTCAGTGATAATTGCTTTCATCAAAACAATGATTAGCAGAAACCAACATCAAAGGAATGGAGGTTGCAGTGGTGAAGGGAAAACGATGGTGGTTTTTTGGGAGAAGACAGGCTCGGATGGGACTTGGTGCTTCAGAGTCTGCAGAGCTGGAAGGAGAGGAATAGGAGGAAACTTGGTCTACTTCCCAGTTTGGCTCAGGGCTTCATCAGGGCCACTGTGCACTGAACATCACCTTCATGCTACCCTGGCACTTCTTTGGTCCTAGGAATGCCAGAGCTGCCTCATCAGAACGTGTCCAGAGGCTGGACATCATGGCCTATTCTGGGCTGGCCTGGGCCCACAATGGTAGTGGGTACTACCCATGTTTAGTGAGTGCTATTGGTAAGGAATCTGAAGATCAGTGGATTTAGGTAATTCACACTGGTTGCAAATAACCAAGATGCCATTGAGTTGAAGTCCAAATTACAGATATCTATCCAGCTTCCTCCCCACTCTTTCCAGTAGTTAGAGGAAACTTGAGAACAGCAGAGGCTGAGAAGTGCCTACATCCTGTTGCAGAAGGACACAGAGACAGCCAGGCCTCTCCTCTCACTTGACATCTGCCCCCTGGTCTCCTCACTTCTTCCCCCTTCACCTTTTCTGTCATTCTTGGGAATTTTCAGTGCTTTCCAAAGCTGGCTGCTTTGGGAATATTTTAAAATAAGAATTCAGACCCCATGCCCAAGAGGCTCTATTCTGATGGCTTTGGTGACTGTGGTGTGCAGACCAGGCTGAAGCTAGGAAGGGATTGCACGTGGGAGAAGCCTCAGACATCATCTCAGATGCAAAGCCTCTAGGTGTGCAAATCTTTGATTACCCCTAAAACACCACCCCTGTGGAAGGCCAGTGGGATGGACTGAGAGAAATGCTATCTTGTTTGGTGGCTGACTATGGAGATTTAATTATTTCAACAGACCTAGAGAACAAACCTTCCTTAAAATGCACCCTGTATTTTTTTAAAAAGTCTATTCCACTAGGATAGTAGGGAAGCCACTGTGATGACTTAGGAAAACACAGACCAGTAGGTGAAGTTTGCCTTGGTCTGTCTTCTTTGCTTTCCTTTGAACAGGTGCCCTGGACTCTAATTCGGTCCCATAGACACTCAGAAGGTGGATTCCCTCACCTTTTCCCAACCACGTGCTTCATAGGTAACAAACACATCTTCCTCCTCTCTCCACCTTCTTCACCACTAGACTCATCTTAAATTCAAATATCCTCATGTTTGCTTAGATCAAGAGAGCAGCACTCTCAAAGCAAGCTAATAAGTGAATGATGACCTTTGAGGGACTGGAGACTTCATATTTCCCTGGTGGGTACCACATTTCCTGACCTTTCTTTCACCTTCTCTGTTTCCTTACGCTGCTGCTGCTGCTGCTGCTGCTGCTAAGTTGCTTCAGTCTTATCCGACTCTGTGCGACCCCATAGACGGCAGCCCACCAGGCTCCCCCAACCCTGGGATTCTCCAGGCAAGAACACTGGAGTGGGTTGCCATTTCCTTCTCCGATGCATGAAAGTGAAAAGTGAAAGGGAAGTTGCTCAGTTGTGTCTGACTCTTAGCGACCCCATGGACTGTGGCCCACCAGGCTCCTCTGTCCATGGGGTTTTCCCAGCAAGAGTACTGGAGTGGGGCGCCATTGCCTTCTCTGCTGTTTCCTTATAGGGTTGGTCATATGATCTGAGGAAGAGATCATACGCTAAGGAATTCAATAATTCCCTTGAGGAGAATCAAAATTGAAACATCTACAACACAAGAAGCTCGATACTTTTGAAGTCTAGCTATTGGTGACGGAAAATGAAAGCAAAGACTGGACCACAAGCCAATTTTTCAGTGTCACTATGAATCGATTCAGTCAGTTCAGTCACTCAGTTGTGTCTGACTCTTTGCGACCCCATGGACTGCAGCACCCAGTCTTCCCTGTCCACCGACTCCCAGAGCTTGCTCAAACTCATGTTCATTGAGTCGGTGATGCCATCCAGCCATCTCATTCTCTGTTGTACCTTTCTCTTCCAACCTTCAATCTTTCCCAGCACCAGGTTCTTTTCAAATGAGTCAGCTCCCCGCATCAGGTAGCCAAAGGATTGGAGTTTCAGCTTCAGCATCAGTCCTTCCAATGAACACCCAGGACTGATTTCCTTGAGGATGGACTGGTTGGATTTCTTTGCAGTCCAAGGGACTCTCAAGAGTCTTCTCCAACTCCACAGTTCAAAAGCATCTGTTCTTCAGTGCTCAGCTTTCTTTATGGTCCAATTCTCACATCCAAACATAGTACTGGAAAAACCATAGCTTTGACTAGATGGACCTTTGTTGGCAAAGTAATGTCTGCTTTTTAATATGCTGTTCAAGTTGGTTATAGCTTTTCTTCTAAGGAGCAAGTGTCTTTTTATTTCATGGCTGCAGTCACCATCTGCAGTGATTTTGGAGTCTCCCAAAATAAAGTTTGTCACTGTTTCCATTGTTTCCCCATTTATTTGCCATGAAGCGATGGGACCAGATGCCATGATCTTAGTTTTCTGAATGTTGAGTTTTAAGCCAGCTTTTACACTCTCCTCTTTCACTTTCATCTTCACTTTCCCCCATAATGGTGGTGTCATCTGCATATCTGAGGTTAGTGGTATTTCTCCTGGCAATCTTGATTCCAGTTTGTGCTTCATCCAGCCTGGCATTTCACATGATGTACTCTGCATTTAAGTTAAATAAGCAGGATGACAATATACAGCCTTGACATATTCCTTTCCCAATTTGGAACCAGGCTGTTGTTTCATGTCTGGTCGGAAGGCAGGTAAGGTGGTCTGGTATTCCCATCTCTTTCAGAATTTTCCACAGTTTGCTGTGATCCACACAGTCAAAAGCTTTAGTGCAATCAATAAAGAAGAGTAGATGCTTTTCTGACTCTCTTGCTTTTTCTATGATCCAATGAATGTTGGCAATTTGATCTCTGGTTCCTCTGCCTTTTCTAAATCCAGCTTGAACATCTGGATGTTCATGGTTCATATGCTATTGAAGCCTGGCTTGGAGAATTTTGAGCATTACTTTACTAGCATGTGAGATGAGTGCAGTTGTGTGGTAGTTTGAGCATTCTTTGGCATTGCCTTTCTTTGGGATTGGAACGAAAACTCACATTTTCCAGTCCTGTGGCCACTACTGAGTTTTCCACATTTACTGGCATTTTAAGTGCAGCACTTTCACAGCATCATTTTTTAGGATTTGAAATAGCTCAGCTGTAACTCCATCATCTCCACTAGCTTTGTTTGTAGTGATGCTTCCTAAGGCCCGCTTGAGTTCGTATCCAGGATGTCTGATTCTAGGTGAATGATCACACCATCGTGGTTATCTGGGTCATGATCTTTTTTGTCTAGTTCTTCTGTGTATTCTTGCCACCTCTTCTTAATATCTTCTGCTTCTGTTAGGTCCATACCATTCCTGTCCTTTATTATGCCCATCTTTGTGTGAAATGATCCCTTGGCATCGCCAATTTTCTTGAAGAGGTCTCTAGTATTTCCCATTCTATTGTTTGCCTCTATTTCCTTGCCCTGATCACTGAGAAAGGCTTTCTTATCTCTCCTTGCTATTCTTTGGAATGCTATATTCAAATGGGTACATCTTTCCTTTTCTCCTTTGCCTTTAGCTTCTTTTTTTTTCTCAGCTATTTCTAAGGCCTTCTCAAACAACCATTTTGCCTTCTTGCATTTCTTTTTCTTGGCGATGGTCTTGATCACTGCCTCCTGTACAATGTCACAAACCTCTGTCCATAGTTCTTCAGGTACTCTATGATATCTAATCTCTTGAATTTTTTTTTGTCCCTTCCACTGTATAATTGTTAGGGATTTGATTTAGGTCATTCCTGAATGGTCTAGTGGTTCCCCTACTTTCTTCAACTTCAGTCTGAATTTGGGAATAAGGAGTTCATAATCTGAGCCACAGTCAGCTCCCAGTCTTGTTTTTGCTGACTGTATAGAGCTTCTCCATCTTTGGCCACAAAGAATAAAATAAATCTGATTTCGGTATTGACCATCTGGTGATGTCCGTATGTAGATTCTTCTCTTGTGTTGCTGGAAGTGGGTGTTTGCTATGAACAGCGTGTTCTCTTGGCAAAACTCTGAATGTATTACCTTGAATTAATTTTTAATAAAATAATTAAATATTGTGCTCTGTTTTAGTAATGTGGTATTTGTCTGTTAATGCACATGCATTCAAGGGTGGTAGAAAGATGAACAGAGTGCATCCCTATTCAAAGTCCAACTCTACTTAATGTAAGGATGCACGCTGTGATTCAGAGAAGGAAATGGCAACCCATTCCAGTATTCTTGCGGAAAATTCTATGGACAGAGGAACCTGATGGGCTGCAATCCATGGGATTGCATAGAGTCAGACATGACTGGGCACACACCCTGTTTTAGGGGTATCAGGAGCTTTTCTTTATGATCACAGAATGTCAGACACAGAAGGGACTTTTCAGAGTGCAGGCTGATAGCAAAATTAGTTTGCCATCTCTGAGCACCCCTGCCAGCTCACAGGAGAGAAAGGTAGCTCTGATGATTGCTATGCATTAAGGGCTGGGGAGAGAGATGAACCATTTTCAGAACAAATGAAAAAGAGCTGATATTGAATGCCCCCAGTTTCCTTCCTGTGCCCTTGAATAATCAGCAAAATTGAATCAATTTCTCGTGGCCAAGGATCCTACTGATATTCACAACAAGAGATGTTCAGTACTCCATTTATGGAGAGCGTCTTCAGAGCCCAGGGGACCAGCTGTTCCCCACCATCATTCTTTGTTCAATATACACCACCCTAGATGGTGAGAAAGGCCAAATAAAAGTTCCCAGAATCCTCATTCAGCTAACAGAGAAACTGCAGGAGTCAGAACAAGTTCACACACATTGTTGGGTAAGACTTTGTGAATGTTAGGCAACAGTAAGATGCTCTTTCAATTTTTGCCTACTGGCTGCTCCAATCTCTGTATATCCATAGCCTTTCCCCACTTGGCTATTGTGACCTTGGACATCATAGTAGCTGAGAGTCCTCTGGCAACTCACTTCCTCCCTGACTCACCTTTAACTGGCTGCACATGACACTCACTCTCTGAAAGGCTGGCCCCACCATGCAAGTTTTTATTTTTAATCCAAACATTCCCCTAAATCACGAGACACTAGATTTCTCCTCCTTCACTATCCACATTTTTATTGGGAACCTGTGTTTATAATAAAGCTATTATTTAGGAGCATAATGAAAATGGGCCCAAAGCACAAGACCTATGGAGTTTAAGTTAAACTGCCTGATCATAAGATGGGAGCTCAGCCTATTCTTGGACCCTTTTGAGAGATATGGATTTTAAAGACAATGTTTTGACTTGGCTTTGTGCCAGGCTCCAGCCTGCAGAGGGTGTTTCTGGAGGCCTGACAGCCATTGTAGAGTCCTGGGTTGCTGGTGTTGGAAAAACAAACTAGGGCAAGAGAGACTTCCCTCACCCATTGATTTTTTTTTTATCAGATGAACTTGTAACGAAAACTTTTTCCTTTATGCCGTGCTTTATCCTTCTCAAAGTATGTTTACATACAGCACCCCTCATCTGCTGCTGCCATGAGCTGGCATAAAAAGGATGAAAGCACAAAGAGGTTTAGTGTGTGGGGGCTTCAAAGGTGGCACCATGGTAAAGAACCCACGGGCCAGTGCAGGAGAGGGGAGAGAGGTGTGTTTGATTCCTGGGTCAGGAAGATCCCCTGGAGAAGAATGGCAACCCATTTCAGTATTCTTGCCTGGAGAATTCCATGAACAGAGGAGCCTGCTGAGCTAGTAGAGTCTATGGGGTTGCAGAGTTGGACATGACTGAATGACTGAGCACCTTCCATGATGACCCAACCACCTCCCAATTCTCCTGCACTCTTTACCATCACCTGCCAGGAAGCCTGAGTCTCCTCCAGATTGGGCTGAATCTCCATTTAGAAGCCACCATCAGGAAGCTAGGACCTCCCAGACCACACCCCCATTATCCTGCATGTTCTAGGTTCCACCCACATGCAGCACTGTATATTGTCTATCACCGCTCCACCTCCCACTCCATCCTCAAAGCAAAACCTTTCCAGGAGACCCTCTCAACATGAGTTATAAGCAAAATTTCCTTTTTTCACTCAAATACACTCTTACCTTCCCCACCTTTCTGAATCCTGGATCCACCCTGAGGGCACAGATTTTGCTGCAGGTCTTCTCAGGGGTGGCAGTTCTATCTCCCTCAGCTGTTGTACTTATCCAAAAACTCTCAATTTGGTTAAATGCAAATTTATGCATTTTTAAAAATATTATTATTATTTTTTACTTTACAATTTTGTATTGGTTTTGCCATACATCAACATGAATCGCCACGGATGTACACATGTTCCCAATCCTGAATCCCCCTCCCACCTCCCTCCCCATATCATCCCTCAGGGTCATCCCAGTGCACCAGCCTCAAGCATCCTGTATCCTGCATCGAACCTAGACTGGCAATTCGTTTCTTATATGATATTATACATGTTTCAATGCCATTCTCTCAAATCATCACACCCTCTCCCTCTCCCACAGAGTCCAAAAGGCTGTTCTATACATCTGTGTCTCTTTTGCTGTCTCGCATACAGGATTTTCATTTCCATCTTTCTAAATTCCATACATATATATATATATGTTAGCATACTGTATTGGTGTTTTTCTTTCTGGCTTACTTCACTCTGTATAATCCACTCCAGTTTCATCCACCTCATTAGAACTGATTCAAATGTATTCTTTTTAATGGCTGAGTAATACTCCATTGTGTATATGTACCACAGCTTTCTTATCCATTCATCTGCTGATGGACATTTAGGTTGCTTCCATGTCCTGGCTATTATAAACAGTGCTGTGATGAACATTGGGGTACATGCATCTCTTTCAATTCTGGTTTTCTCAGTGTGTATGCCCACCAGTGGGATTGCTGGGTCATGAGGCAGTTCTATTTGCAGTTTTTTAAGGAATCTCCACACTGTTCTCCATAGTGGCTGTACTAGTTTGCATTCCCACCAACAGTGTAAGAGGGTTCCCTTTTCTCCACACCCTCTCCAGCATTTATTGCTTGTAGACTTTTGGATCACAGCCATTCTGACTGGCATGAAATGGTACCTCATTGTGGTTTTGATTTGCATTTCTCTAATAATGGGTGCTGTTGAGCATCTTTTCATGTGTTTGTTAGCCATCTGTATGTCTTCTTTGGAGAAATGTATATTTAGTTCTTTGGCCCATTTTTTGATTGGGTCATTTATTTTTCTGGAATTGAGCTGCATAAGTTGCTTGTATATTTTTGGGATTAGTTGTTTGTCAGTTTCTTCATTTGCTATTATTTTCTCCCATTGAGAAGGCTGTCTTTTCATCTGCTTATAGTTTCCTTTGTCGTGCAGAAGCATTTAATTTTAATTAGGTCTCATTTGTTTATTTTTGCTTTTATTTCCAGTATTCTGAGAGGTGGGTCATAGAGGATCCTGCTGTGATTTATGTCGGAGTTTTCCTATGTTCTCCTCTAGGAGTTTTACAGTTTCTGGTCATACATTTAGATCTTTAATCTATTTTGAGTTTATTTTTGTGTATGGTGCTAGAAAGTGTTCCAGTTTCATTCTTTTACAAGTGGTTGACCAGTTTTCCCAGCACCACTTCTTAAAGAGATTGTCTTTAATCCATTGTATATTCTTGCCTCCGTTGTCGAAGATAAGGTGTCCATATCTCTGGGCTTTCTATTTTGTTCCATTGATCTCTCTTGCTGTCTTTGTGCCAGTACCATACTGTCTTGATGACTGTGGCTTTGTAGTAGAGCCTGAAGTCAGACAAGTTGATTCCTCCAGTTCCATTCTTCTTTCTCAAGATTGCTTTGGCTATTTGAGCATTTTGAAAGCCTGCAGCAGAGAGCTGGATGTGGCTGGAGAAAGACACGTATCTATGTGGACGGCTTCATTTTAAGTTGTGAAACACTAATGGAAGTCCCAAGCAGGCCCCCAGCCCTTCCCTTGTCAGTCCACTTACTCATGCTCCTAGATTATTAACTCCCACCGGCCCACTTGGGGCTAGTGTCCTCGACCCTTGTTTCACCAAAACTTAGGAGCCCTCAGGAATCTCCCATCAGTCAGTGACCAGCTGCCCTCTTTCTGTGTATCTCTTGCTTGTGTTTGTACATAGCTCCTGGACATAGCTGACACTTTTAACTAAAGTCACTATCTTGAACTTCACATGTTCCCAACCAAACTCACACATCACACTATGACAAAAGCAAGAACAAAAACAACAAAAAGAACTTGTTCTTCTTGAACATTCTTCTTTCAATAAATGACAACTTCTTTTATTTAAGGCTAAAAACTTCAAAATCATCTTTTTCATTCTCAGTATTCAACCCATTAGCAAATTCCTCAGCTTTACCTTCAGAACATATCCAGAATCTACCTACTTCTCCCCTCTGGTTCCAAGCCACTACCATGGATTACTGCATTAGACTTCCAAAAGTTCTTCCTGTTTCTACTGTTGCCTCTGTGCTATTTTGCCCACATAGCAACCAGAGTTAACCTTTTCACAAGTGCATCACATCTTCTCAAGGCCTGCAGTAGCTTTCCACTCAGAGGAGAAGCCAAAGTCTCCATGGTCCAGACCTCTGTAACCTCACCGTTAACCCTCCCTCCCCCCCAGCTCATTCTGCTCCAGTCCTTTTGGCCCTTATGCTGCTCCCAAACACTCCAGCTGAGATCTTTCTCCAGAGTCTTTAATCCTGCTGCTACTCCTGCATAGAAAAGAAAGTGAAGTCACTCAGCATAACTTGTTCTCCAACTTCAAGTCTTTGCTCAGAAGTTACCCCCCTCCTCCTCAGCTTCTATTCCTCATCTTGCTTTTCCATCACTATTGAACACATAGTAGGTGTTCATCTGGTTTGTATCTTCCAACCATCTCCCTGCTTGGTCTACCTCCATTGTTGTTCAGTCACTCAGTTGTATCTAACTCTTTGTGACCCCATGGACTGCAGCACATCAGGCTTCCCTGTCTTTCACTATCTCCTGGAGTTTGCTCTAACTCCTGTCCCATCAAGTTGGTGATCCCTTTCAATCATTTCATCCTCTATTGTCCCCTTTTCCTCCTGCCTTCAATCTTTCCCAGCATCAGGGTCTTTTCCAGTAAGTCAGGTGGCCAAAGTACTGGAGTTTCAGCTTCAGTGTCATCCCTTCCAATGAATATTCAGGGTTGACTTCCTTGGATTGACAGGTTTGGTCTCCTTGCAGTCCAAGGGGCTCTCAAGAGTCTTCTCCAACACCACAGTTCAAAAGCATCAATTCTTTGGCACTCAGCCTTTTTTTAATGGTCCAACTCTCACATCCATACATGACTACTGGAAAAACCATAGCTTTGACTAGACAGACCTTTGTCAGCAAGGTGATGTCTCTACTTTTAATATGCTGTCGAGGTCTGCCTCTTAAGAGTAAAGTTATTGGTTTTGTTTGCTGACAAGTCCCTAGTGATTTAACAGAGTGGGTGCTTGATAGATTTGTGTTGCATAAGTAAATACATTTTATTTTACATATTTTTAAAATATTTATTCATTTATATTTCTTTGCCTGCTTCCAGTCTTAGTGAAGCATGCAGAATCTTTGGTTGCAAACTCTCTTGTTGTGGCACACAGGGTCAGTTGCTTCACAGCATGTGGGATCTTAGTTCCCCAACTAGGGATCAAACCTGTGTTCCCTGCATTACAAGGTAGATTCTTACTGGACCACTAGGGAACTCTCTCATTTTTTACAGTGCCTGTCACATTTTAATCTCTGTAATAGGTACTCATAAGGATACCAAGACCTCATAACTCTCTGAAACAAAAATCCTAAATGCTCTGCCCTTGCAGGATAAGTGATCTGAATACTCCACTTTATGTAAAAGTATGTAGGCATCTTGCAGTAAATACATTGCAATATGATCACTACTTTTTGAAGTCAATGCAAGTAATAAAATCAATAATTTCTAGGAAGCCAGGCTTTGCACTTGACATTGCAATAGGGGTGTCAGATTATTCTAACAAAAATGCTAGGTGGGAATGACTTACCAGGTAAATGTTATTTATTTTTATTATCAGATAGATTATCATTTATACTGTGGAAGGTTCAATGATGACATTCTGCATTACTTTCTTTTTCCTACCAAATAAGTAAAAGCATTTTAAAAAACCTTCCCTAGACCACAAAGTTTGGTTTTTACTGACTCAAGAATGGCTCTGTTATAGCCATTAAAACAAGATTACTCATAGCACAAAAATTATTTTCAATCTGGTATTTGGTACAGAAGTTAGAGTAATTATCAAGCTAGTTTTTACATACAGCAGCAGGTTCCCTGTGGAAAACATATTTCCACTTATCAAAAAATGATGTTTTCTTGAAGGAGTTGAACATCGTGTCTCCAATACCAACTCTTCTCCTGAAGGAATTTGGAGAGGGCCCATTTTTTTCATGTTGACAACCTCCAGATTTGAATTACTCATCAAAAGATTGATCATCATTAGCGAAATGCAAAGGACTCAGAATATAATATCATGAATCCTAACTACTCCTTCTAGTGTTTGAGACTCCTTAAATTCACATTTGTGCCTTGGTAGTTTATGATCGGCATAAACAAGAAACTCATTTTTCTGCAATTTGAATATGGCCTTCAGGCCAAAAAATTGTAGCATCAATTTTTGAAAGGCTCTTTGGAGCTAAATTAAATCTTTAAGATTCTTGATTCAGGCTGGATGAAGTTACCAAAGGTGCCTTGCCTTTAAAAAAGTTCTGCAGTACATAATTTAAAGCTATGCATGTCCTGTGATTTACAAATCTCACTTCTAGAACTTTGCCTTAAGGAAACAGTCTTGTAAATGGAACTTACATTGGAAGTGGGCAAACTTAGGTTCTGACCCCAGCTCTAGCATTAATACCATGTGCCTTTATATAGTCCTTTCTGTCTCAGTTTTTTCATCTTTAAATGAAAAATAACATTATATTTAAATAACATTTTATAATATTTTATACATTATAACATTATATAATTAAATAACATTAGATAGATTTTTCAGGACTGTTGTAAGAATTAGAGTTATGAGAAATGTAGTCCCTTAGGCAGGTCTGTATGTGATATATATTAATAAATAAATGGAATATTATTCAGGCATAAAAAGAATGAAGTACTGATATATGCTGCAGTGTGGATGAACCTTGAAAACACTCTGTTGAGTCACAGATGCCAAATACAGTATCACATATTTGTGGTTCCTTTAATACAAATCATCCCTAGTAGGTAAAGCCTCAGAGACAGAAAACAAATGGATGGCAGCCATGGACTGGAAATAGTGAAGAATGGGAAGTGATTGTTAATGGGTATGTGGTTTCCTTTCGGGATTTTAAAACATTTCTGAAACTAGGTAGTGGTAATGGTTGCACAACATTGTGAATGTGCTTCATGACACTGAATGTGTGCTTTAAAATGTTAAAATGACAGATTTTATGTTATTTACATACATTGGGCTTCCCAGTTAGCTCAACTGGTAAAGAATCTGCCTGCAATGCCAGAGACCCCAGCTCGATTCCTGGGTCGGGAAGATCCCCTGGAGAAGCAATAGGCTGCCCACACCAGTATTCTTGGGCTTTTCTGGTGGTTTAGACAGTAAAGAATCCATCTGCAATGTGGGAGAGCTGAGTTCAATCCCTGGGTTGGGAAGATCCCCTGGAGGAGGGCATGGCAACCCACTCCAGCATCCTTGCCTGGAGAATCCCCATGGACAGAGGAGACTGGCGGGCTGCAGTCCATTAAGTTCACTTCAGTTCAGTTCAGCCGCTCAGTCGTGTTCGACTCTTTGCGACCCCATGATCGCAGCATGCCAGGCCTCCCTGTCCATCATCACCTTCCGGAGTTCGCTCAGACTCACGTGATCAAGTCAGTGATGCCATCCAGCCATCTCATCCTCTGTCGTCCCCTTCTTCTCCTGCCCCTAATCCCTCCCAGCATCAGAGTCTTTCCCAATGAGTCAACTTTTCCCATGAGGTGGCCAAAGTACTGGAGTTTCAGCTTTAGCATCATTCCTTCCAAAGAAATCCCAGGGTTGATCTCCTTCAGAATGGACTGGTTGGATCTTCTTGCAGTCCAAGGGACTCTCAAGAGTCTTTTCCAACACCACAGTTCAAAAGCATCAATTCTTCAGCGCTCAGTTTTCTTCACAGTCCAACTCTCACATCCATACATGACTACTGGAAAAACCATAGCCTTGACTAGATGGACATTTGTTGGCAAAGTGTCTCTGCTTTTGAATATGCTATCTAGGTTGGTCATAACTTTTCTTCCAAGGAGTAAGCGCCTTTTAATTTCATGGCTGCAGTCACCATCTGCAGTGATTTTGGAGCCCCAAAAAATAAAGTCTGACACTGTTTCCACTGTTTCCCCGTCTATTTCCCATGAAGTGATGGGACCGGATGCCATGATATTCGTTTTCTGAATATTGAGCTTTAAGCCAACTTTTTCACTCTCCTCTTTCACTTTCATCAAGAGGCTTTTTAGTTCCTCTTCACTTTCTGTCATAAGGTGGTGTCATCTGCATATCTGAGGTTATTGATATTTCTCCTGGCAATCTTGATTCCAGCTTGTGCTTCTTTCAGTCCAGCGTTTCTCATGATGTACTCTGCATAGAAGTTAAATAAGCAGGGTGACAATATACAGCCTTGATGTACTCCTTTTCCTATTGGGAACCAGTCTGTTGTTCCATGTCCAGTTCTAACTGTTGCTTCCTGACCTGCATACAGATTTCTCAAGAGGCAGGTCAGGTGGTCTGGTATTCCCATCTCTTTCAGAATTGTCCACAGTTGATTGTGATCCACACAGTCAAAGGCTTTGGCATAGTCAAGAAAGCAGAAATAGATGTTTTTCTGGAACTCTCTTGCTTTCCAGCGGATGTTGGCTATTTGATCTGTGGTTCCTCTGCCTTTTCTAAAACCAGCTTGAACATCAGGAAGTTCACAGTTCACGTATTGCTGAAGCCTGGCTTGGAGAATTTTGAGCATTACTTTACTAGCATGTGAGATGAGTGCAATTGTGCGGTAGTTTGAGCATTCTTTGGCATTGCCTTTCTTTGGGACTGGAATGAAAACTGACCTTTTCCAGTCCTGTGACCACTGCTGAGTTTTCCACATTTGCTGGCATATTGAGTGCAACACTTTCACAGCATCATCTTTCAGGATTTGAAACAGTTCAACTGGAATTCCATCACTTCCACTAGCTTTGTTCATAGTGATGAACAAAGGCCCACTTGAGTGGGCCCACTTAGAAAAAGGCCCACTTGAGTTTGTATTCCAGGATGTCTGGCTCTTGATGAGTGATCACACCATCGTGATTATCTGAGTCATGAAGATCTTTTTTGTACAGTTCTTCTGTGTATTCTTGCCACCTATTCTTAATATCTTCTGCTTCAGATTCATACCATTTCTGTCCTTTATTGTGCCCATCTTTGCATGAAATGTTCCCTTGGTATCTCCAATTTTCTTGAAGAGATCTCTAGTCTTTCCTGTTCTGTTCTTTTCCTCTATTTCTTTGCATTGGTCACTGAAGAAGGCTTTCTTATCTCTTCTTGTTATACTTAAAAAATATATTGCAAAATTGTCTTTACAGTAAAATGGTGTTTACAATCATCATATCTATACCCATACATGATAGAATGTATACTTCAAAATATTAATAGTAGTTATTTCTGAATATCATATCACAAGTGTTTTTTAAAACCACCTATATTTTCTTAACTTTTTTCAATAGATATTTATTTTTGTATGTGTTATAATAAGAAATGAAATTTAAGGACAAAGAATCAAGCAAATGAAAGTGCTGAATAAATGAGCAAAGTAAGAGTAGACCTAGGACCGATTTGTACTCTCAGTTCAGTTCAGTCCAGTCACTCAGTCATGTCTGACTCTTGGCGACCCCATGGATGGCAGCACACCAGGCCTCCCTGTCCATCACCAACTCCCGGAGTTTATTCAAACTCATGTCCATTGAGTTGGTGATGCCATCCAGCCATCTCATCCTCTCTCGTCCCCTTCTCCTCCTGCCTTCAATCTTTCCCGGCATCAGGGTCTTTTCAAATGACTCAGTTGTTGGAATCTGGCGGCCAAAGTATTACAGTTTCAGCTTCTGCATCAGTCCTTCCAATGAATATTCAGGACTGATTTCCTTTAGGATGGACTGGTTGGATCTCCTTGCTGTCCACAGGACTCTCAAGAGTCTTCTCCAACACCACAGTTCAAAAGCATCAATTTTTCGGTGCTCAGCTTTCTTTACAGTCCAACTCTCACATCCATACATGACTACTGGAAAAACCATAGCTTTGACTAGACAGACCTTTGTTGTAAAGTAATGTCTCTGCTTTTTTACTTGTACTCTAAGTTTATAAAATAAGAGTGTTCAGCAGTATTTCATAATTGCTACCTGCCTGGTCACAATTCTGAACTGTGCTTTTTTACTTAGAGCCATTCTGCCTCATGCACCAGAATTTATGAGGAATCAAGTCCCATTCTTAACATCTAATTTGCAAATCAGCATAGCAAGGTATAAGCCTAGAGACTAAGCAGGAATAATTGCACCTAAATCATGACATGACAGGCTACTAATAATTCTAACGCTCATCATTACCATATATATAACTATAAATGCCCCCATTAAAAAAATTGCCCTGTCCCTCTGCTCCCTGGTGGAAGTCTCAAATACCAGATGGTGAGATTCAGAGCAAAATATTTGGCCACTCTGTTATTTTAATAATTTAAAAAATTATTTTAAATTCTTTGGCTGCACTGGGTCTTAATTGAGGCATGCAGGATCTTGGTTGCAATATGCGGGATCTAGCTCCCGAACCAGGGATCGAACCTGGGCCCCCTGCATGGGGAGTGCAGCATCTTAGCCACAGGACCACCAGGGAAGTCCCTGGCAACTCTATTTTTAATTGCCTTTATTGTTTTCAACAACACTATGAGGAAGAAATCATTATTTGCATTTTACACACAGTAAAATTTGGATTCAAGGTGAGTAACTTTTGAGGTTCAAAACGTTAGTAAATGGTGGACTCAAAATTTGGAGCCCAGACTTGAGCCTGAAACTCGTATTCTGCGCATAGTGACATACTGCCTCTTGTCATCTGGTGGACGAGGAAGCAGGTGTTCAGAGAGGTAACTTGCCTGGGCCAGAGTCCCAGCAAATGTGTGATATGACTTGGGGTTGGACCCCAGGTTTTCTAGTTGAGTGAATTTTCAGACAACTCAGGGACTTCTCAGGCTTTTCTCAAGGAAGGCTTTCTAAAGGAAGGACACTCAAAAGACCATAATACAACAGAACCTCAAAGAATGAGTAAAAAGATAACTGAAATTTTAGAATCAATGTATCTCAGATGCCAAGAGAATAACAACTCAACTAAAAATAAAGTTCTGATGTGCAAACCTGCTCAGTTACTCAGTCGTGTCCGACTCTTTTCAACCCCAGGGACTGTAGCCCTCCAGGCTCCTGAGTCCCTGAGATTTTCCTGGCAAGAATACTGGAGTAGTTGCCATTTCCTCCTTCAAAGTTCTGACATGAGGTTGTAAAATGTTCTGAGTTCAAGCAGATGCAAATACTTTATTTTAAATGATATGATGATGTAGGGATAAACACTGAAATGAGACCCACATTAAAATTTGAACTGCCATGTAAAATGATGAGCACTCTTAAAGACAGAACTTTGTCTGAGCCTTGCAGTAGAGCCCACTGCCTGCCTGGTGTGCCATTCGGAGCCTTTGTTCAGAGGACAGAATCCATGTGTGAGCAGATTTTGATATTTGAGCCACCTCCTTGTCTGCACGGGTAGCCTAAAGGAGAAGCTTATCTGGACAAAGTTCTCTAGCTGTGTTTGTAGGAGTGTGTTCAGTGCAGAACATTTTAGCCCCAAGAGAAAACATAAATCATGTTTCTTCATTCGCAACCATTCTAATACAGCAGATTACTCACCCAGATGGATCTACACTGGAATCTTTTTTGCAGGCTCCCCCATCAGCTTCTGAATACCTTGCATACTCTGCTCAGAGACCATCTGGGGACTCTCAAAGCAATGTGTCAATCAGGTGCCCCTTGGTACCCTCAATGTGTCATTAAGGGCATTGGCGCTGAATTACCTTTCTTCTCTGAGTCTCAAAGCATCTCACTCCTTCTTTAAATATCTGACCTACTCTTTTTCTCTAGTAAATCTAAGTAAGTTCAGATTCCATGGCTTGACCCCCTGGTTCTCCCATGTCTCACTTTCATGTTGTCCCCAGTCTGCGCCTCCTCTTTCTGTCCCATCTCACACGTCTCTTCCCCATTGTTCAGCCTTGCTCTCTGTTCCATCTCAGTTGCCCTTGAATTTTCATTCTGAGTCTTTCTCAAGTGCTCCAGTCATGACAGCCCTTCTGCCAGGACACTTTCCAACTCAGATGCCAGCCTTTCTCTCTGAATCTCACACCTTCAGTCACTGCAATGCTCACTTCCTTGGTGGAGTTGTCTTATGCTCCCGACTCATGGTACCACCAGCATCTCAGAACCCCACGTGGGTCCAACCGCCGGCCCCAAGACTGACCAACAAAAGGGTAGGATTCAGCTTATTAAGGGGTCTCCCCTCAGAGATGAGTAAATTGGACGTAATTCCAAGCATAAGAAGATAAACCAGAGAAGCACTGTTTTCTCATTCATTCATTCATTTATTCATCTTTTTCTCTATTCCTCAATATATTTGTTGAGAAGTCATTCTGCATTAGACAGGGCACTGGGGAAATTGTGTACGTGTGTATGTGATTTTTCGTGGATCATAAAGAGTCATCGCAGAGATTCCCAGACTTCTTGGTCATGGCACCCTTGGTGCCATGCTCAGTAATACTTTCATGACACCCCTAAGCCAAATGTAACAACTAACATCTAGTCTTAAGGGTCCAGGTGACTTTCCTGCTCTTGGCCTCAAGTTTCTCAGTAGCAACACTGTTGACAGTTGGGGCCAGATAATTCTTTGATGTGGTGGGGGGCGCTGTGCTTTGTAAGATGTACAGCAGTATCTCTGGCTTCTACCCACTGGATGCCAATAGCATTTCTCCAGTTGTGACAACCAAAAATGGCTCCAGACATCACCAAACTTCCCTTAGAGGGCCAAATTACTCCCAGTTGAAGCCACTGGGCTAAACTCTTTCCTTGTGCTGTGAGGCATACTTGCCCTTGTAATAATCTCTTTTCCTCCTAAAACAATTTCAATTTGGCTCTTATTACCTGCAGCACATAGAGTCCTAAAAGCTAGCCTAACTTTTACTGAGATGCTAAATATGTCTCAGGCACTGTGCTAAGTAAGCATTACAGGCATTATCTAATTTAAGACTCCCAGCAATCCTGTGGCTCAGGTGTAAGGTTTTAGTCCTCATTTTACAGAAGAGGAAACTGGAGATCTGACAGGAAACTAACTCACCCCCTGCCACTGAGTGGAGTGGGCACTTCGGGACCGTGAGGTTCTATTGAAGCCATCACCAGCAACACATGAATTGGGAGGGTATGTGAGACACAGTTCAGCCCACGACAGGAGAACATAATGAAAGTGCTTGGAATCACGTAACACTCTGTCTAGAGGATTTGTTTGTCCTTCCATCATATCTGTCTTATCTGGTTCTTGAAGTGTCTTGCGTTATACAAATGTGGTTATCTTACCCCTTCAAGAAGTCCATACGCTTACTAAAAGTACTTCCTTTCCCAATGTAATACAATGCTGGGCACATCAGTAAGATATTAGAAAGTTATGATACCTTGAATATTCTTGCTATATTAAAGCAGGGAAATTGATTTTTGTTTAAAGACCAAGAATTTCTTCTAGCTTAAGTTTCCATGGCTCATTGCTCTTTAAAACCCATTTTTATGCCCTTAAAACACTCCTTGAGGTCTCTTGAAAAATCTTTATTATTACCTTAATTTTTCTCATGATGAACCAGCACCAGTGCTATCAAGAATTGAGCTTTAAAAACACTCGAAACTGATTTTTCCCTGCTGGAGATTTTTGGTTCTCCAAAAATCTTCATCTCCATGCTGATGAAGGAAACATCAGCTACTAGGACTAGTAGAAGAGAAAGAAAAATCTTAGGACCCAAATAGATAAGGAAACCTCTAGGAGCCCTAATCTACAGGCCAGCAAAAAACAGACTCTGAGCACCAGCACCTCTTTCTTAGCCCAGCAAGGGTGACTTGGAAGAGGGGTTGATGGATGTCATTGCTTGGAAAGGAAGTGCAAGTTTACAGAATAAATGTAAACATACTTATTCTAGGGAGCTCGTTTCAGATTCACATTGGTTTTTGGCTCGGCTCCATGGCGTGTCTGGACCCAGGAGAGTCTAGAGCTCTGTGCTCCAAACAATCATTGTTTCTTCTAGAATGTGCAAAAATGTCCAACTTATCACATTTTTATTTGACTGGAGAATATGGTGAGCAGCCCTTGAATCATTTCCCTGATGAGCTGCCTCTGTGTGGGATTTTTGAACCATGTTTCTGCAGTTGTTTGTCTTCTTTCAGCAAATATCGATTGGGTGGCCCCTCTGCGCTGGTTTGTGGTTTGACTTTACCCTGTTGCATATTGTTAGCTACTTTGGGTCTAGGACCAGCCACAGATGTAGGGAGGCATAGACATGGTGGTTGAATGTGGATTCTGGGGCCAGACGGTCTGGGTTCCCAACAGACTCCGGCAGCTGCCGGTTCCTTGGCTATAGGCAGTCTTGCCTGTGTTCCTTGTAACACAAGGAAAACAATTTATAATTTTATCCTCATGAGTTGTTGTAAGAATGTCCTATGGGTTCCTTATTGTAGTTCCTAGAGCATTATAAGAACTGAGAAGTAATTAGCTGCTATTACCGTGACTGTTCTTCAGTAATATTTTTGCAATTTATTTCCTCGGTATTTTCTGTTACTCTCACCATGACCATCACACCACCACTGCTTTGGGGGAAATTTGCTGCAGCAGAAGGAAGTGAAAGGCTTTTGACATTCAGATGCAAAAGCAGAGGCAGAAAGAATTTACAGTGAGTTGGAACAGCCTTCCACATTATGAGACAAAACTTTTCCCTCAGTGAGAGGAAGGGATGGCAAAGGCATTCCAGGAGCCTGAGAGAGGGTGACCTCCTTCCTTGGGCTGGAGGGAGGAACAATCCAGGGTCTGGTGCATAATGTGAACTCGCAATAGATTTATGGAGACTTAAGAGCAGATACTGGGACTTTCCTGGCAGCTCAGAGATGAAGATTCCACCTGCAATGCATGTGACGTGGGTTCGATCCCCGGTCAGAAAGATCCTCTGGAAGAGGGCATGGCAACCCACTCCAGCATTCTTGCCTGGAGAATTCCATGGAGCCTGGCAGGCTACAGCCCACTGAGTCGCAGAGTCAGACTTTACTGAAGTGACTTAGCATGCACACACGCACAGAAGCAGATACTATCTACACTAAAGAGACCGGACATAGACAAGGTCTGGGTCAGTCTCTCAGAGCTCCCTGTGGTCAGTGCAGACAGGTGAGGAGGGGAAAGAAGAAAGCATCTTTGTGTGAAGCATTAGCTTTAAAGACGCACAAAGTCTGACTTCAAGGGGCTTTCCAGGCAAGACTCTCGGAAGCAATATGCTGGAGTCCTGCATGGATAATATTCAAAGATGAGACATCCTATCCACCCCAGCCCAGCAATCCTTGCTGTTGTTGTTAAGTCACTCAGTCGTGTCCAACTCTTTGTGACCCCATGGACTATAGCCCACCAGGCTCCTCTATCATGGTATTTCCTAGGCAGGAATACTGGAGTGGGTTGCCATTTCCTCTTCCAGAGCATCTTCCCAACCCAGGGATGGAACCCACATCTCCTGCATTGGCAGGTGGGTTCTTTACCACTGAGCCACCAGGGAAGCCCCACCATATATGTATTTTAGCCAAGTCACACCACTTGTAGGATCTTAGTTCCCCAACCAGGGATGGAACCTGTGTCCCCTGCATTGGAAGCGTAGAGCCCTCATTACGGAAACACCAGGGAAGTCCACAACTGCTGATATTTCTTTGGGGTCCTGAATACAATGCCTTTGAGATCTAGCAGACAGGCACAGCTCCCTTTGCCACCAAGCCCTGCTCATTTCTCCTGGGAAGACAGCAGAGATCCAGGGTGGGAGGCAGGGGGTGGTCCCTCTGCAGGACCCCCCTGCTCACCTTCCAGCCCACCTGCCTAGAAGTGTGGCCCCTAACTGGAGGGCATCTTTGTTCAGAGATGGGAGTTACTTTCCAGAACAGCTAACAGGTTATTGAGGAGACAGGGTAACTGCAGAGCACCTACTGTGTGCCCTGCATGGTGCTTGGGGTTTACCTCATGGGTGTTTCTCACAACAGCCTTTGGAGGGATGTTCCTTCCACTTTAAGGTAAATACAGAGCCTCAGAGCAGTTCGGTGACCTGTAGTCTCTAGAAAGTTTTCCTGTGTATCTCTCAACCCCCACCCCAAACATAGCTATGTTGTCTTAGGTGGCACCTTTTCAAAGAAATAGTCACTGAATCTTCAAGACCGATGTCCCAGGTCTGAGCTCCTCTGAGGCTTCAGCTGGTGTGATTTCCCTGCCAGAGGGGTTTTGTCAGGCTGACTCAAGACTGCAGATCTGGAAGTCCTGAATTTTCTGGGATTCTAGGATTTCAGCCCAATATCTAATTTCAGAAATGAATTACTCTCTGCTTTACCAGCAACCCTATCTCAGCATAACATAGAACCCCAAGAACTTAGATATGATGGATGGTTTGGGGGAACGTGCAACAGTTACATTATTGAATGTTTTTGAAGGCAGAGACTATTTCTTTACACCAGCACAGAACCTGGTATGCAGTAGGTGCTCAATAAAATATATATTTAGAATAGCAAGTGCTGAATCAGATGCTAGGGCTCTACAGATAAGAAGGCAGATCCTTGCTCTTTAGGAACTCAGAGTCTAGAGAAGACTCACACATAGTGTGGTAAAGGCACAGAGGTGTGATGAAAGTACAACGGAAAAAATTCCCAAACTTTACTGCAAAGCTTCAGAGAGGGAGAGATGTTGCACTAACTTGCGCCAAGGACATCTACAACAGAAGGAGTAACACGTACACAAATACAAAAGCATGGAAGAGCACGGTATGTTTGAGGGGCAACTAAGATCAGACAGAACTAAACTCGGTTGACATTTCACTTCCTGCTAGGATGACATGGAAACTGACCAAGAACACACGTGCCCCAGAGGGCTCTCTAGGACGGATGCTTGATTGGCTACAACTGAAAGCACTGACCTCTCAGGTCACTCTCAAGACATGGGCTTTTTTAAACAAATAAATGTGGAAGGTAAAAGAAATAGCCTGGAGCTTGGACAGTGGATGTTGGTTCTGGCTCCATCACTTGCTAGCCCTGTGATTCTGACCAAGTGATTTCACTTTCTCCTGCCTCTGAAAGACACAATTCTTCTATTTCCTGAACATAAACAGAAAAACGGTGAAACTTGCCTGAGATAGCATCTTGGTGTTGCTCAGAGTTACTCTGATCAGTGGGTTGGAAGAGGCAACAGAGGGAGAGTAGAATTGCTTTCAGGAGAAAGCGCCCCACTGAGTGACAAATTCATTCAGCCAGTTAGAACAAGCCCACCAGTCTCCAGGCAGGAAAATGCAGAATGTACTAGAAGAGCTGAAGGCAGGCTGGTGGGATAGGTGAATTAATATTTATTGAACTACTTTTTTTCTGGGCATTTTTAGGGAGGATGGAAAAATACAGATCCACAAGCTATAGTTACTATTCCTGAGAAAATAACAGTTCTTCATGGAAGAAAACGTAAGGGCAAAAGTAGTGATGAGATCCTCGGATAGATACATACCAAGACTTGGTAAACACAGGGAAGGGAGCAACTCAACTAATCTGCCTCTGTGGGGGAGTAGGAAGAGGGAGCCACATGGAAGGGATGATGGTTGAATAGGGTCTTCAAGACTCTTTTATCAAGACTTCCCTGGTGGTCTATTGGTTAAGACTCTGCACTTCTTCCACTGCAAGGGGTGCAGGTTCTATCCTTGATGTGAGAATTAAAATCCTGAATACCTTGTGTCCTGGCCCAATTAAAAAAAAAAGTATTCTTTTATGAAATCAAGGGAGAAGTGGAGAAGGCAGTTGAAAATCAAGTGTTAAATTATATCTTAGTGGTTATTTAGCCCTGAGGTATGACCATAATCTGATAAAACATGAGTGATTCATCATTTTGAATAGATTTCTGTATCTTACTGCTTTTTTGTTTTTTACTTCCTCTGAGACGTGTTTTTGTGTAAAATTGTTTTCTGGCGTTCCTTGGGCATTTGTTCTCTGCCTTAATGAAGAATATTATGCATAGCTTCTGTCTAAATTAAGAAATTGGAATCTAGTTATTGGTTCCAGTTGGGGGCTGATAGTTAAACAGAATAGAAATAGCACTAGAAACTTTGAGGTAGGTAGAGAAAGACCAGAACAAGTATTTGAGGCAATAGTCAGGGCAAAAAGAGTTTCAGTACCCAACCCTTTCCAAGGCTTTCCATCTGTCAGTCACCCTACAGAGGAGAGAGGAAGAGAAAAGGGAGAAGGGAGAATTTGACAGGAATGATGGTAGTTGGGTGGATAGATCTGGGGTCAGCCAGTCTGGTTTTAAATCCTTCTATTCACCAATTATGTGATCTCAGACAAGCTACCTAAATGTTCTCGTTCTCTTCTTTTCTGTATAATAGTGACAATAATCAAACCTTCAGCTTAGGCTTACCATAAAACTAACAAAGTCATATACTGAAAACAAATATACTAATGCCTGGAACATACTTAAGGACATGTACATATTAGCCACTACCATTTATCTACACATCACCCTCTCCCACCTCCTTTCTTGGCTATAGACCGTGAAGGGCAATGGACAGGACCACAGGATTATCTGTGGTATCTCTTCTATCCCTCTGACCTTGATAACTGGCTCAGGAGGGACCTATGACACAAACTGCTCAGAGACCTTATCTGGGTTTTCCTATTGCTGCTGAGCTTTCCCCTGGGACTCGGACCGGCGCATCCCTGGGGTGCAGAGCTGCCATGTCCCTTCCACATGGAGAAAACCTGTCTGTGACTGCAGAGGATGAAGCCTTCAGAACAAATGAAGACTTTGGAACAACCAGAATAAAACAGTGTGCATTGAATCCAGATCCTAAGTTCCCCCGGTGTTCTGTAGATCCTCAGCAATTCTTACATCTGGAGTTCTATCTACATCTTGCAATGAACTGGGTGGGAGTCAGACTTGAAGAGTCTTGACTGATGCAAAGGGGCAAAGAAAGGATCCAAGAGAGATGACCTTGACCCAGACAGCTTGGCCTTGCTTAGAAATGGGCCAGGAAGATGAAGCATCCAAGATCTCCTGGGCTAATCACCAAGGAAACCAAGAGATCTAGATTGATGGCTACCTTTCCATAAAATTCTCCTACAGCTGTTGTACTTAAGCTTTTTAGGGTGATAGAGACCATTTTTATCCTGAATTTGGAATTTCTATCCTAAGAAGTCCATCTCTATTGCACTGTGGTCTTTGGACCACTAGGTCTGAAGACTTGGACTGGTTATGGTTATGATGAATTTTCCAGATGAATTTTCCAAATGTATTGAAAAGAGAACAATGATCTCATAACCTGTATGTTTCTATTTCAGTTAAATCCTGATTTATGTGGTTCATACTGTATATCAAATGTATTTTATGCAGAATACATTAGAATAATTATTAAGAAATCTAATGCTATCCATTATACTTTCTTAAACTATTAAAGATGTAGTTTAAATTGATGCCTCTTATTATCTTCATATGATTTTTGTCTTTTGAGCTAAGAAATGCATTTAGAATAGCAACAAGATTTGCTATTGTAAGATTTTAACATGTCTTCTTTGCCCAGTCTCCCTTAAATCAGGAAACTCTGGCCACCAAAATGACAAATGATCTCAGCCCTCAGGAGGCCTAATGAATATTTCCAAGTCACCAAAGTGGGAAATTCCCTAAGGTCATGCACTCTGGGAGAAACAGAGGCTGTAGAATGAGACTCATCATTGGAGGGGATGGAAAGGAGTGTAGAAGCTGAGCCAGACCACCTCTAAAGCACATCTACCTGACCCAGTTGGGCAAGATGAAATAGAAATTAGTCTGGCAATCCTTTCCTGATGGCTCAGACAGTTAAGAATTTGTCAGCAATGTGGGAGACACGAGTTTGATCCCTGGGTCAGAAGATCCCCTGGAGAAGGAAATGGCAACCCACTCCAGTATTCTTGCCTGAAAAATCCTATGGACAGAGGAGCCTGGTGGCTTACAGTCCATGGGGCTTCTCCATGCGAGAATACTGGAGTGGGTTGCCAGGCCCTCCTCCAGTGGATCTTCCCATTCCAGGGATCGAACCCAGGTGTCCCACACTGCAGGCGGATTCTTTACCATCTGAGCCACTAGGGATGCCCAAGAATACCAGACTGGGTAGCCTATCCCTTCTCCAGGGGATCTTCCTGACCCAGGAATCAAACTGGGGTCTCCAGCATTGCAGGCAGATTCTTTACCAGCTGAGCTACCAGGGAAGCCTTCTCATAAGGACAGGGACAATTAATTTATTTCAGGATAAATTACTTCAGGGCTAAAATGATTAATTTCATCTATGCAGGGAAGCAGCCATCTATTGATGGCGGTTTTAATCTTGTTAGCAGCTCATTTTCGAGTACTAGGTGGAAAATAAGGCTAAGTTCTTGAAACTAGGGTAAGATTTGTCAGGTTGCAAGTCAAGCAAATGAGTCTTATTACTTTCACAGTTGCCTAAGACCCTGTCTGGGAGGAAGGCAAGAGTCCCTGGCCTAATCACTCTCCGAGGAGGTGACATTAACAACTGATAAAAATGCAGGTGGGAAGAGCAGAAGGAATTAGCTGGGCAATCTGTGGTCTCCTAGGAGTAATGAATTTCCTTTTTTCGAGGAAAGTGTGCACAGTTCCTAAGTCGCGTTTGACTCTGCAAATCTATGGACTGTAGCCCACCAGGCTCCTGTGTCCATGGGGTTTCTCAGGTGAAAATACTGAAGTAGGTTGCCATGTCTGTCTCTAGGGGATCTTCCTGACCTAGGGATCGAGCCTGTATCTTCTGCATTGGCAGGTGGGTTCTTTTCTACTGAGCCACCAGGGGAAGAGCTTTCAGTGAAAGATGAGGTACTAATTTCATCTTTGGGTTACCCTTTCAGGCCTCATTACATCAGGCTGTCCCAGAGAGAGGCATTAAGCCTCTTTTTCAGGTGTCTACCTTTCCTGGTTTGCTGGAATTGAAGAGTTCCTAGTTTTGGAACTAAAACTGAAATATTACCTGTGACAGTTGGTGACTCGCTCTCTTCCATTGCCTTTTGCCAGGGAAAATAAAAAAGCTTCTTATCTCTTAATGCAAGAGGTCAGGTTTTCATAAGCAAGGACTTATTTTTACAATCACCCATATGTCTGTTTATATGATGTTTAAAAAAAATCTAATCCCACTCAAAAAGTTCAATATACATACAAATTCTACTAAAGTAGTTGCACCAGTATGCTCATACCTCGAGTTCTACCAGAAAAGGCAGAGTTTTTGTATATGCTTGTAGGTTTTTTTTTAATATTTTATTATTATTATTACTTTTTTTTTTTGGCTGTATTGGGACTCTGTTGCAGTCTTTGCATGGGCTTCTCTCTAGTTGAGGCTTGCAGATGGGCTAACTTGCTCCATGGCATGTGGGATCTTAGTTCCCTGACCAGGGTTCAAACCCACCTTCACTTGCCTTACTAGGCAGATTCTTAACCTCTGGACCACCAGGGAAGTCCCCAGATAGTTATTTATGAGAGGAAAGAAACTGGAATGGTGAGAGGAAGGGGTGAGAACAAAAGGCAAGATGGTTTGGGATTTGAGTGACTGGTTGGGCATTTTGAGAGAGAAACTTGGAGATTTGGGCAGCTGCTCTGATGTAAGAAAAGCATGGAGGTGCTTTTCAGGCATTTTGCCAGGTGTACTGGGTGGAATTTTCCCTGGTGTCTTGTTGAGAGATTTCTTTAAAGAGGTGATCATGTTATCTGCTTATCAATGATCTTTTGGGTGCCAAAATGAGCCCGGAAGAAGCCAGATGACACACTTACCTCCTCCTATCATGACTGATTGCGGTAAGTATTTGAAATCCCTGTTCTTCATCTGTCATCCTTATTAGCAATTTCCCAGCCTACATCTGCATAATGTTGTAATAGAGTATATCAGATATATTTTAAAACTATATGTCAGCCTTGTTTTAAATATTGCCTCTCTCTAATCAAGAAAATCAGATACAGGGGCTTCCCTGATGGCTCAGCAGTAAAGAATTAGCCTGTCGATGCAGGAGACATAGGTTCTATCCCTGTTCCAGGAAGATCCCATATGCTACGGAGCAATGAGGCCTGTGCACCATAACTCTTGAGGCTGTGCTCTAGAGCTGCAGCTATTGAAGCTGGAGAGCCCTACAGCCCGTGCTCAGCAACAAGAGAAGCCACGGCAATGAGAAGCTTGCTTGCCACAATGAAAAGTAGCCCCTGCTCTCTGCGACTAGAGCAAAGCCTGCACAGCAACGAAGACCCAGCACAGTAAAAAATAAATTAATAAAAATATTTTTAAAATAAAGAAAGCCAGATACAAATTTACACATGCCTGGTTTTACTCCAAGTAATTTGTGTCAACTAATTAACAGTGTCTTCCTGGAAACTTGTGTGAATTTCCAGCTGAGAAGTTGCTTTAAAATGGCAGAGGTTGCTTTACTTGTTCAAAGAAAGGAAACTTGTACATATCTCATACAAAAGTGTGAGAAAGTAAATTTAATTTATTATTCAGCACTTTATTATTCAGCAAAGGAAAAAGGCTAGAGGGAGCTAGAAATGAATGGAAAAAAAAATTTTTTTTAAAGGACCAAATCCATATCTGTGATAAATGTTATAAATGTCCAGACTGCTGCTTTTTTTTTTTTATATCTAAATTCATTTCCTGGAGGCTCATGACCATTTATGCTGGGGTTTAAAATTTATTTTTGATCTTATCTTTTATGCAGGTCACATATTTTAATCTCCAAGCATTTGCAACATGCTGAAGAGAGATTAAAAAAGAATGTATAAGTGTCATAATTTTAAAGTGAATAGAATTATGTTATGATACTGAAACTACCAGAGAGTTATAATGAGGTTCAATGTGTAGGGCGATTTTAATGATTTCACACTAATCATTGATGGGATTCAGACATCAAATAATGTAAGATACATTGTTGTTTAGGAGAGAGGATGAAAGGCTCAGGGATATGTGGGTGGGAACTGTTTTCCAACCCAGCAAATGCAAACCACTAGAGATAATGCAAACCCAATGTTTACTGTGAAAAACAATGGGTAACTCACAGTGGAATTCAAGATGAAGATTCAAGTTGCTGATTTTATTAACTAAGGAGGTACCTATCATTGCCGTCTGATCTCAAAAGTGATCAGAAAATCACACAAACATCACCTGAAGAATTTAAATGATTAACATACAGATTCCCAGGTTCCATCCCCTAGGAATTCTAATCCAGGGCTTTTCAGGTGGCCTCAGGTAATCTGTATTAAAAATAGATATCTGCACCCCATACCTGTTATAGCTAGTGAGACTGGGGTTCTGAAGCCTCACCTTAAGGGACATTTAATTTTTTCATAAAGGTTCCACAGTGGGGCTGACATCCAGATTATTCACATAACAAATTACTTCATGTTTATGGCCATTCTAACAATTCGCCTTTGACATACATGATCAGAGGACGACAGAGTGGAAAGAAACCTGGTGTGAAGGACAGAAATGGTGACAGGTCCCCAAAAACTGTATTCTTGACCTTAAAAACCTTCAGGGGCTCTGGCATGCAGCTGATCGCTTGATTTTCCAAAATAGATAATATTTTCTCTCTCTCTTTCTAGTGCTGAAGCCCATGGAAGCCCTCTCTCCACAAATCTTGCTCCTAAAAAAAAATCTCTCCACAAAACTCTGCCCTTGATCGACCTGATTCATTTTCCTATTCTACCCTGAGAACCCGATGTGTTCTTGCTTCAAAGCACTAACTTTCCCGTCTCCTCTTTAACAGGTGTCATTTGACTTCAAGTAAGGGCTGGCTGCCACAGCTCACGTCTCTCCTCCCCGGAGTTGTCATTTTCACAAAACTCACCAGCACTGCCTTCTTACAAAATTATTCAGAACAGTGTCCTCTTGACATCAAAGGATGTTCTGAATTTCCCTGTGAGATTTAAATTCACCGAGGATGGATTTAACAATCCCTTTTGGCTTACTGCACTGAAAGAAGGCGACAATATGTGGTGAAATGGCATTGAGCTTCTATAATCAATTGTCTGCTTATGATTTAAATGCATTTCTTAGTTTTAAAGGGCTGAGGGACCTGGAGCCCCTTATGAAATGGCAGACATGGAATCCTCTTGTCAGTCTGACCCAGCACAAGGTCCTTATCATCTTTTTCTACGAGAGTGAGCTGAAGAATCTCTTCTTTATTGTGAAAATAACTGACTGAGGCTGCGGGTTCCCACCGCGCCCTTGGAGCTACTAGAGACTAATTCACCTGAGCAAGGGTGTCTCAGAGGCCAGGGACCCAGCCAAGTCTTCAATTCCAAAGTTCCTGGTAGCATATCCTGACTCATATCACATTCTTATCTCAGAAAATCACATATACAGGTGTTTTATGGAGCATCTCTGAGCTGTAAGAAGATGTTGGTCACAATTAAAAGAGTTTAAAATATTGCCCAGATCTCCACAGAGAAAAGCCCATCTTTATCCCTTATGGAAATGTTTTTACTTCAGCAAATTATCAACTTAGCTTGTTTACAAAATAATGGGACACACTGGCAAATAAAAAGCAAAGGTTTGAGAGAAGAAGAGAAAGAGCACCTTAAGAGAAGACAGGTTTTCTGTTCAGAATACAGCAATTTATCTAGAAATCAGACATAAATGGGAAATTTTCCATGGTCAACGATCCATTTAAAAACTCTATAATTGGACTCCATTACTCTCATGTCTCCCAGTATCAATTTAATTTTGACACAAAGAAATGGAAGTTTTAAAAGTGAGATATATGTGCATTTTGCCACATAATCTATATCCTTTCGGCCAGGCTTCTTGAGTTTCAGCCCTGGTTCCACTATAACAATTGTAGGATTCTGGACAAGTTGATTTTTCTGTAGGTCACTTTCAGTTCAGTTCAGTTCAGTTCAGTCAGTCAGTCGTGTCCAACTGTTTGTGACCCCATGAATCGCAGCACACCAAGCCTCCCTGTCCATGTAAGGCAGTGACAATATAGATGTGTTGTGAGGAATACAAGAGTTAGTTTGTAGAAATAGCTGATACTTAATAAGGGTTCAGTAGTTAAATAGGAAGTAAAAATGGCTTCCCTAGTGGCTCAGATGGTAAAGAATCTGCCTGCAATGCAGGAGACTCAGGTTTGATCTCCGGGTTGGGGAGATACTCTAGAGAAGGGAATGGCAATCCACTCCATTATTCTTGCCTGGCATGGACAGAGGGGTTTGGAGAACTACAGTTCATGGGGTCGCAAAGAGTCAGACACGACTGAGTGACTAACATATAGCTAAACAGAATTATTATACGCTAATGTGGGAATATGGTGGAAAGGAAGACAGACGCTCTGCCCTCAGGAGTTTACAAACAGAGGAGACGTATGGTAAGCAGTCCCTCAGTTATTATTGCCTTAAAGTTTTCCTTCGTTCTGTGGAAAAAGAGTACCCTACAGAGTGCCTTAACATGGTCAATAAGGGAATCCTAGGTGCCCAGGGACAATGGCCCTAGGGAAGACAGTTGTTTTCGTGTGTTTTCTTTGTGTGTTTTTTATGGCTGCACTGGGTCTTTGTTGCTGCATGGACTTTTTTTGGTTGCGGCAAGCAGAAGCTACTCTCTAGTCATGATGAGCAGGCTTCTTATTCAGTGGCTTATCTTGTTGTGGAGCACAGTCTCTAGGGCTTGTGGGCTCAATAGTTGTGGCCCGAAGCCCAGCGGCATGTGAGACCTTCCCGGATCAGGGATCAAACCTGTGTCCCCTGCATTGGCAGGTGGATTTGTTAACACTGAACCACCAGGGAAGCCCCAGTGGAGACTTCATGCTTAGGCTTGATGAAAGGGTGGGAGGAGTTCCCCTAAGGAGAAGGATGTGCCCATAAGGAAGAATTTGGGGTATATAAGAGAAAACATTAATGGCGTGACCACAGGAGAGGGGCGTGGACATATGGAAGGACCACCCTCTACCTGCAGGATGAGTCTGGGGAATGTGTCTGGTCATTAAGGAAAGAAGCTTTGGTTTGTATCCTGGGATCAGAATAAGAGCAAAACTTCTGGAGCAGAATAAGTTCAAATTTGAGCCAAGAGGAGAGGTATAACTGCAGAAGAGTCAGTAAGGCTTTGGGGAGGACATTAATCTTCGCTAGGAAAATGGGGGTTACTTTTGTTTTGCTTGTTTTTATCTTGTCTGCTTTGTAAATTCATAAAGTTACAAAATGCAATCCAGATGTTTTTCCTCCCCAGCTCTGAGGATCTGAAGCTGACCCTTCCCTCTACCCACGAGCAGAGAAGACAATGACATTCACTCACCACAGACCCTGGAAATCTTTAAAAATAGACCCCAGGAAGGATGTGGGGCTTGCTGGTTTCTGTGGGAGGGCAGTGTACCCAGGAAAATCAGGAGGCAGAGACTTCAGGAAGAGGAAAGGGTAAGAGCAGAGAGACAGACCAAGAGGAACAGGAGCAGTGTTGGAACATGTACCCAGAGCAACACCCTGAAGGTCTGGGTGCGAGGGCATGGCCTAGCTCTTTGATTGGGCATTGGTGGTGAGGTGCCTGAGTTAGGAGGGTAAGGATTCACAACACATTTCCTTTCCTAACAACAACTATATCTGGATTTATTGCTAAAGTCCTTGAAGAATGACTTTGGCTTTTCCAGGGATCTTGTGTTATTTGCCTCTGGAATAGAAATCAATATTTTATCCAGAAGAGAAAAGGAAATAGAGTGAGAACAAGAGACACTTTTGTCATGGGCTATATTATGCTCCAAGGGTCTACCTATAGATAGTATCTGGCTGAAAGAACCATGAGTTTGCACCTCAAATGTCTCTTCTTCCCAGAGGATAGCTGGAGACATTGTCTCCCCTCTTGTCCCCACCCCAAGGTAAGACAAAGGAAAATATCGCATCATACATTCTGTGCCTTTAAAAGGAGCTCTGGCTGCTCTTCAACGGGTCATGTGAAAAATCATGGTGGTTGGGACTGAGGCTGCAGGCAACAGAGACAGAGAGAAGTGGATGGACTTGCGTTGTGTTTAGACATCAAATAAACAGGACTTTGTCTCTTCTTGGATGTGCAAGATAAGACAGGGAGCTGTGCTGTATCGCCGATAGCATCCGCTTGGCAGTACAGCTTTGCTGGGAGTAACTGTAAGGATTAATCAGGGGTGTCATTGACTGAAATGAGAGGCACTGGAGCAGGAACAGCTTCTGGGGAGATGAGAGGATCCCCTTTGAAAATGGGAGCGGGGAACGCTGGTGATCCAGTCCACAGGGTATAAACGGGGCAGCTGAATAGAAGGATACGGCCCTTCGCAGAGAGAGAGGCTGAGGGAGATCAGTGATGTGGATGATGACAAGTGTGTTGGGTGGTTCTTTCAAGAAGGTGTGGGACGAAACAGGAATAATGGACACTAAACTCTCCAGTTGAGCTGTTTCAAATCCTGAAAGATGATGCTGTGAAAGTGCTGCACTCAATATGCCAGCAAATCTGGAAAACTCAGCAGTGGCCACAGGACTGGAAAAGGTCAGTTTTCATCCCAATTCCAAAGAAAGGCAATGCCAAAGAATGCTCAAACTACCGCACAATTGCACTCATCTCACATGCTAGTAAAGTAATGCTCAAAATTCTTCAAGCCAGACTTCAGCAGTATGTGAACCATGAACTCCCTGATGTTCAAGCTGGATTTAGAAAGGCAGAGGAA
>SJXQ01009216.1:290994-307311 GCA_006408695.1 Aepyceros melampus | reverse complement strand
GGTTTTTCCTGTGGTCATGTATGGATGTGAGAGTTGGACTGTGAAGAAGGCTGAGCGCCGAAGAATTGATGCTTTTGAACTGTGGTGTTGGAGAAGACTCTTGAGAGTCCCTTGGAGTGCAAGGAGATCCAACCAGTCCATTCTGAAGGAGATCAACCCTGGGATTTCTTTGGAAGGAATGATGCTAAAACTGAAGCTCCAGTACTTGGGCCACCTTATGCGAAGAGTTGACTCATTGGAAAAGACCCTGATGCTCGGAGGGATTGGGGGCAGGAGGAGAAGGGGACGACCGAGGATGAGATGGCTGGATGGCATCACGGACTCAATGGACGTGAGTCTGAGTGAACTCCGGGAGTTGGTGATGGACAGGGAGGCCTGGCATACTGTGATTCATGGGGTTGCAAAGAGTCGGACACGACTGAGTGACTGAACTGAACTGAACTGAAACTCTTAGTGAGGGAGAAAGAGTGACCAAAAGGTTGGAAAGTGGGAGAGTGCTAGAGCAAAACCGCTTGCCTGGCTGTAGAGTTTGGGTAGCAGGAGATTTCCACCTACTTCCTGGACCTAAGGTTAACAAACATCAGTTTGAGGCAGCCATATTGAAAGCTGTGTCCTCCAATAACATCAGGGCTTCACTTATAGGCCAGGAGCTGACGGACGCCCTGAGAAAGAGCTTCAGGTTAGAAGGGAGTTGGCTGAGCAGCACGTTTGCTCAGATGAGAGGGTTTGGGAGGGTAGAAGGGAGTGAAGGGTCAGGAGGTGATGGGAGATAGGGGAGGCACAGCGGATACCTGGGTCTAACAAGGCTCAGTGTGGCCAGGAGATGAAGTCCATGGTCAAATCTCATGGTCAACTGACATGAGCTACTCCACTAGGCACAGTGGCAGCCAAAGGAGGTCACCTGGTCTTTTCAAACCATGAACTGATTATATCACATATGCTCCTTTCCCCAGATTCAAATGAAGACAGCGTGTGTTAATGTGCTTTACAGGGTTCTACATGGTGATTCCTCTGCCTGTCACTCCAGTCCAGCCTCTCTGGTCATCTTTCATCCCTCAAACCCACCAAATCCTGTAATCTGTCGCAGAACCTTTGCATGTACTGTTTTTTCTGGCTGAAATACCACTCTTTCCTTTATCATCTAGTTTAACTCCTATTCAGATTTTCTGAAATTTCAGCTCAAATTTATTTTATTCCAAGCAGACTTCCCTGACTTCCCTAACTGGGTCAACCCCCTTTCTGTAGATAAAAATTGAGCCTCTTTCTATCACTTATCACAGTTACTATTTTATACTGTTCATGGGATTGCTTGGTTAATATCTCTTTCCTCTACGAAACTACTAAATTCCACGAAGCAATCACTTTGGTTCTTAATGCAAACCATATCTCCCACAGCATAGCCCCCGTGTTTAGCGTTTAGTTCTGATTTCAGTAAATACTTGCCTAATGGAGGAAAAACATGGCTTCACTGGCTGGCATTGGGGGAGGGGGTTGCAGCTGGCCAAGGCCCTTTAATTTATTTACTTTTTCCTTTTAAAAAAAAATCTGAGGCTATTTTAGCAGCTGATTTTTGTGGTTTGGCTGTGGTTCAGTAACTTCCCTGAAAGACCAGGGCCCTGGACTGTTGCCCTGTGAAGAGGCAACCCCATCTTCCCGGATAAGAGCACATTGTTTACTCACAAGGGGCCTTCAGAGTGCCAGCTCTTGGGGGAGAGCCCAGGAGATGCAACAGCTGCGACTCGGTGCTCCCAGGATGCCAAAGGTCAAAAGGTCAAAGGTCTCTTTTGGTGAAAAGAGACTCCAATCAATGAAGTCTAGCCAAAGAACTGTCTCCTCCCTAACCCCTAACCCCAACTTCCTGCCCTAGGCTGTGGGCACGGCTGTTTCCGAGGTCTCACTGTGGTGTGACTTGTGGTATAAACGTATGTGAGCTTTGAGCTCTCTTGTCTCTAAGGGTGACTTAGGAAAGAGACCCTTCTAAGCTTAGGGATCAGTCAATTTTGTGTTTCTTTCAGTACATGCTGTTCAGTCACCAAAGGACTGATTGTCCTGGAGAAACAGAATCCAAAATTAGTGTGTTCCTCTCCCTAAGTTCCCCCTGAGCAGGCTTCTGTATTGAGTCACACACACAAATATGACACCAACAACTACCACTCACTTACAGGACTGCTATGCAGGACCCCATCCTTTATGGGGTCACCTTCAGCTCTTCAGCCGAAATAACTGGATTCCAAGATGGTCAGGACAATCATGAAGAATGAATTCAATCACAGGAAAATAAATGGGTGACTGCTGTCTGAATCACTACCAGCAGGCTTCCAAACAAGAGGTATCATAGCAAGCCAAAGTGGCACATGATACAGAGAGATGTAATCTCCAAGAAATGCCATTTTCTCTGCAGGATCTGGAATCTTGCAGGAACAGACCTTCTGGCTTCCAGAAAGTCACACCATGGAGTCACAGATTCTGACACAAACACCAGTTTCTAGTTGGCACACTGAGGGTCAATCTGTCAAAAGGCAATGGGTCAGATGAATTCATTATGAAAAATAAAGCAGATGAAATGAGACACACATTGAGCTGCCTTGTTGCAGAACTCTCCATTGGCACAGAAAGAGGCAGTTTCATTCATTCATCCATTTCTGTTCAACACTAATTCACTGAGTGCCTAAAACTGTGGAGTACTATGCCAGGCACTGGGGCTACAAGATAAATTATGTTTGCTCATCCCAAACATTTCAGATTTATTAACATTATTGATGGGTTTGAAAATAAAATGAAGAACTTTTCTAATTTATTCTGAGAATAGCCAAGATTAATGAAAAAAGAGTAATGAAAGGGAAACCTGGATGGCTGTTTGACACTTCAGACTTCAGTTTTCTCATCTGTAAAATATGGGGATCAATTACATGTTTCATAAAGTCGATTCTGTTTTATCAAAGTAAAATGAAACTAAAAATATTCATCTGATTTATCACTGTTCCAGGTTTTACTGTCTTGTGATACTTACTCAAAATATAGTGACGTAGAACAACCACCACTTTATTATTATTTTCTCACAGGTTTGTCAATCAGGAATTCAAACAAGACTTTCCAGGACACATTTTCTCCACATGGTGTTGACTGAGGTTGCTCAGTTGTATTCAACTGGCAGTTGGGTTGGTCTGGAAGCACCAAGATAGAGATCCCATGTCTGGTGTCTTGGTTGAAAGGCCTGGGAGGCTGGACTTGGCTGGAACAATCATTGAAGAGCCCAGCAGTGACCTTTTCAGCATTTTGATCTCCTATAGTTGGACTTCCGACATGGCATCTCCATACTCCCAAAGTGTTCCAGGAGACTTGGGCAGGAGATACCAGGCTTCTTTAGAACTAGCCTCCAAAGTTCCAGAATACCACTTCTGTTCAGTGTATAAAAGCCCAGATTCAATGCAGAGGCGAAATATAGTCTCAGTCTCTTGGGGAAACTGTATGAACCACAGGGAGGAAAGTCATCAGTGGCAGCCATCTGGAGGCCAGCTACCTTCATCACCATGAGACTCAGAAATTTAAAAATGCCAAATCTCTCTGCAGTTTTTTTTTTTTTTTTTTTTTGGCTGTGCTGTGTCTTCATTGCTACATGGGCTTTTTTCTAGTTGTGGCAAGCGGGGGCTACTTTCTCATTGCTTTGCGCAGACTTCTCGTTGAGGCGGCTTCTGTTTTTGCAGAACACAGGCTCTAAGGTGTGCAGGCTCAGGAGCTGTGGTGCATGAGCTCGGTAGTTGCAGCTCTCAGGTTCTATCACATGGGCTCAGGAGCTGTGGTGCATGAGCTTGGTAGTTGCAGCTCCCAGGTTCTTTTGCATGGGCTCAGGAGCTGTGGTGCATGAGCTTGGTAGTTGCAGCTCCCAGGTTCTATCACATGGGCTCAGTAGTTGTGGCACACAGCCTGAGTTGCTCCACAGCATGTGGGATCTTCCTGGGCCAGGAGTTGAACCCATGTCCCCCGCCATTGGCAGGCGAATTCCTTACCACTGAGTCACCAGGGAAACCCTCTCTACGATCTTTAATTTCTCCTCCTCTCCTTATAAGCTGACTCATGGAGAAGTTAGGTAAAATACCTTCATATTATGAGTGATTCTTGAGCAGGGATGAAATCAGATTTGAAAGGGCCTAGATAGGCTTCAGTTGGATGAGAAAGATCTGGGAAATTTTTTTAAAAGTACGGAAGGCAAGGAAGGTTTCAGTTTCTTAGCTGCTGCATGAATCAGCTTGTGATTCTTCCATTTTGAAACCTCTGGTAAAAGAGATTTCTCTCCCATCTAGTTGCCCATGGCACTGTCTTTGTACCTCTGGCGAATTCATCACATGCCTGGGAATGTGTGTCTTTGCTCTGTCATTAAACTCTAAATAACCTGAAGGTTTGATTCCTATTTCTCCCACAAAGCATGAAGACATTCTCTATCATTGTTTGGTGCATGAACACGAACACTCTGATGTGATTTTAGGGAAAGCTGGAAGCAGTGTAGGGTGGTGCCCACTCCTGATATTAGAGAAGGTAAATTCCATGATCTCTAACAGCTGATGTTCAACAGTTCACTGATGCTCTCAAACAGGCAATAAGAGTGAAAACATCCATTAAGGCTTTGGCTTCCAACTCACATCTTGGTAAATTAACTCACACTTTGTGGCAGGAGGTGGGAAGAATTTGTGTTGTTTTCTCAAAGAACTAGCCTTGATCACTTTGCACACAAACCACTCTTGGCCTTGAGTTTGGCTTTGCAAGATAGTGTGGGCACAGTGTGGGAATTCCACACAACACCAACAGAAGGAGGGTGACTGGTGGCCGAGGAAGATTAATGATTACTCTTATGACAATTTAATTAGTATGAAAATGGAGGCACACTGGGGAAAAAACAGAGGCTTCCTTATTTACATCTTAGTGGAGAATCAATTTCAAGATCATAAAAAAGAGAGACATAAATTGCAGACCCAGGGAAGATAAGGCCTTCTTGTTTTTCCATAAAATGTGGATACCGCTTAAGCAAGAGCCTACTTGTATTATGTTTTCTGACTCTAACTATCATCTTTCATTTCTTTTCTATGATAAAAGAAGTGTTTTAAAGATAATGCCATCAGAATCTACAAGGAGCCACAAAATATTCTTATGACCATGTAATAACTAAATTATATGTGTATATAAATAAAATAACCAATGCCTCTTTCTGTTTCTTACTTTCTACTCCCTCCTTCAGTTGAAATCCTGGCTCAGTCTCTCATTTGCTGCATCCTTAGGCTAGTTACCTAATGTCACTGTTCCTTTACTTCCTCAATGTTAAAATGCTAGTTTACAACAGTGCATATGACAGTTTTGAAGATGAAAGGAGCTAGCATAGGCTTAGAACAATGTGTGACAGTATTCAGTATGTAGACTCTGAAGTTAACAAGCATTTTGCCTACATTTTCTTATTGAATTCTCAAAACAACCTAACCAGCATTAGGGAAATGAAACCACCTTAGGATTGAAGGGCTTACATTCTGAAGTCAGACTACCTGGAGTCAACTGAAACCTGGTTTTCCTTCTGTTGGTTACGCAAGCTTGTTAGGTTACTAAACCAATCTGGGCCTTGGTAGCTGCAAAGTGGGGATAACAATAATAATAATATCTATTTCGTCAGTGAAATGCAGCATAACACACAAGGCACTTAGAGGAATGCCTGCATACAGTAGGTGCCACCATTACTTTTGCTATTGCTAAGTGGTGATGATAGATTTTATTGGATGAGCACCATGTGAGACACTGCACACGATGTCTGTGTGCAGCAGACACCGTGGTGTACATCAGGCCCCATGCAAGGCTGATTTCATAGGTCAGATAGGCGTCCCTGCCTAGAAGCTCCCTTCACTTGTTTTAATTTTCTGCTGTCACAATTATGAAATGGTTAGTACATTATTGAACAAGGGGCATTCATTTTATTCTGTGCTGGGCCCTACAAGTTAGGTAGCTAGTCCTGTCCCCACTTTTTTGGTATTAATTCAGGAGCTCAGGCCCTGTGGGCCACTGTCATGGGTGTTCATGTGGGTGGTTTGCATTTACATTAAAAGTGAAAGTTGCTCAGTCATGTCTGATTCTTTGTGACCCCATGGACTGTAGCCCTCCAGGCTCCTTTGTTCGTGGGGATTCTCCAGGTCAAAATACTGGAGTAAGTAGCTGTTTCCTTCTCCAGTGGCTCTTCCCAACCCAGGGATTGAACCCAGGTCTCCTGTATTACAGGCGGATTCTTTACTGAGCCACCTCAAAGCTCATTTATTTTGGGACATCCTTAAAGTCTGAGCTTTTGTAACGGACGTTATAAGCACATTTCCATGCATGAAACTTTATCTGTATGATCAGAGGAAAGGAATTGCGGGTCAGCTGGGTACTATTTCAAGTCTGTGCTTCTCCTAAACTTCAGAGGTGTAAGTTAGAGTTGGAATTATCTCAAGGGATGGCAAATGTGTACTTACTTCTCATATTGTACTGAAGGCATGATGTGTTTCAGACATGCATTTTCTATTAGGCAGTGGTATTATGTAGAAGTCAGAAAATTAATAAAAAGAAATACATAAAAGGTGTTATTGAATGTTTAATAGCTGCTTGTCATTACATAGTTTCTCAATGAATGCTATTAAATATACTAAGGTATTATTAGGCAGGAGATTGAGAATTTTTATGGTAATAGAGGTCTGCATACTTGAAACAATTGGGAAACTCCATTTCAGGCTGTAAATTCCTGGCCTTTGAGGTCCATTTCAATTCATATTTGAGCCTCCTTTGTTCCTGGTTCAGAAGCTTGCCCCCAGCAAGTGTGCAATAAACACATGTCCTGTGAATAGCGTTGGTTTGCTGGTTTGATCAGATTTCCATCTTAATGGATTGAAGGTAGTACATGCATTAGACTGAGCTAACAAATAAAAAGGAGCAGTTTTGAACTCAGGAGAGATCCTGGAAGATGCGTTTAATCGCTCAGTCATGTCCTACTCTTTGAGATCCCATGGACTGTAACCCTCAGGCTCCTCTGTCCATGGGGATTCTTCAGGCAAGAATACTGAGTGGGTTGTCATTCCCTTCTCGAGAAGATCATACCAACCAAGGGATCAACCCCAGGTTTCCTGCATTGCAGTTGGATTCTTTACCGTCTGAGCCACTAGGGAAGTCCATATTGAAAATATGTGAGATTAAGAAGGAGATACCCAGAATGTTTACCTTTGTGAAAGCACAAGAACTGATGGGTGGAGATGAAACAAGTACGCAGCTGGTGTTGAGGGCCCAGAGGATAGAGGTTGGTGTGATGTGGAATCAGGCCGACACCACGCCCAGTGCTCCAGAGTCATTTTCATTCAGAGTTATATTCCAAAGTCTTCTTGCTCTACTCTTCCATTCATGTCATTCCTCTGTGCAAAATGTTCCAGCGACTTTCCAGCCTACAAAGTCCTACCTAATCTGGCTCTCAGCCTCTCTCCAGCTTAATTACTTCTTACACTCCCCACCTCGCTCTGTTCCACTCACATTGCTTTTCAAGCTGTCCCTTGAATCTCTGTCTTATTGATGTTCTCCTTAACTGGGATATTTTTCTATCATTTCTTCATTCCTTACTTCCTTCATATCTTTTCTCAAAGGTTATATGCTCAGAGCAAGCCTCCCCATCACCATATGAATGAGAGATGGCACTCTGGTCATTCTCAAGCCTTTTATATTCCTTTATCTTTTTAAAGCGCTTCCCTGGTGGCTCAGACAGTAAAGAATCTGGCTGCCATGCAGGAAACCCAGGTTCAATCCCTGGGTAAAGAAGATCCCCTGGAGAAGGGAATGGCAACCCACTCCAGTATTCTTTCCTGGAGAATCCCATGGACAAAGGAGCATTTCAGGCTATGTTCATGGGGTTGCCTCATGTTCATGGGGTTGAGTCAGATACAACTGAGAGACTAACACTGATGACTCAGATGGTAAGGAATATGCTTGCAGTGTGGGAGACTGGGGTTTGATCCTTGGATTGGGAAGATCCCTTGGAGAAGGGAAAGGCTACCCACTTCAGTATTCTTGCCTGGACAGAGGCAAGAATTCCATGGACAGAGGAAGCTGGCAGGCTACAGTACATGGAGTCGCAAAGAGTGGGACACTACTGAGTGACTCACACACACACACACACACACACACACGCACACACACACACGCACACCTTTTTAATACATTGTATTGTTACTGAGTCCAAGTTCATTCAACTTGCCACATGATAGGCCAATGAATCCGAGAGATGAGGTGTTAAGACAATGAAAACAGCTTTATTTGGCAGGTAGCTGACCAAGAAGATGGCAGGCTAGTGCTTCATAATAACCATCCTATGGGGTCTGGATGCCAGGTTCTTTTACAGATGAGAGAGAAAGAAGCAATGAGGAATTAAAGTCAAAAGGCAGAATAGAGAGAGGCAGTGGGGAAGTAAAGTGAAAGTGTCTTCAGTCTTGTAAAATATCTCCAACGGAATGGTCAGACTTTGGAAGGGGTGTGTTAATCTCTTCTATTCACAGGTGGGTAGGGACAAATTATCTCTCTATGAGTTGAACAAAGGCACTTTAGTTTACAGTCAAGCAGAAGGGCAGGGTCCCTGAGGCAAATAAGTATGATTGTAATAACAGAAGCAACAAAAAGCAAGTCAAAGAAACAGTTCCAACATGGAGTCAGAATTGGTTTCCTCCCTGCAGCAATAATATGTATTCATTTGTTCAGTTATCTATGGTTTTTTTTTTTTACACCAGGATGTAAACTCTGTAAAGAACAGATACATTTTTCTGTTTTGTTCACTGAAATATCCACAGATCTTTAAATATTGCCAGGCAGAGTCAATGCCTTTTCAGTATTTGTTGGGCAAATGAATGCTTTAAAAACACTCATGCAAACAAAGAGAACAGCAATTCAAAAAGGAGCAACTCATGTACTACCAGTTCTGTCTTGGGAGAAGGACTAAGTGGAGGCTGGAGAGTTGACAGTTATACGACAAGGGGCTGAACTTGGATTTGAAATCTTAAGCATTGCATTGAGCCTGAAAGCTTATCAACACTTTGTATCCAACAAACCTGTTGTGTCTCCTTGTATAGTCATAGTGAGAATCACTAAAGTCAGTTTTGGCAGATCCACAGTGACTCCCCTGCTCTCTGTAATGCTCATCACTGCCTAAAAGTAGATCCCAGGTTTCCCCAGGCTTGTTCTCCTTGTTTGGTGCCTTTGTGATTTGGCTTGTGTTAATGGAAAATGGGGCAACTTGAAGCCTTGTGTGCTCTGCCTGCTCTTTGCTGTTACTAAAGAGAGTTGGTTCCATCTGAGGAAATTAGGATAGGCAGGAGGAGAGAGAACCTATCAATTGAAGAAAAGAACTCACTCCCCTAGAAGATATGACCCTCACTGAATCCATGGAGTTCTAAGTATTTGTGATAGATTTTATTACTGTTCCAAACTCTTCACTCTCTCCCAGTAACACATTACACATCCATATTTTTTTGGCCAAGTGACTTCACAGTGCCTTCCAGTAAGGTAGGTGGAGTAAAAATTCTTGCCTCACCAGCTTTGAGGTTGACCATATTATTTGCTTTGGCCAATGGAACGTTAGTGCCTGTAACATGAGCAGGGGCTTAAATGTGCTTGCGTGGCATCACTGGTCCTCTTGTATCATCAGCCATGAGAACAGCTTCCTCCAAGAAGCCACTGAACCCAAAATGGCAGACACATGCAGTTGACTTGACCCCAAACCTGCAGGCAGAAGCAGAACAACCCCAACTTATCTGCAGACTTGTGGAGGAGAATAATAAATATATGTTATTATAAATCACACAGATTTGGTTTTTTTTTTTTTTTTGAAACTTTAAGCTTTTTATTTTGTTTGGGGTATAGCTGATTACCCAGCTATTGATTACCAGTCTATTGGGTTATAGACTTCCCTATAGCTCAAATGGTAAAGAATCTGCCTGCGAGGCAGGAGACCAGGGTTCAATCCCTGGGTTGGGAAGTTCCTCTGAAGAAGGGAATGGCAATTCACTCCAGTATTCCTGCCTGGAGAATTCCATGGACAGACAAGTTTGGCGGGCTACAGCCCGTGGTCTCGCAAAGAGTTGGACATGACTGAGCGACTAACACAAAAACATAGCTGATTAACAATGTTGTGGTAGTTTCACATGAACAGTGAAGGGACTCAGCCATACATTTACATGTATCCATTCTCCGCCAAACCCCTCTCCCATCCAGGCTGGCATAACATTGAGAAGAGTTCCCCGGTTCATACAATAGGTCCTTGTTGGCTATCCATTTTGAAGATAGCAATGCGGACATGACCTTTGATTTGGAGTTTTTTTGTTATGCCATAAAAACTTGACTCTGACATTTAAAAAACAACATTTTCAGCAGCATTTCTGATATGTGTCCTATTTTTCTAGGAAAAGTGCTATTGTCTAGTTACACTTCCCCTCATTTTTCCTAAATCTTACATCAAAGTGTTAGGGTCAGATTCCTCATTTGTATGATGGCGGGGGAACAATACTCTTCTAGGGAGCATGTCTACTATAGGAATTCTATCTCATGGATCAGCACCTAGGACCTTGTCTCAGCAGAAAAATTCAATTTCTTTTGCATCTTTTCTCACTCTTTTTCTTGCTAAGAGTGGTCCTCAATAAATGAAACCAATTATCTAGCTGCACTGGCCAATAAGGTAGCTGTGAACCACATGTGGCTATTTTAATTATATTTAAATAAGGTAAAATTTCAATTTCTCATTAAGCACGTATGACTAGCAGTCACCATATTGTACAGCACAGTCACAGACCATTTCCATCATTACAGAAAGTTCTACTGGCCAGTGGCTAACTCAGGAGTTTGGAGATTGGGTAATTTATTAATTTCGAAGGTTAGGAGGAGAAAATTCTCTGTGATTATATAAGTGTTGGGATGAGAAAATTGAAAGAGAGGGGAAGAGGATACAGAAGTAAAAATATACTTTATAATCTCCTTTCAGCTCTGATTTGGAAATAAATAATATTTATAAGCCATCACTTGGTATGCTAGTCTTTTTCATTGTGCTGAGTCTTTATAAAGAGAACTTTAATAGTTCAATTTCATCTAATCTATCAATCTTTTGCTACAGGAGTTTTAAAAAATTTTTTTAAGGAATCCTTACCTAACCCTTCATGAAGATGTTATCTAATTTTTTTTTTTTTTTTTAAGAGAGTGGTATCTATTTATTTGGCTGCTTTGGGTCTTAGCCAGGTTTAGTTGCTGAGGCATGGGGATCTTAGTTCCCCAACCAGGGACTGAACCCACATCCCCTATGTTGGTAGGTGGTTTCTTAACCCCTGGACCATCAGGGGAAGTCCCTGCCAGATCTTTTAAAAATACTCTAAGGAATACAGTTCAGCAATCACACTTACCAGCAAATGAATATGTGGTTCTTTCAGTGTGTCTCAACAAAACAAGTATATTTCAGTTAATCTCCCAAAGGCAGGAAATGTATCAGTAAGACCACTTGTAAAGTCATGACCTCCAACTCCTCCAAGACAAAGAAATTAAAAGAAAGACAGAAAAACTCAAGGAGAAAGTGCATTCAGTGCTGATGTTAGCACTCCCAGCCCCAGTTCAGTTGCAGTAGTTGTAGGCATTGTGTTTGTCTGCACAAGATTTGTCAAGCTGTCTGAAAGAACTCAGCAAGCAGAAGGCCACAGAACACAGGCTGAGATCAGCAATTTATCTGAAGTCAAATACAAAGAAACAGCAGGATTCATTAAGAAAGCCAGCTAGAGGTGTATTAGTTCCGTTCCAGAGACTTCCAACAGGTTTTCATTTATTTTTACATTTAACATCATTATCAACCTTAATATAAGAAACATGGCAGTCATTTTTCACAGTACTTGGAAAAGAAAATTCTCAGGAGGAACTTTTCAAAGGATTTTTCAGGTCCATTTTTCTTATAGGAAAGTTTAATATTTGGAGTAATACAATCTATTCTCAAAGTAGATTGGAAAAAAATCTCTGTTTCTGGTTGTTGATACCAATTAGTTGACTTTGTGCTCAGGCTTCCTTCTTTAACAACAGTCTCTGGATCAGCAGCTCCCTACAAAATATCCATAACTCAACTCTCTCTTTTCCAACCCATGATGCCTAAATCTTACATTAAACTATAAAGGTCAGATTTTTCTAGACTTCTAGAACTTCTACTGTAACATGTTTTCAGCCTCACTGACACCAGTGAGGGGCCCTGGTACTTTCTCACTATTTGGTCTTCCCTTCTTGTGTCTGTGCCAAGATACATTATTATAATTACTACCTTATATACACCCTTACAAGCTTCCCAGGTGGCTCAATGGTAAAGAATCCACCTGCCAACGCAAGAGATACAGAAGACTTGGGTTTGATCCCTTAGTGGGGAAGATCCCCTGAAGGAGGAAATAGCAACTTGCTCCAGCATTCTTGCCTGAAAAGTCCTATGGACAGAGGAGCCTGGCAGGCTACAGTCCATAGGGTCACAAAGAGTCAGATATGAGTGAGCACGCATATATCACACACCCTTAGAGTCCATGCCCACCCTCTGATGTACCTCCTGGGGTAAACCTTGAACAATCTGGTTTTTCCCCCTTATCAGCTTTTTCTACAGTGCCCACTAAATGGCTGAGTGGGCCAGCCCCCAGTGGGACTCAACACTGCCTAGCATTTCTATCTGCACCTTTTGCTATCACCTGGGAGCTGGAATCATCCGAAGGCTCATTTATTCACATGTCTTGCAGAAGATTGGGAAGACCAGGCTTCTTCAAAACATGATGGTTGGGTTCCAGGGGTCAACCTTCCGAAAGAAGGGTGAGACAGAGACAGAGAGAAACTGAGACCAAGGCAAGCTAAAGCATCTAGCAACCTAGCACTGGAAGACCATACGGGACAGCTTTATTTGGGGATTTCTCTGCCATATTAAACTCTCATACAAGGCTTATCTCTTCATAGGTTTAAATATCACATTTGTGTTGATGGCTCCAAAACTGACTCAAGTCCCAGATCCTTAACCCTAAGCTTTGACATTGCCACTTGGCAGTCTAATAAGTTTTCCAAATATGCCAAGCTCAGAACATAACTCTTGATTTTCCATATCCTTCTCCAGTCTTACCCATTTAGATAAATTCTGCCATCAAACCAAAATCCTAAGAATCATCCTTGCATTTTTCACTTCCCTCAAGTCTTCTCTTGTTGAGAAGTCCTATGAGTCCTTCAGCAAGTCTTGTTGGTTCCACTTACAAAATAACATCTTAAGTTCACCTGCTTCTCCTCATCTGTTCTGTAGTCACATTAATCTAAAACACTAATATCTTTAAACTGGATTTCTGTGTAGCTCCCTGAGTTATAGCCAGCACCAGGAACAATTACTTTTGCAGATATTGAAGTATTTTATACCACTTAACCACTCTTACTTCAAGTGTCAACTAAAAAAGCACTTGAGACTATGTGAGGTGAAAGCTCCCAGCCTGGATACACCATTGGCTTCCAGCCATCAAGGACTGTGATGACAGGATCCCGGATAAATGATTCTCTGTTATATCGGGTTGGCCAAAACTTTTGTTTGGATTTTCCCATGCACTGTTAAAGAAAAATCTGAATGAATTTTTTGACCAATACAATACTTGTCTCAAAGAAATTGTATTATATTATCAGTCAAGAACATTAACCTTGTCTAGAAAAGTATGTTGGATATAAAAGTATTGCACCTTTTTCATCTGTTAAACTTAACAATAGTCTTCAAGATGCACAAGTCTTGTCAATAACATACCCATGATTAATAATGTACCCAATAACATACTCAAGTACCCATGATTTAATAATTTATTAAGAATATGGATTGACCTTCTATCAGATGCCAGGCATTGTTCTAGTTGCTGGGGAAACAAGTAAACAAAACAGAGCTCCTAATAAAGCAAAGGCAGACAATGAAAAATCATAAAATATGTCAGGAGGTGATAAAAAAAAGAGTGAACAAAAATGAAGCAGAATTAGGGAGATGGGAAGCAGCCGACTAGTTGTAGAGCCCTGCGCTGTTTTCCTTCCATTGTTCAGGGAAGGCTTCACTATAAGGAGATGTTTGAGTAGAGAACAAAATGATGCGAAAAAGCAGCTGTATATGTCCCTGAGGAAAAGCGATCCCGGCAGACAGAACAGCAGGTTCAAAGGCCTTGAGGTTATGTGTTTGGCATACTCAAGGAGCTGAGAGAAGGCCACTAAGGCTAGAGTGGTGCGCAGAGGGAGGGTGGTAGCAGATGAACCCAGAGAGGTAGGCGCTGAACGGTAGACACTGAACAGTTGTATATTGGGCCTGAGAGAATTTTGGTAGAAGGAGTGGTCTTGTTAGAAGCATATGTCAAAGGTAGAGAGTGCGTGTTATCAGAAACAAAGCTCTGCAGCAGTGAGCGTGTGCGTGATGGCGTTCGCCCTCATCAACCCCAACATCTGTGCAATACATGGAAGGCATTTCCCACAATGCCTGCACATAGCAGGTACCCAATAAATGATAGCTGTTATGGTTTTTATCATGTTTGGAGTCAACTGGAAAGGTAGTAGCTTCAAGCCCTAAGTCCAGCATTTATTCTCTTATCTGGGTGACTTCCAGCCAATTGTTTAATTCCCCTGGATCTCTCTTAACTGGTTTTATTGTGCTAATGAAGAGACTGGTGGAGAAAATGCATGTGAAATGCTTCGAAGAATGCAAGCACATATTAAGGTCCAATAAACAGTGCTTATTATTATAAAGGAGTTTCTAAACCCCTCTGTTGGAACAGCATGGAGATTAGAGGCATTCTAGAGACACAGTTAATATTATTTTATGAGTATTTCTAGCTCCTCTTTCCCACTGCTGTCTTTCTTGCTTGGTTCACATCGCTGCTCACCTGACTCCACCCTGTATCCCTTTCTCTGCCTTACTTTTGCTTCATTGGAGTGACCACCGATGACATGCTAGATGTCTTCTCCATCATTGTCTTCCTCCAGAAACTAAAAGGTAAGCTCCATGAGGGCAGACACTTTTCTTAATTCACTAAAATGTCTCTAACACCTAAAGTACTGCCCAGTACCTGGTAAAATCCAAATTAACTTTTTATAAATAAATAAATGAAAAAAATATTTCAAGGGAGCTCGTCTAGCCATGAAGAAGAATGGGTAAAACTCCAAATCACATATCTTTGTGCTGGAAATCAGAACACTGAACTTTCTAACACAGAGCATTGTTTCTTTACATTACTGTCGCAGACTTTCCGGAACTGAACATTTTGGATTTCAAGTCTGAAAATTTGGAAAGTTCCAGAAGTTAGGCCAATTTACTCTACCAGGAACAAGCACCTGGTCCTATTTCTACTATAGCCCTGGGAAGTCCACTGGGACCTCACTGCCGACCACTCGGTGAGACCAGGTAGCTAAGTTCTGTACATTTCTTCCATTAGTAACTGCCAAACACACTTTCCTCGACTGACTTGGCTTTTTATTTCGACTTGAAATTTCTCCAAAGGGTCATTTCAGACATTTCACTTCCTGAAATTGTAGAGACTGTATATTTGAGGCCATTTGCAGCCCTGTCTTACCCACTGGAGACTGGGCACAGAAAGATGGGCCAGGACTGAGATTTCATGTAGCCATATTTAGTTTAATCATATATTTAATCACAAAATCATATCTGGTTTAATCCGTATGAACTTCACAAGGAACATCTTGCTCATTTCCCCATGGCCAGGACTTATGGAAGCCGTTCTGCAAATAGCAATTGTATTTTGTTTGTCATTCCTGTGTTTTCTTGGGAAAGCATGGCCTGGGGTTATTTTTGCATGGAGTGGCAGGTCTGACTTAAATCTCCACATATACTTCTTGTGGGTAGGGACTTCCTGCCACAAGCAAAAAGAGCAGGTCTCTAACAATTATTATGATAAAAACTTTCACATTGGGGATTTGAGGGTTTTTGTTTTTTGTTTTTTCCAGTTATTCTGGTTAAACTAGGATACATTAGTGTCTCCCAGTTGGTTAGCTCTCTTTTTTTTTTTTTTTCTCCTCTAAGGTTTAAAAGTCAACCCTCAAAAGTCACATCTGCAAATTACCAGTATTTGGGAAATGTCTCTGAAAAAGAAATTTTATGTTTTAATCCCCCCTAAAAGAAAAAGAATGATCTTATTTTTACTCCTTGTCCTAGTACAAAAACTCAGGCTAGCTAAATGCTGGTCTTCACCCTGGTGGGATCAGAGAAGTTATTGTGGGAGCCATCTCAAGGTAGCTGTGACTGAAGAATTTAGGCAGGCAAATTGTTGAAGA
>SJXQ01009216.1:187969-290906 GCA_006408695.1 Aepyceros melampus | reverse complement strand
GATCAGCTTTCCTAAATAGAGATCTAATTTAAATAATAGTGGATTTAAATAATAGGGGGTTCATTTGCTCCCACTAGATGGAGACTTCTAGAAACTGCAAGGCTGAGATTTGCATTTATAAGAAACCTGGGGGAGGGAGTGCTGATGGTTGCTTCCACTAAAAGAAGCCGAGCGTCCTGGAATAGGAAGCATGGGCATCCCTTGGGACTGAAAGGTCCAGGGACCACCTCTGCTCATTAGCCCAGAGAAAGAAGTCGTAGGCCAAGGGAATGGTCTTGCCATGTGGCCGTGTTCAGAGAAACCTCCCAACCTTTGGGGGTTGTGCCTTGGGGAAAATGGCGGTGAACGGCCACGGAGGCTTTTAAAAGGTATGCGAGTAAAATGCTACATTGCCGGCAACAGCTCAAGGTGGTGAGAAGGAGGCATACACGAGTGTGGCCATGAGGGAGACTTCCTCTGCCACCATACCCCGGAGAGGCTGCAGCCAAGTGATCCAAGCACTCAGAAAGGAGAGGACAGGCGGGAGGAGCTCCTCCCACGCCCACCGGAAGTGTCTCTTTTCCTGTTCCCCAAAGTAGCCTAAAGGCAAAGAATGCTCAAGATAATCCACTTCTATTAGATTGGCAGGCAGGAAATAATAAAAAAGAGTTTCAATTAGCCATGAACATGTTGGGTGTGTGTCCCTCTCTATGTGACTGAATGATCAAGAGAGACCCATAGAGCAGCTGAGAAGATAAGATTACAGTATCGGACACTGGAAAGGTGAAATCACCTTCAGAGAATCCCAGATATTTATGAGGTTCTTCCTAAACAGAAAGGACAAGGTACAACTTCAGAAATTGCTCTAGCTCTCAAAACAGATACCACCCGCCAGCTGAAACCAAAGCTAGTACCCTGCAGCTGGTACTGGAACTTTTATGTTGTTCTAAATTAAATTTGGAGCAAATCAGCGCATGCCACAAGTACTATTATGTGGGCCTACTTGCACTAAATCTGTGTTTATAGGAACATAAAATACATGTGTTCCTGTCTTCAGATTTTATTATTGACCATCATTTCTAATATGTGCCCATCAACTGCCCTTTTAATCACTGTCAGTCATTCTCTTCTACTGTAGTCAGATTTAAAACAGCAATGATGATTTTAAAATAAGTCCCTTCCAGGGCTGAACTGTATTTAGGGCTCATTAAGAGTAAATAACTGTTCCCAGCAAGCAAGGCAGGATCCAAGCAAATCTTTGACAAATGCAACCTTCCCCTTAGAGGAGCATATTCTTGTCTGCTGCCAGTAAATATTTCTATTACAACCATAAGAAACTCTGCTTCCCACCCCCTCTCCAATTGAGAATGTCACACTGCTTTGATACAAGTGGAGAAAAATAAATACCAGTCAAGACCAGGAAGGAAAATACAAGAAGCATTTAATTAAGAAAAATATATAATTCCCTGTTTCTTTAGTATATCTCAGGTCCATTTGGTTGCAATCACAAGCTCTTAGCTCCCACTCAAGTCTGACATTTCCCCTAAATCTTCCCACCTTCCTCCACTCCCACACCCTCTGTGATACAATTCTTTCACCATAATTTGAAGGTTACAGTCAACTGCTCCAAGTCATGAATGCAGAATGGATTAGATGGGACTTCCTGCATTACGAAGGTTCCTCTTGTTTTTGGTCTCCTAGGCTCTCCTGTAATTTCCGCCTGAAGGACTTGTTCAACTTTGCTTTGACTAGGCCTTTTAATTTCCCCTTTCCTCTAAAGATGAGAGTTACCATTACTTTACAAATTGTAGAGTTTAATGTTTCCTATATTTTCACATCCCATTGGAATTTTTAGTGATTGTTACGAATTTCTTCTAACTGGTTGAAGTTAAAATGAAATGTCTTCCCAGCCTGGGGGAGGAGAAAGTAGTGCATTGAAACATACCTGAGGTCAGAAAAATTGGACTGGTGAGGAAAATAAACTTTGAATTATCTATGTGGAAATATAAGAAATATTTTTTAATTTTTATTCTTATTTATAGAAATTTAAGAAAATTATATTATGAATATAGAGTTGAAACAAATTATCATGGCAAAGAAAAAAGCAAGGGTATAGTTTTTCAAAAATGCAAATACACATCATTATTAACCATGAGAACAATAACCTCTACTCAATAGCAATATGTATTGATAACTGAGATGATCACAGATACTTGTGGCCCATTCTGGAAACTATAAAGAGATGGAGAGCTAAGAGAAATTATTCAGTGAGGAACAGAGGAAACACTATTGTTTCTTGGCATGTAAGAAAACCAAAAATTATAGACATTTGAAGAAGTACAGTTAGTTGTTTAGGGTAGTATATTTGTTTGGTAGTGACATGACAAAATATCACAGGATAGGTGGCTTAAATGAAAGAAGTTCACAGTTCTGAAGGCTGGAAGTCCAAGATGAAGGTGCTGGCAGGGGTGGTTTCTCTTGAGGCCTCTCTCCCTGACTTACCAACAGTTGCCGTCTTGCCGTGTTTTCACATGGTCTTTCCTTGGTGTGCTCACAACTGTGGTATCTCTCTGTGTACACAGATTTCCTTTGTTTACCAGTCAGACTGGGCTTCCCTGGTGGCTCAGCTGGTAAAGAATCCACCCGCAATGTGGGAAACCTGATTCCTGGATTGGGAAGATCCCCTGGAGAAGGGAAAGGCTACCCACTCCAGTGTTCTGGCCTGGAGAATTCCATGGACTATATAGTCCATGGGGTCACAAAGAGTCGGACACAATGGAGTGACCTTCATTCACCAGTCAGATTGGATTGGTTACCACTCTAAAGACCTCATTTTAATTTTCCTCTTTCAAGTTTCCACTTCCAAATATAAATACAGTCTGATTATTGAGGATTAGGGCTTCTATGTTGGAGAAGACAATGGCACCCCACTCCAGTACTCTTGCCTGGAAAATCCCATGGACAGAGGAGCCTGGTGTCCATGGGGTCGCTAGGAGTCGGACACAATTAAGCGACTTCACTTTCACTTTTCACTTTCATGCATTGGAGAAGGAAATGGCAACCCACTCCAGTGTTCTTGCCTGGAGATCCCAGGGATGGGGAAGCCTGGTGGGCTGCCGTCTATGGGGTCTCACAGAGTCAGACACAACTGAAGCGACTTAGCACCAGCAGCAGCAGCAGCAGGGCTTCTATGTACTGCTGGAGGGATACATTGGAGGGATAGTTTCAAGGGATACATTCAGTCCATGACAGATGAGAAGGCATTTTTAACGGCAGTTGAAGTCATCAGGGCTCTGTTGGAGGTCAGGGTGGGAAACAAACAGAATGCAGCATTGGACAATTAACTGGGTCCCACTTCCCTCCAATGTCAAAAAGGAAACATCAATTTTTTCACTAGATGAGTGATCATATATTTTTTTTTTTTCTGATTGGGAGTAAACTAGGCCATACGGAATGTAGAAAGATTACAAAAGCATGTGTAACACTTTATTAGACATTTAATTCAAAACAACTTCCATCTGTAAGGTTTGATAATCATAAAGCACAGATTACATTTAAAAGGTATACAATGGTTTTAAACATGGCAAGGGGCAAAGTAAAACTTTTGATGATGGGAGAATAAAAATGACAAAAAAATTTAGAACACAGTGCCCAGAGTAATGCTTTTTAAACTGTTCAAAAAATAAAATTCTTTCACAGACTTAGAGAATGAACTTATGGTTGCCAGGGGGAGGTATGGGGGGCAAAGGATAGTTAAGGAGTTTGGGATGGACATGCACACACCGCTATATTTAAAATGGATAACCAACTATTGTAAGCAGAGGGAACTCTGCTCAATGTTATGTGGCAGCCTGGATGGGAGGGGAGTTTGGAGGAGAGTGGACACATGTATATGTATGACTGAGTCCCTTCACTGATCACCTGAAACTATCACAATGTTTGCTGATCAGCTATTCTGCTAAGTTGCTTCAGTTGTGTCCAACTCTGTGTGACCCATAGACTAGCTATACTTCAATACAAAATAAAAAGTTTTTTAAAAAATGTATGTCTTACATCTAGGAGAGTGAATCCCTGGCTGGAAGAGGAGAGGGAAATGGATAACTGTGTTTATCACTAAAATGTGTTGAAATGTTATATTCTTTTCTATATTTCTTACTGAAAACAATGCTACTCTTGTCCCTCCAACTCTTCAAGATAATTCATGTCCCAACAAGATATATCACTTTTGTTGTGTAGCTTTGCCTGACCCCTTACAGTTCCATACTTGAATTATTTGTGCCCTAGTTTGAGAACCCAGACCAAAGGGTCTTAATTGCCCTCTCATAGCACAAAGTAGCCCTCTGGACAAAAGGTTTGACACACGTCTTCACTAAGTTTTGATCACCAGACTTGCTCCAGGCATACTTTGAGTAAAGTTTAGTGTCCATGACAGACAAAAAAACAGAATCTCTCTTTCTCATCTTAAGGCAGCCTCTCTGCAAATCTCCCTGATCACTCCACGAGCTCCCACTTTTTTTTTTTTGTAGTTAATATATGTTGAATGGAAAAAACTGCACAATGTGAGTTCAAGTTAAGTTTTATTGGGGCAGAATGAAGACTATAGCCTGGAAGGCATCATTTCAGACATTTTTGAGAGATCGCTCCAAAGAGGTAGGGGAAAGGTTGATACATATGAGATTTTGGTGAAGGGGGAGTACTTGCTATCAAGCATACATTTTTGCAGAAGATTGATATTATTCTTGTGAAGTTTACTGGTAGTCCTGAGAGGCAGAATGAGGTCAGTGCTTTTCTAGATATGAGAAGATGCAAGAATTGAATTCATAAAATCTCCTGAAAATATCTAAATATCTGAAGATCTATTCTGCCAGTTTTCCCAGAGCACAGTGCCTCCTTCCTGATCTCCACCCTGAAATCCTTTCAGTTCAGTTCAGTCACTCAGTCGTGTCTGACTCTTTGCAACCCCATGAATTGCAGCATGCCAGGCCTCCCTGTCCATCACCAACTCCCAGAGTTCACTCAAACTCATGTCCATCCAGTCGGTGATACCATCCAGCCATCTCATCCTCTGTCCTCCCTTTCTCCTCCTGCCCTCAATCCCTCCCAGCATCAGAGTCTTTTCCAATGAGTCAACCTTCTCATGAGGTGGCCAAAGTATTGGAGTTTCAGCTTTAGCATCATTCCTTCCAAAGAACACCCTGGACTGATCTCCTTTAGAATGGATTGGTTGTATCTCCTTGCAGTCCAAGGGACTCTCAACAGTCTTCACCAACATCACAGTTCAAAAGCATCAATTCTTTGGTGCTCAACTTTCTTCACAGTCCAACTCTCACATCCATACATGACCACTGGAAAAACCATAGCCTTGACTACATGGACCTTTGTTGGCAAAGTAATGTCTCTGCTTTTGAATATGCTACTAGGTTGGTCATAACTTTCCTTCCAAGGAGTAAGCGTCTTTTATGGCTGCAGTCACCATCTGCAGTGATTTTGGAGCCCCCCAAAAATGAAGTCTGACAGTATTTCCACTGTTTCCCCATCTATTTCCCATGAAATGATGGGACCAGATGCCATAATCATAGTTTTCTGAATGTTGAGCTTTAAGCCAACTTTTTCATCTCCTTTTACTTCCATCAAGAGGCTTTTTAGTTCCTCTTTACTTTCTGCCATAAGGGTGGTGTCATCTGCATATCTGAGGTGATTGATATTTCTCCCGGCAATCTTGATTCCAGCTTGTGTTTCTTCCAGTCCAGCATTTCTCATGATGTACTCTGCATAGAAGTTAAACAAGCAGGGTGACAGTATACAGCCTTGACGTACTCCTTTTCCTATTTGGAACCAGTCTGTTGTTCCATGTCCAGTTCTAACTGTTGCTTCCTGACCTGCATATAGGTTTCTCAAGAAGCAGGTCAGGTGGTCTGGTATTCCCACCACTTTCAGAATTTTCCACAGTTTATTGTGATCCACACAGTCAAAGGCTTTGGCATTGTCAATTAAAGCAGAAATAGATGTTTTTCTGGAACTCTCTTGCTTTTTCCATGATCCAGTGAATGTTGGCAATTTGATCTCTGGTTCCTCTGCCTTTTTAAAACCAGCTTGAACATCTGGAAGTTCACAGTTCACGTATTGCTGAAGCCTGGCTTGAAGAATTTTGAGATTACTTTACTAGCATGTGAACTCCTTTCAGGCAGTGTTAAAGATCAGCGGCTGCAGCGGCTCATGATTTAATCCTTGGAGAGGTGGATGGTAAGTGCCAATTTTTAGTTGGAATGTAACAGTTATCTATTTCTACAATTATGCTACATAAGACCCCACAAAATCTCAGCAGCAAGAAAATGAACATTTATTTTTCACTCCTGACTCTGAGTTGGCTGAGCAGTTCTGCTGATCTTGGCTGGGCTTGGCTAGGCAGCTCTTATCTTGGCTGGGGGTCACTTACATATCTGGCAATCAACTAAAATTTTTAGTTAATGCAAGGAGGTCTTGGCTAGGTTTACTGGCTTTGCTTCACAGTCTTTCATCCTCCAAGAAGCTAGCCCAGGCTTGTTCCCATGGTTCACGCAAGAAAGAGTATGAAAGACCCCAGAAGGCCCCAGTATGGAGGTGAGGCCTCATTCTATTGGCCAGAGTAAGACAAAAGGGCAGCTCAGATTCAAGGGATGGGAGGATAGATTATACATTTGATGGGAGAAATGACAAAGTCACATGGCAAAGGGCAACAGAGATTCATGGAAGGTGGAAGAATTGAGACATTTTATCAATCAATTTACCACAAGGAAGCATTCTTTTCTTTTTTTAAAATTTATTTATTTATTTGTCTGCCCCAGTCTTAGTTGCTGCATGTGGGATCCAGTTTCCTGACCTGGGATCAAACCTGGGCCCGTTCAGCTGGGAGAGTGGAGTCCCAGCCACACACCAGGGGAGTCCCCGCAAGGAAGCATTCTGAGTCATCTTTTTTATAAGCAAAACTCTGTATTCAAATACTCTTTTCCCATACTGCTTACTTACAGAATCCAGGGAATTTTACTGAAACCTGAAATGGAATATTAACATGAAAAGATTTTAAGCCTTACTTCAACATCAGTTTTAGCCACTTACACATTCTTTTTGTTGGGAGAAGGTGGGGAAGAGTATATCTTTCCTAATAATGACTTTTCTGAAATCTGGTGGTTGATTGGGATGAGCTTGCTCAATCTTTGACAGAAGTGACATAGATTCATGATAAATTTATTAGGTTGGTAACAATCTGGCATCTGTTTGAGCAAAAATTTCCATCATGCAGAGAAAGAAGATAGTCAAAAATGTGGAGGAGAAAAAATATGTAAGTTGGTATTGCTTGAATGTATAGAGGAAAAATAAATTCTATTTTTGAAGCCAGTTCAAGAAGCTTCAGTAATTATGGGCCAGATTTATAGCCCATAAAATGTAGTTTTTCCACAGAGGCACATCTCACAGTCAAAAGAGAATATATAAGAGAAGCTTCGCTCTTCATTTTTAAAGTGTATATCATTTTCCTGCTCAGACATTTGTGGTTCAGTCACTAAGTCGTGTCCAACTCTTTGCAACCCCATGAACTGCAGCCCACATGGCTTCCCTGTCCTTCACTATCTCCTGGAGTTGGCTCAAACTCATGTCCATTAAGTCAGTGATGCTATCTAACCATCTCATCCTCTGTCTCCCCCTTCTCCTCTTGCCCTTAATCTTTCCCAGCATCAGCATCTTTTCTAAAGAGTCGACTCTTCACATCAGGTGGCCAAAGTATTGGAACTTCAGCTTTACCATTAGTCCTTCCAGAGAATATTCAGGGTTGATTTCCTTTGGGATTGACTGGTTTGATCTCATTGCTGTCCAAGGACTCTCAAGACTCTTCTAGCACCACAATTTGAAAACATCAGTTTTTGGTGCTCAGCCTTCTTTAAGGTCTAACTCTCAGATATTCTCTTTTTCTGTGACTCAAGATGAATGTGAGGGAAGAAAGAGGACTCACATAGTTTCAGGAAGAGCCGGGAAAGGTGAACTTTAGAGTCCAGCGTGAAGAGACATGGGAGCTATACAGATTGGGCACTGTGATAGGCTGACTACCTCATTTCATCTCCACCATAATATTGTGGGATAAGAATTAACAGCCCTTGATATTATAGATGCGATCTTCCCAGGTGGCTCAGTGGTGAAGAATCTGCCTGCAATGCAGTAGACTTGGTTCGAGCCCTGAGTTGGGAAGTTCCCCTGGAGAAGGGAATGACAACTCACTCCAGTATGCTTGCCTGGAGATCCCATGGACAGAGGAGTCTGGCGGGCTGCAGTCCACGGAGTCACAAAGAGTTGGACACACATACACGCAGTTTTATAGATGAGGAAGCTGAGGTTCAGAAAAGACTGACAACTTGCCCAAATTCACACAACTAGGGAGAGCAAAAGCCAAGAATTGAACCCTCATCTCCAGATTTCTTTCTGTTTTTGTTTTTCTGGTTGATTTTCCCAGTATAACTTCCATCTTGAAGGACCTCACTTTTGCAATTTGAAAATTTCAAAAGCACCAAGGTGGTTTTTGTGGCTTCCCAGGTGACTCAGTGGTAAGGAATCCACCTGCCAATGCAGGAGACACAGGAGACTCAGGTTTGATCCTTGGGTTAGGAAGATCCCCTGGAGAAGGGAATGGCAAGTATTCCAGTATTCTTGCCTGGAAAATTCCATGGACAGAGAAGCCTGGTAGACTATAGGCCATGAGGTTGCAAAGAGTTGGATTCAACTGAGCACACACCCTCAAGGATGTAAAGCTGGTTTTTGTTCTTTGGGATTATTTTTTTCCTCAAAGAGCAAGAAAGCCTATTTAATGCCACATGAATGATTACCTGTTGTTTTGTTCAGGGTCTTCCCTGGAGTGATCTTTGAAAACTGAAGGCAAAGAGACTGATCCTCAGGGAAAGAGTCGGCAGAAATGATAACCACAAATGATGCAGTCCCCCCAGAGTTTACAAATTTGAGAAAGATCTTTGCTCCAGGTCAGAGAGGAGTGACAGTCACCCACTAGACGTAGGCCCAGGGCTCTGTTGCCAGAGTCGCCCCCTGCCAGCATTGTGAGGTAATTCTTGGGAACATCAGGACTCATTCATCCCACGTGCATTCTCAGACAGTTAGGGTAAACAATTTTCAGATGCATTTCCTGTTAGCTTTAAAATGTTTTAATGGTACTGGTCAAATAGTATTTGAAAATTCTCTTTTGTGTTTCCTTTAAAAAGCACTTTCTTTTGCAAGAGGTTTCCCGGATGTGATATCATCTTAATTATTCCTTGACCGATTTTATCACCAACCACTTCAAATCTGGACAATTTACTCAGCTTTACTAGGTGGTTAGAGTCACTATGAGACTGTTCAAAATAGCGAGGACAGGAACGTCTCAACTTCATGGCCAGATTCTACAGTTGGAGAAATGCGTGACCTGTCTGTCTAATGAACGTTTACCACAAAGCTCGGAGACAGAAATAATTGGTTGTGGAGTTATGAAGAATATTTATATAGTGAAGAAATATCTAAATATTTATAAGAAAATATGTGACTGGAAATGTGAAGGGAAATAATGAACTGACAGCTCATTCTTACTCTGAGCTCTTTAGAGAAAACTGTTCATAATTGCTGCAAAAGTTGACACCTCCAAAATTCTCTCTTGGTTCCCTGCGTAGAGTTCAGAGTTTAGCCCTTTCCATTTTTTTGATCTGGCTTTTCTACATGATTCTCAACCAGAGGAAGCACTGCAACACCTCTCTGGGCTTCCCAGAGAGGGTATAGACAGAGAAAAAGTTGAGCCCAGCTTTATACAGATCTGCTTTTCTGTAAGATTCTTGCCTAAAAACGAGAGAGAAATGTTAGCATTTTGCTAATAAATTGCTTGAGATGATGGTGAATCATTCCTAGAAAAGAATAAGGAAATAAACATTCAATATTGAAAGCTTCCTTGGTGGCTTGGTGGTAAAGAATCCTGCCAATGCAGGAGACTAGGGTTTGATCCCTGGGTTGGGAAGATCCCCTGGAGAAGAAAATCGCAACTCACTCCAGTATTCTTGGTTGAGAGATCCCATGGACAGAGGAGCCTGGTGAGCTACAGTCCACGGGGTCACAAGAATCGGACAGAACTTAGCAACTAAACAATAACAATTGAAGTTCAGAGTTATTGTTCCAGGACTTATTGTGAAAATGACATTTGCTATAGATAAAGTCTACTTAATACAGCAGAGACTCCTATCATGGAATTGTTTCAGTCTCATGAAATATGGCTATTGCTTTCTAAAGAACATGAGGTAGAGTTCAGCACCTCTGGCCATAGTGGCTAGTTATTGGTGTATGTATCCTAGGTTCTAGAATGCCACTTTGTCAAAAGCAAATACTGGCTGACCCCACCCATGGACAGGACTCAAGAGCCCTCAGCAGTCCACGGAGGTGCCACTCACAACCCTACCAGCATGAGGATGAGGAGGGCAAGCTACATTATCTAGGGAAGGTCAAGGGATGGCTTAAGGAGATTTCCCTGGCAGTCCAGAGGTTGAGACCCCATGCTTCTACTGCAGGCGGCAGAAGTTCAATCCCTAGTCAGGAAACTAAGATCTCACAGGCTATGTGGTTCAGCCACAAAAAGAGAGAAAGAAAGAAAAGAAACAGAAAAAAATGTATCATGTTTACCAGGCTTTGGGATCCTTAGCAGCCTGGTAGACCTTGAAATCAGCCCCCTCCTGACCTAACCTAATAAACCCATGGCAATATTACAAATGCATTGCTGTTTCACTGATGCAAGGGAAGGTAGAAAAGGAACAAGGCATGAAATCTTGGCAATCTTTAAGGTCAAATTGAAGTTAGCCCTGTAGCTGCCAAGTGATGTTAATTGTCTGAGTTAGAAGAATCTCACTTCCTTTCTGGATGTGAGGTTGATTTAGCTTCATCGCCTCTTTATTGATTATCAGGGTTGATCTGGCTCACCTGGCTGGTGAGCCAACTCTAACGAGACTTCTCGATTCTGTAATGCCCCGGTCCTTAACAAGACACATTCTTGTCTAACCTTGCCAGGATATGAGGCTATTCTTTCTCTTCCCACTCTCACTTCTATACAAATGTTCCCCGAGATCAACTAGGATCTTTGAGCTACATTTTGACTCTGAATGGACGATTTATTTTTATAATAAGAAGGAAGAGTGAGTTGCTACGTGCTTTTCTAAAATTTGAAAGAAAACTTTCTTACCTAGAGGGCTGATGACTTGGGTTTCAGTTCTCCCTTTGGTCTGAATACTTTCCTTAAGGAATAACCCAGAAAAACCATCCTTAGTCATCTACAATGAAATGTGTGAAAATCATAAACTTATCTGAATTGCCTTGCTGGTAAGGACAGAACCAACCAGAAGTCAGTGACAAGCAACCATTGAAAGATAGTAACCCTTGCCTTCAAGTAAACTTGAAAAGCTTGTTTTAGTTAATGTTAGAACAGAAGAGTATCAGGGATAACACCAGAAAAAAATGGAATAAAAGAAACAATACAAGTATGGGAGGAGGGAAGCAGGAAAAAAAGAGTGAGTTTATGAAAGCTTGATATTATCATTTACATATTTTTTGATTTCCATATTTTTGTAAAATTCAATTCAACAGGTTTTGCTGTATGCTTTAGAAAACACAAAGGAACCAGAGATCAAATTGCCAACATTCGCTGGATCATGGAAAAAGCAAGAGAGTTCCAGAAAAACATCTATTTCTGCTTTCTTGACTATGCCAAAGCCTTTGACTGTGTGGATCACAATCAACTGCAGAAAACTCTGAGAGAGATGGGAATACCAGACCACCTGATCTGCCTCTTGAGAAATCTGTATGCAGGTCAGGAAGCAACAGTTAGAACTGGACATGGAACAACAGATTGGTTCCAAATAGGAAAAGGAGTACGTCAAGGCTGCATATTGTCACCCTGCTTATTTAACTTCTATGCAGAGTACATCATGAGAAACGCTGGACTGGAAGAAACACAAGCTGGAATCAAGATTGGCGGGAGAAATATCAATCACCTCAGATATGCAGATGACACCACTCTTACGGCAGACAGTGAAGAGGAACTAAAGAGCCTCTTGATGAAAGTGAAAGAGGAGAGTGAAAAAGTTGGCTTAAAGCTCAATATTCAGAAAACTAAGATCATGGCATCTGGTCCCACACTTCATGGGAAATAGATAGGGAAACAGTGGAAACAGTGTCAGACTTTATTTTGGGGGGCTCCAAAATCACTGCAGATGGTGACTGCAGCCATGAAATTAAAAGACGCTTCTCCTTGGAAGAAAAGTTATGACCAACCTAGATAGTATATTCAAAAGCAGAGACATTACTTTGCCGACTAAGGCCTGTCTATTTAAGGCTATGGTTTTTCCAGTGGTCATGTATGGATGTGAGAGTTGGACTGTGAAGAAAGCTGAGCGCCAAAGAATTGATGCTTTTGAACTGTGGTGTTGGAGAAGATTGTTGAGAGTCCCTTGGACTGCAAGGAGATCCAACCAGTCCATTCTAAAGATCAGTCCAGTGTGTTCTTTGGAAGGACTGATGCTAAAGCTGAAGCTCCAGTACTTTGGCCACCTCATGAGAAGAGTTGACCCATTGGAAAAGACTCTGATGCTGGGAGGGACTGGGGGCAGGAGGAGAAGGGGACGACCGAGGATGAGATGGCTGGATGGCATCACGGAGTCGATGGGCATGAGTCTGAGTGAATTCCGGGAGCTGGTGATGGACAAGGAGGCCTGGTGTGCTGCGATTCATAGGGTCACAAAGAGTCGGACACGACTGAGCGACTGAACTGGACTGAACTGAAGTGAGACAGTTTGCTAAACTCAGGAGAAAGAATTCATGAGTAACATCAAGTCTCTCTCCTAGAATAATCATGGTAAACATGGTCAACTTTCAATAAATGTCAGTTCTCTTTTTCCTTCTAGTGACAGAAATTCTGAATTAATAAATATTTATTGTTATTACTAACAGTTAAAAAAAATTATGTACTGTGACAAAGATGGCTAGCTCTCCCCTGAAATACATTCTACATTTTCTTTGCCCAGATACCTTTGCAAATATGACCATGTGATTAAGTTCTAGCCATGTGGCATGTGATCAGAAGTAATCAGATGCTATGATCAGAGTTACTTCTCAGCTAAGGATTTTAAGTAAGTGGCTGTATCTTTTGTATGCCCAATTTTTTGGTTATCACAGCCTGTAAAATAGCTTGGTCTTTATCTAGTTTGCATGCTATAAATGACTCAATGGACATGAGTTTGAGCAACCTCCAGGAGTTGGTGATGAACAGGAAACCTGGCCTGCTGCAGCCCATGGGGTCAGAAAGAGTGGGCATGACCAAGCGATTGAACTGAACTGACTAAAATGAGTGAGGTCATTTTCGGTCTTCCAAGCTAAGACCCATCCTTGAAGAATTTTTATACAAGAGCATGGAAATGATCCAATTGGCTACAAGTAAAACTCAGCATTTATAAAATGAAGATCATGGCATCTAGTCCCATAGCTTTGTGGCAAATAGATGGGTGAAAAGTGAAAACAGTGACAGATTTTATTTACTTGGCCTCCAAAATCTCTGTGGATGGTGACTACAGCCATGAAATTAAAAGACATTTGCTTCTTGGAAGAAAAACTATGACAAACCTACAAAGCATATTAAATACCAGAGACATCACTTTCCCAACAAAGGTCCATATAGTTAAAGCTATGGTTTTTCCAGTAATCATGTATGGATGTGAGAGTTGAACCATAAAGAAGTCTGAGCACCAAAGAATTTATACTTTTGAACTGTGGTGTTGGAGAAGGGTCTTGAGAGTCCCTTGGACAAGGAGATCAAACCAATCAATCTTAAATGAAATCTACCCTGAATATTCATTGGAAGGACTAATGCTGAGGCTGAAGCTCCAATACTTTGGCCTCTTGATACAAAGAGCCGACTCTTTGGAAAAGATCCTCATGCTGGGAAAAACTGAAGCAAAAGGAGAAGAGGGCAGCAGAGGATGAGATGGTTGGATGGCATCACCAACTCAATGGACATGAGTGTGAGAAAACTCCAGGAGATAGTGAAGGTCAGAGAAATCTGGTGTGCTGCAATCCATGGGATCACAAAGAGTCAGACACAACTGAGTGACTGAGCAAAATCTTCCTGGTGACAGGAAGGAGATGGTTTGCTGCAGGGCAAGACCATAGGGCAAGGACACCAGTCAGCAAGCTCTTGCAGGAATTCAGGTGAGAATGCTGAGAGCCCGAATTTAACAGTGCCTCTGAGTGTGAGGAAAGGGGGATGATTAACTATTACATTTTTCAGCCTCACTTGTAAGGCAGATGAAGGTGGATAGGGTTAGGAAATGTGTTTGTAACTCATGGACACAGTCATGAAAGAAGGCTTCTACTACTTTTCCACTCCCTGTCTTCCTCCAGCTCCTCATCTCCTGACACTTACTGTATTTTCCATTTTCAAATATCAGGAGTGCATATACAAAGAAATCAGTGTTAGTGAAAATTCCAATTCCTATAATTGCTCTCTGAAGAAGGCAATGGCAACCCACTCCAGTACTCTTGCCTGGAGAATCCCATGGACAGAGGAGCCTGGTAGGCTACAGTCCACGGGGTTGCTAGGAGTCAGACATGACTGAGCGACTTCACATTCACTTTTCACTTTCATGCCTTGGAGAAGGAAATGGCAACCCACTCCAGTACTCTTGCCTGGAGAATCCCAGGGACAGAGGAGCCTGGTGGGCTGCCGTCTATGGGGTCTCACAGAGTCAGACACGACTGACGTGACTTAGCAAGCAAGCAAGCAATAATTGCTCTCCACATCCAAACCATATTCAAATACCACTAAAAACTATTTGTGAAAATGGCTTTAGTCAGCAACTCCATGACAAGCCAGTTGAAGGAATCTTACCAGAGAAAAATATTAATAAATAGAAAACACACAAAGAGAACACGTATAAGACAGTTTCAGTCTAGGATTGGGGAAAGCAGAAAAGAAAAAAATAAGGAAGAAAATATTTACACATATAATTTATAAAATATTTTGTGATGAAAGGAAAATGTGTAATTTGTAATGAAACACAAATTGCAAAAGTTTTAGGCCTGCACCAGAAAACTACAAAGGGCTCTGATGACCTAAATCAGTGCCAGGATACAGTAGAGATACATGTGTATCCTTGATCTTAATTAGGTAATTTATACCTTTACAGTAATCCACTATAGCAAAGCCTGCCAGCATTGTCAGTCTGAACCTCAGAAACCGACCTTGGCTTTATAATATGTTTTTCTGAGATGAAATTGGTGGGGAGTGCCTTTGCAAAAGTTCAGAAGTACCTTGTTTCCAATAAGCAGTTTTAGCATCTTTCCTTCAACCTCACTTTCAGCTACACGAATACGCTCCAACCTTAGCTATCTACTAACACTCTTAGCACTTAATATTTGATTGATTTATGAATGCAGAATTAGCTATTCAAACTTGAAAGAACAACTCCAAGTCCAGTATATAACTCTGTAACAAAATTGATTTAAGAAAGAAACAAACTATTTTGGCAGTCTGAAAGGTCTAGTTTTGACTATACAGAAAGGCAAATTTAAAAAAAGAAACCCACTTTTCTGTCTCATAGAAAAATGGTCTATTTTTTGAAGATAAAATGTACAGTCAGATTAAGGAAGAGAAATATCAGCCAATAGAAACAGCAATGAGAATTAGCTACATATCCTGGAAAAATAAGATTGAGCCCAGCTATGTTGATATTACTCAGTAAGATTGGACACCAGAACTGGCAAGAACACTTCTTATTCAACTATTTTATGGAAATCCCATGAAAATAATTGAAAACAGAACCATTAAATTGCTTCACCAGAGAGAATGCACATTCCTTCTCTTCTACCTTCAACATTGTACAAATCTATATAAAGGGCTTGAAAGGAGAATATATTTTTAAAATCCTCAATATTTGGAACAGATATGGAAGTTAACTGTGATGAAAGGTTTTATAGAACAGAATTTTCCCCACTGACTTTCTTCTCAGAATGGAATGAATATAGTCTACTGCTTCAAAACAGAAATGACTTTCAAAAGGAAATAAAAATTGAACCTGAGAATGTAACACATCTTTGCTATAGGATACATTTAAAGTAAAATAAATTAGTTGTATTATTCACAATAACACAAAAATATATAAGCCAAAAGTGAAAATGGCAGAAATGTGGAGTCATTGTGTGATGGTGTAAGGTTTCAGGCTGCTGCATATGCAACCATCTAAGGCTTACGAATGCGATCCTAATTCCTATGGACACAAGTTTGTCCCAATTCCAGTTTCTACATCGTGACTTTTTAAAGCTTGCTGTCACTTACTCACCTCACCAACTCAGCTTGCACTGAATTTAGTGCTGAGTGATCACTACGTTGGTCAGGACTAAGTTATTAGCCTAAGTGAATGACACGCTGTGCCGTGATGCTGGTTTACCAGGGTCCTACGTTAGGATGTGATCAGGAAACCTTTTGCTGTGTGTGTGTGTGTGTGTGCGCGCGCGCGCGTGCGCGCGCGTGCACGTGCAAGGGCGTGCGCGCGCTCAGTCACTCAGTCATGTCCAACTCTTTGCAAGCCCATAGACCATAGCCGGCCAGATTCCTCTGTTCATGGAATTTTCCAGGCAAGAAGACTGAAACCAGCCGTAATATAGACACCAAGACTAAACACCAAGAAAAGTTCCAGCACTTCAATATTGTAATATCTAAGCATGGGCTTTAGGTAGGAGTACTTTGTTTTGTTGTTTTTCTTTTTTTTAAATAATGAACCATTTATTTATTCCTGGATGCCATAATGAAGTGCTTAAAACCAGTCAAAGGAACAATATTTCTGAGTTTAATCTTAAATTTTTCTTCCTAGCTTTGTGATTTTGATGATGATTTTTCAGTATTCCTTTGCCTTAACTTTCATCACATTTCATATGAATTAAGTGTATTAATATATACAAAGCAATTGTAAGAGTGCTTAATTTTTTATAAGGACTAAAAGGAATTGACTCATTATCCTGTTTTGCTTTTATTTTAATCTACTGCCTATTATATTCACTAATATCAGCTCCTTAACATAAACTATGCTTTGACACGACTAACTGCTCTAAGGATTAATTTTAAAAAATAAATTGCCAAAAGAAACATTTTATAATTATATATAAGCATATGTATTGAAATATGTTTAAATATTTTGAGTTCAAATAACTACATATTAGGGACCACTAGCACTTCTGTGGAGAAGGCAATGGCACCCCACTCCAGTACTCTTGCCTGGAAAATCCCATGGACGGAGGAGCCTGGAAGGCTGCAGTCCATGAGGTCACTGAGGGTCGGACACGACTGAGCGATTTCACTTTCGCTTTTACTTTCATGCATTGGAGAAGGCAATGGCAACCCACTCCAGTGTCCTTGCCTGGAGAATCCCAGGGATCGGGGAGCCTGGTGGGCTGCCATCTATGGGGCCGCACAGAGTCGGTCGCTACTGAAGTGCCTTAGCAGCAGCAGAGGCAGCACTTTTGTATTTAAAGAGTTTCTACAGAAAGGTTTCTATGGTAATTTTCATTTTGTCTTTTAAGTTTCCGGCATTATGTTAGAGATCACCCATTTACGAAGTGGAGAAGTCACTTTGGCCCATTAAAAAGCTCCGCTGTGAGTTCCTTTAAAACAATAAGTGATTTATAATTGATATAGCCATATCATCTCTATCATAGTGGAATAATTAAATCAGATGTTTGGGATTAAACATGTCTCATAAATAAATGGCAAACATTATTCAGATAATGGATTTGGTTCCATTCTGGAACTGCTTCTTACATATACTGACCATTCACTGACTTAAAAAAAAATCCTTTTTCCTCTAATATTGCTGCTTCTATTCTTTTGCTTCTCCTTCTGGAAAATAAGGCTCCATTACAATAATTGTTTCTTAAAAAATCAAAACCTATTGTTACAATTATCAGCTTGTACCAGCACTACTGACTGAACACTAAAAACAACAAAACAACAGAGGTGTTGACATGATCTCCAAATAGACTTGATTATTAATATAAAATGGGCTTCTCTGATAGCTCGGCTGGTAAAGAATCTGCCTGCAATGTGGCAGACCCCGGTTTGATTCCTGGGTGAAGAAGATCCACTGGGGAAGGGATAGGCTACTCACTCCAGTATTCTGGAGTTTCCAGTATTCCATCCAGTTTGCTGCAAATGGCATTATTTCATTCTATTTCATAGCTGAGTAATATTCCATTGTATCCATATACCATATCTTTATGCATTCCTTTGTTGGTGGATATTTAGCTTGCTTCTGTGTCTTGGCTATTGTGAATGGTGCTACTATGAATATTGAGGTGCATGTATCTCCTCGAATTAAAGTTTTCTCTGGGTATTGTCTAGGAATGAGATTGTAGGATCCTATGGTTTTGCACCAATGTACATTCCTACCAAGAGTGTGGGATGGTTCCACTTTTTCCACACCCTCTCCAGGATTTGTCAGTTATATACCTTTTGAAAATGTGTTTGTTTATTTATTTGTGCTGGATGGGGCCTTTGATGCTGTGCACAGGCTTTCTCCAGTTGCAGCAAGCAGGGGCTACTTTCTAGTTTCAGTACACCATCTTCCCCTTGCAATGCTTCTCTCGTTGCAGACTGCAGGCTCTAGAGCACACCGGCTTTGACAGTTATGGCTCATGGGCTCTAGACTGGGGGTTCAGCAGTTGAGGTGCACAGGCTTGGTTGCCTCGCAACATAGGAATCTTCCCAAACCCATGTTCCCTGCATTAGCAGGCAGGTTCTTAACCACTGGACTGCTAAAGGAAGTCCTGTTGTTTATATACTTTTTAATGATGGCCATCCTGACTGATGTGAGGTGATACCTCACTGTGGTTTAGATTTGCATTTCTCTTGTAATTAGAGATACTAAACATCTCTTCATGTGTCTTTTGGTCATCTGTATGTCTTCTTTGCAGAAATGTTTATTTAGATGTTCTGTTCATTTTTTTGTTGTTGGGTTGTTTGGATTTTTGATGTTGAGTTGTAAGAAAGCCCCCTTCCTGGCTTGAGAAGGTCCCTTCTTGCTGTGTCTTTATATAATACAAACAGAGTGATCTCTCTCTTTTTATAAAGAACCTAATCTCATAAGGAGAGCCCCAACCTCATGACCTCACTTGACCCTAGTTACCTGCCAAATGCTCCATCTCCAAATACCATCACACTGGGGGTTTGGGCTTTCAACCAATGAATTTGGGGGTACACAATTCAGTCCATGACACTAAATTTTCTGGGAGAGGGCAATAACTAATCTTCTATAAATCTCATCAATATCTTTCTCATCTCAGACACAGTAGCTTTTATTTCCAAAAGTTTGATTTGTACCTTTTTAAATGTCTTATGTCTTTGTATCTTCCAGGTGAATCTTTTCTCTAGTTTCTTGAACATGTAGAATACATAACCCTGCCATCATAGTAACCCTGCCATCTGGTTGCTTCCAGGTTGAGATAAAATTTTTAATTTTCTTTATCATTAAGGTTCTATTTTCTTGCTACTTAGCATTTCTTAATTAATGAATAAAAATTGTGATTTTTAACTTTTTGGGTGCTGGATGTTTTTATCTTCCTATAAATACTTTTGAACGTTGGTCTGAAACACAGTTACTGTACTTGAAAGGAGTTTTTAGACGTCTCTGGTGATCCAGTGGCTGGGACTCAGCACTTTCAACATGAGGGTCCCGGGTTCTGTCCCCAGTCTGAGCACTAGATCCCGCATGCCATAACTAAAGATCCCACATGCCACAACTGAGACCTAGTGCAGCCAGATGAATTAATTAAAAACAGTTTCTAGTCCTTTCAGATCTTGCTTTTAAATTTCATCAGGTAGGTCCAGAACAACGGTCAGTCCACCTATCGCTTTCCCCTGCCATTGAGGGCTCATCTTACCCAGTCCTTTCACTGAGGCACAGCCTTCCAAGCACTCTACCTAACTCTCCATGAACGATATGAGGTTTTCGACCATTGCTTGTGGGAACACGAGAGCAAGCCAGTGTTTGTCGCTTGTTGGCAGCTCTTTGTCTGGGCTCAGGTAATCTCCTCTCATGAATGGCCTGACTCAGCTGAAGACTCAGGGGGACCCTCGGTGGATCTCTAGAGCTCTCCCCCTGCTGCTCTCTCATTTCTAGATCTGTTCTGCAAACTCTGGCCATGTTGGCCTCCTCAGACTCCTATCTCTGGTTTCTCAATTCCAGTAGATCGTTGACATCTGCCTTAGTTTCCCTTCCTGTCCTGCTTCCTGAAACCTCTACCCATGCAGTAACCTGGGGTCATCACAGAACTTGCCTCTTTTATTTCCCATTTCCTAGGATCATGCTATTTTATTATCTGATGTCTAAAGTCTTAAAAAGCTTGGTTTCATGTACTTCTTCCAGTATTTTAGTTGTTCAAGTTGGAGTGTAAATCCAGTTCCTGTCCCTCCATTTTGCCTGGGAATACCCTTTTTATTGATTTTTAAATTCCTTATGTATTAAGAATCTCAACATTTTATCTCTCATATATTGTAAAGTGGAAGCTTTGTTTAACTCAGTCTTTGCAGAGGTAGTCCTGAAGCCCAAGTCAAAAGAAAGAAAACCAAGAAAGCATAAAACTCATGCAGGTCTAAATTCTGAGCTAGACATAAGCCAAATTGATTCTCTGATCAGGAAGTTGTGTAATAGTGATGTCACATGCTCAACTGGATAGCCCTGTAAAGGAGACTTTGATAAATGTACACCTAGAGACAAACTCTCCTGGAAACGGACCAGATCTATATATTCAAGCAAAGTGAAAACAAAATAAAAGCAGATAAATAGGATGAATATTCCTTTTAACTATTTAACCTATTTCTTTATCTAACAAATGTATGTTAAGCACTTACTATGCGCCTAGGGCTTTTCTAGACATAATTAATATCATTTTATGCTAAATATGAATTATAAAATAAACTTTAGTTAACACTTGCAGAAATTAAGGTAAATCACTAACACATCCTAAATTTCCCTACCAGTTTAGGAGGTTGTAAGTACCAGGAGATATTTCAACCTTCTGAAGCACAGATGTTTTTTAAAGTGAAATAGCATTTGTTTTTAATGGAAGTATAAAATACAATATTATATAATAGCAATTGTATAATATACTCATATACAATGTTTAAGGGTTATGCTCCATTTATAATTATAAGAAATAGTTTCCCCATGTTGCATGATATATCTTTGTAGTTTGTTTTATGCTTAATTGTTTGAACCTCTTAATTCCCCACCTCTATGTTGCCCCTCTTGCCTCTCCCCACTGGTAACCATGAGTTTGACCACTGTATCTGTGAATTTGCTTCTTTTGTGTTATATTCAATAGTTTGTTCTATTTTTTAGATTCCACACACAAGTGATATCATACAGTATTTGCCTTTCTCTTTCTGACTTATTTCACTTACATACTACCCTCCAAGTCCATCCATGTTGCCACAAATGGGACAATTACAGGTTGATTTTTTAAGTGCTGTTTGCCCTGAAAAGTTGAAGAGAAACACAGACAAATTTTTTAATGAGATCAAATGAGACTTTATTGCAATTTTGTCACCCAAATATCAATAGGAATTGGCTTAATAAAAGAACTGTATGGAAATATTAGACCTTTAGTAAATTATATACAATATTAGTGTATCAGATATTTGAGTAAAGAAACAGTAATTCTCACAGATGTAGAGAGAGAGAAGGGCGAGAAGCAATGTCTGTGACCCATGAAGAGGAAAAATTAAGCTACAAGCATATATAATACAACATGGGAAATATAGCCAGTATTTTATAATAACTGTAGAGTATAACCCTTAAAAATTGTGATCACCATATTGTACACCTGTCATCTATATTGTACAGCAGCTATTCTTCAATAAAAAATTATCTAAGAAATTCAGTACTTCAAAGATAGCTAGTACTGACACAAATATCCACAATGAATTGTTCAAAAGTGAAAATTATGACATTTCTAATGTTATAGATGATGTAACATAGGATTTAAAACTGTCCTAAAACTGCATGTTTGGATTATTTATTAGAAAACACTTAAGATACAGTATGAAATCCCCAAATAAAAGCAGATACTCCAGATTTCAACAGATGATGTCCATTGTCAACCTAACACAATCAGGATAGCCACATAACAGTATCCATTATAGCCAATTAATTAATCCATTACAATTAATAATACAAGTTATTTATTAATAAGCTCTTTATTTTAGACTAATTGTGGGATTAACAAAAAAAATACAAAGACAATACAGACAGTTCTCATGTACTCTCCCCACCCCTACATATACACAATAGTTTCTCTTAATGACAGAATTTTACATGAATGATTATGGAACACTGTCAAAACTCGAAAACCAGCACTGGCACATTCTATCAAACTAAATTCCAGTTGTGTGATAACTGAAAATCTCTTCAAATAATGAGGGTAACATATCTTTTTTAAGGAAAAAAATATCATTTTTGCTAATCAGTAATACTCAAATTTTAGAGATGTATTGTAGCTCTATCATACTGTTCATGGAGTTCTCAAGGCAAGAATACTGTAGTGGTTTGCTGTTCTCTTCTCCAGTGGACCACATTTTGTCAGAACTCTCTACTATGACCTGTCCATCTTAGGTGGCCCTACATGGCATGGCTTAGTTTCACTGAGTTAGACAAGGCTGTGGTCCATGTGATTTGATTGGTTGATTTTCATGTGATTGTGGTCTCAGTATGTCTGCCCTCTGATGCCCTCTCTCAGCACCTACCATCTTACTGAGGTTTCTGTTACTTTGGACATGGAGGAGAGGTATCTCCTCTTGGCCGCTCACTGCTCCAGCGATGATAATGAAAGAGGAGCATGAAAAATTTGGCTTAAAGCTCAACATTCAGAAAACGAAGATCATGGCATCTGGTCCCATCATTTCATGGCAAATAGATGGGGAAACAGTGGCTGACTTTATTTTGGGGGGCTCCCAAATCACTGCAGATGGTGACTGCAGCCATGAAATTAAAAGACACTTACTCCTTGGAAGGAAAGTTATGACCAACCTAGATAGCATATTAAAAAGCAGAGACATTACTTTGCCAACAAAGGTCCATCTAGTCAAGGCTATGGTTTTTCCAGTGGTTATGTATAGATATGAGAGTTGGACTATAAAGAAAGCTGAGCACTGAAGAATTGCTGCTTTTGAACTGTGGTGTTGGAGAAGACTCTTGAGAGTCCCTTGGACTGCAAGGAGATCCAACCAGTCCATTCTGAAGGAGATCAACTCTCCAGAGAGTTGATATAGGGTGGGAGGTGGGGGGAGGTTCAGGATTGGGAACTCATGTACACCCAAGATTGATTCATGTCAAAGTATGGCAAAACCAATACAGTAATGTAAAGTAAAATAAAGTAAAAATAAAAATTAAAAAAAAAAGATAAAGATTAAAAAAAAGACATGGGAAAAATGATTAAAAAAATAAATAATAAAGGAGATCAGTCCTGGGTGTTCATTGGAAGGACTGATATTAAAGTTGAAACTACAATACATTGGCCACCTGATGCGACAAGCTGACTCGTTTGAAAAGACCCTGATGGTCGGAAAGATTGAGAGCAGGAGGAGAAGGGGATGACAGAGGATTTGATGGTTGGATGGCATCACCAACTCGATGGACATGAATTTGGGTAAACTCCGGGAGTTGGTGATGGACGGGGAGGCCTGGCATGCTGTGGTCCATATGGTCACAAAAGTCGTACACGACTGAGCAGCTGAACTAAATCGAACTATAGTTCTATGTTGGTTTTCTTTAGAAGACTGAAAGTAAGCCAGATAGGACAGACATTGTACTGAAACCTTGGATATGTGCTGTTGTGCCTCTCATGTTGGACTTAACTTTAACTTACACTAGACACAGCAGCACCATTCTTCAAGTGCCAGTGGGATTCTAATAAAGTTGGTTTTCCAGTTTTTCCAACAGGATTTCAAAGGACATTGGATTTGCCTTTTTTTTTAACTAATTTCTCAAATTATACCAATCCTTAAATTTTCTTCATAAAGACAAGGTTTCACTATTCAGCAAAGTATTGTTTTTTTCTGGGTATATATTAATGCATACAGAAAAGTAATAAAGTCACACTTATATTTGCATTTTTATGAATGATCATTATTGAAAAAAAATAAGATTTGACAAAATAGAGACCATTCTGGAAAATTTGGGATATATAGCTTTTGTCTCTGTGGCAACCAATTAACTGGCTGGTCCTCCAAGGTAATTAATTTCTTGTGTGCTAGGATAGCCTGCTGCTTCTCCAGCCCAGCACAAAAGAAGTAAGATGACCTTTCTTTAAAACAAAACAAATGCAAATCTCACATAGAGAAATAAGACTTTTGAAAGTGAAAGTGAAGTTCGCTCCATTGTGTCCAACTCTTTGCAACCCCATGGACTGTACAATCCATGGGATTCCCCAGGCTAGAATACTGGAGTGGGTGGCCTTTCCCTTCTCCAGGGATCTTCCTGACCCAGGGACCAAACCCAGGTCTCCCTCAATACAGGTGGATTCTTTACCAGCTGAGCCACAAGGAAGCCCAAGAATACTGGAATGGGTAGCCTACCCCTTCTCCAAGTGATCTTCCCCACCCAGGAATCGAACCAGGATTTCTCACATTGCAGGTGGATTTTTTACCAGCTGAGCAACCAGGGAACCCCTAAGTTACCCAGCGACTAGCTGTCATTAACCTTGGTGGCATCTGGAACTCTAAAACAAATAAGTATCTGAGCACCATCCTTCAGAAATTCTGACTCAATTAGTTTTGCTTCCCTGATAGCTCAGTTGGTAAAGAATCTGCCTGCAATGCCAGAGACCCCAGTTCAGCTTCTGGGTCAGGAAGATCCACTGGAGAAGGGATAGGCTACCCACAAGTACAAGCATTCTTGCGCTTCCCTTGTGGCTCAGCAGGTAAAGAATCTGCCTGTAGTGCGGGAGAGCTTGGTTCAACCCCTGGGTTGGGAAGGTCCACTGGAGAAGGGAAAGGCTACCCACTCCAGTATTCTGGCATGGAGAATTCCATGGTCTGTAGTCCATGGGGTCGCAAAGAGTTGGATGCTACTAAGCGACTTTCACTTTCACTTAGTTTTGGGTGGGGCCAGTAATTTCAGAAATTCTGATTAGAAGGTGCAACCATAGTTAAGAATCAGAATTAGATAGTATACTTAGTAAATGTTGACCCAGTGAAGTAAGCTTTCTTAAAGCATTGGGTACAGTTCAGTTCAGTCGCGCAGTCGTGTCCGACTCTTTGCGACCCCATGAATCGCAGCACGCCAGGCCTCCCTGTCCATCACCAACTCCCGGAGTTCACTCAGACTCACGTCCATTGAGTCTGTGATGCCATCCAGCCATCTCATCCTCGGTCGTCCCTTTCTCCTCCTGCCCCCAATCCCTCCCAGCATCAGGGTCTTTTCCAATGAGTCAACTCTTCACATAAGGTGCCCAAAGTACCCAAAACATTGGGTAAATACATCAAATTTTTAAGTGAGTTTCTGTTTGTTCCTTAACATTCCTTCTGTACTGCAAACTAATGACAGCTTTAGGAAATGCTAAAGGTAATAGATTCAGAAAATATTTTTCTTTAGTTTTCTTTTTTTCAATCTAAGTGTGACATAACTTAAATTTTTAGGATATACCTTCTATCTGAGAAGATTATACTGTCTGTGTGTGATACTTATATCTCAGTGTGCCTTATTTTAAGAAGTTTTCCCTGCTGTCCACTGAAATCAGACTCTTGCCAGCTCCAAGAGTTGATTGCAAATTTTCAGAAATTTTGCTCACTAGTTGTTAAATCATTAGTATCTTGAAATTGGTCCTAGTGAGAGCATTTTACCCATGGTAATCAGCAAATGCTACAAATCAGGGCTTTGTTTCTTCTGGAAAGTGAGTTGTTAAACATCTACCTTCAGACTACTCATCTTCAGCTATGAGAATAGAATCAAAGGATGGAAATTGACTGGCCTTCAAATATTTGTCAATTCCTTGTTTTAACAGATAGGAAAACTGAGGCTCAGAGAGATTAATTGACCTGCCAAGAAAATTGCAGGTGGACCTAAGAATAAAAGCCAGTTACACCAGAGTGTTTATCACATTTTTCCTGATTCTGGTTAATACAGCAAATGCTTTGAAATGTAAGCTCAGTGTTTCACAAATAAACAGTCATTCACACCATATTATTTCAGAAGCACAAGGCATTTGTTGTTAAGATGCCAAAATTCTTTAATTACTATGGTCCAGTTAGACAATGGAGTACTACACACCCATAAAAACACATGAAAGAGACCTCTGTGTACTCCTCTGGAAGATTTTCTCTGTGTATTGATACAAGAAACAAGCAAGGTGTAGAACAGTATGTTAATGTACCACTGTTTTTTTGCTAAGTCATGCTAATATACATGATTATACTTGTAAAAGAAAAAAAAATACTAGAAGAATAAACAAGGACTTAATAAAAATGTCTTCCTAATAGGGTGGGAGGGAAACAGAGCAAACGGGGGTAAAATGTCCTGCGATGAGAACCAAATGAAGGCTCTGACAACTAACAGCTGCTAACAACCCACACTGTTCCCTATAAACATAAACAATTTCACAGAATTTCAACAACAGATGAGGTCACACCATGACCATGATGGAATGAGGCCCTAGGACCATTCTGGAATCATGCGTGAACACAGACAAAAACAAGGACACCATGTAACCACAAAAGCAACAAAATGTCCTTCTCTCCTTGCTAACAAGGGTAACTATTCTTTTCCTACTATGGCAACTCAAGCTACACTTTGTTCTGCCTGCCTTTAGATAAGTGTTAATGTTCTCAATTGTCGAAGTTTCCTCATTGCTTACCAGCACCTAACAGCCAATAGTTAAATTTGAATATTCCAAATGATGGTAATTCTGAAACATACTGAAATTGTGAATATATAAGAATACATTAAAAAATTCATAAAAGAGAAAGCAGATTATTATACAACTCGATTTTATTATTAGCAATATAATGAGCCATATAACTATTCTCAATAATCACTAAGAAATTCAAGACCATCAGAAATGGTACAAGGAAGTGATGCTGAAATGGAGGTAAAGTGAAAAAGATATATTTGTCTACAAAATTTAGTTCAAAGCATGACATTTTCTCTTCCCTGGTGGCTCAGACAGTAAAGAATCCGGCTGCAGTAGAGGAGACCCGGGTTCAACCCCTGGTTCTGGAAGATTCCCTGGAGAAGGGAATGGCTGCCCACTCCAGTATTCTTTCCTGGAGAATCCTATGGACAGAGGAGCCTGGCGGGCTACAATCCACGGGGTCAAAAGAGTCAGACATGACTGAGCGACTAACACATACATGTGACATTTTCTCTGGTTAGAGATAAGTGGTCTTTTCTTTAGTCACTATGAATAACCTCATGACAAGTCTTTGACCTTCTTGGCAGACTGTTTTGACTTCACTTCTGTAATGAGGTGAGTCCTACTTTTCATCCAGCCTCCAGTCTCTGAACATCAACCATGTACCAGGCACAACGTCTTCAGAGTGAATAGAACTGGTCTCAGCTGTCAGAGAGTTTGCTTCCTAAAACATGAGCCTGGATTCCCCCTCCTGCCTCTCACGTCTGGTTCAGACATGTATCACCCAGGCAAGCTTCTCTGCAGTTATTTGACAGGTGTCTGTCTTCTGTCTGCAGGCATCACCAGTGGCTTTTAGAGAGTGGGGACTATATGCATCTTATTCACCATTGCATTCCTAGTACCAGCAAAGCATCTGATGCATGTAGACTCATAGGTTGAGCAGTGTCCCTTCAAAGTTCATGTTCACCCAGAATCTCAGAATGTGACATCATTTGGAAATAGAGTCTTTGCAGATATAAGATGAGGTCATACTGAATTAGATGAGCCTGAAATCCACTCTACTGGCCTCCTTTTAAGAAGAGGAGACAATAAACAGAGCCACATGCATAGAGGGAGGAGGGACAAGTGACAACAGAGGCAGAAACTGGAGTGATGGAGCTGTGAGCCACAGAAAGCCAAGGATGTCTGAAAGAGCCCGAAGTTAGGAAGAGGCAAGGAAGAGAAGAAAAGGGAAGAATTCACAATGACATTTTCAGGTTTTCAAGATCTTTTTTTTTTTCTTTTTGGTAACAGTTTTACTGAGATATAATTCACATGCCATAAAATTTATCCTTATGAAGTGTTCAATTCATTAATTTTTAATATATTAGCAAAGTTGTATAGCCATTATTATCATCTAATTCTAAGACATTTTCATCTCCCCATAGAGAAATTCAATACCCATTAGCAGTCACCCCCATTCCCTTCTCACCATAGTCTCTGACAACCACTGGTCTACTTTCTGTCTCAATGGATTTGCCTATCCTGGACATTTCACATAAATACATGTAATGTATTTATACAATCATACAATATGTGGCCTCTTACAATTGGCTTCTTTCATTTAGCATCATGTTTCAAGATCTTTTTGAAAGCATAAGAACTTAAGTCTCCAGGCACTTGCAAGGCATATGGCACAGTGATTAAGGAACAGGGTTTCAAGTCAGATTCCTGAGTTTGACACCTGGTGCTATGACTTATTCCACCGTGAATGTTACTTAGGCCAGTTGACTTAACCTAGATATACTCAGCTTCCACATCTGTAAAATGAGGAAAGTAATACCCTTGATTGTAAAGAAAATTTAATGAGAATTTAAGTGAACTGTAAATCTGCATAACTGAAAAATATAGCCATGAGCCACCTGTGGCTGTTGAACTCTTGAAAAATGGCTCCTCCAAATTGAGAAATGCTATAAATAAAATTCACACCAGATTTTGAATTCTTGGTATGAAGGAAAGAATGTAAATACCTTGTTAGTACTCCTTTCATATTAACTGCATGTTGAAATGAGAATGAATAAATATATTATTAAAGTTAACTTCACTGGATGTGTGTATATACGTATGTGTGAGTGTGTGTGGCCATGCCATGGGGCTTGCAGTATCTTGGTTCCCCAACCAGGGACTGAGCAGTGAAAGCGCCAAGTCATAACCCCTGGACCACCAAGGCATTCTCAGCTACTAGCAAATTTAAAAGTACATATGTGATTCAAATGTGCAGCTCACATCATATTTTTATTGGTTAGCCCTGGAATATAAATGTGCCTGGACACAAAATTACTTCCATTTAAAAATGTGTAGAATTACTGTAAAATTTACTGTTGGATACTGATTTAGAAATAAGGTATAAAATGTTGCTGTGAGGGAAGTGAAATAATTCTATGTGTAAGAAAAATTGTGCAGTGTTACTGGCCTGCTGTAGATGCCTTTCCCAAGACATTTGTCTATTCTTCAGAATTAAACCATTTAGCAAGGATTTGCTGTTTGCCAGGCTCCATATTAAGCATTCTGCACTCACCGTCTTATTGAATAATACGGTCCTACAGTTACCACTGGAGAGATGGAGGTAGGGAGGGGCAATATAACAGGAGTTGTTGTTGTTTAGTCCCTAAGTCTTGTCTGAATCTTTTGCAACCCCGTGGACGATAGCCTGCCAGGCTCCTCTGATCATGGGATTTCCCAGGCAAGACTATGGAAGTGGGTTGCCATTTCCTTCTCCAGGGGATCTTCACGACCCAGGGATTGAAACAGCATCTCCTGCATTGCAGGCAGATTCTTTACTGCTGAGCCACCAGGGAAGCCCCAGTAGAGGATTTTTAAAAAGGATGATTATGGGATTAAATGAAATCACATGTATGAAACTTTTGCAAATTGCAAAGCACTATAGAATTCAAAAAATTAAACTAGGAAAAAAAACAACAAAACAAACAAACAAAATATTACAGTGATTAGTGGTTACCCGTGTGGGAGGGGTTGCAGTGGGTGACGTGGGTGAAGGGTGTCAACTGCATGCTGATGGATGGTAACTAGAATTGAGGTGTTGATCACTCTGGAGTGTGTACAGATGTTGAATTATAATGCTGTATGCCTGAAACTTATATAAGAACAAAACAAAAAATATATATAATTTGAATATATACATATACAGAACACATATATAACATAAAACATAATATATGCTATTTAGAGCCCACATTAAGGCTTCTATTAAGTTAATATATTAATACATCACTCTCTCTTGAATGATGACAGTCTCTCTGGAGTATGAAAGAAATGGCTGTCATAGCAAATGTGTCCATGACACAGCCAGGGGGATGTCCCTGGAAATGTGGTTCAGATCCAGACATTATCTGATTCATCTTGATGGGAAAAGGGCAAGAATCCCTTCTGGAGAGAGAGCAGAAAATTAGAAAATCTTTTAAAGTCTGGCATTTCCTGGAAGCATCACTGACTCTTTAAACCTTAAAGCTCCCTAACCTCCAGACATGCAATATGAACCTACTTAAATAATGTTTCTTCTCTTTTGAGTCGAGGTGCTGAAAACATCCTCCCCCACTCAGCTCTTTGACATTTCAGCTGAATTAATCTGTAAGGGAATTGTAATCTCCCATTAAAAGGTGATCTAAACTTTGGCTTCTATGCAGAGGCAAGAAAAAGTAAAGTCTAAAGTGTCCATTTTGTCTGTTCTGGTCACATTTATGCCCTGTGCTCCTTCAGAAGCAAGAAGAGGCAGGAGATTTTCTTGGTACCAAACTTATGATCCTGAGCCAAAACAAGCAAATCCACTGTGAGCTTTGGATAAGGTGATAACCTTCCCCACCAAGAACTTATGCTAGGGCTTTATCTCTGGAAGATACTAGAGTGATATTTCCCCTTTCTGTTTTCATTAGGCGCCAAAATGACCTTTTCTAACTTATGATAAGAGAGAGTGAAAGTGAGATCTTGCTGGGTCAGCTGGAGTGAAAGGAATAAGGAATACTGGTTAGATGTCTTTTGCCTTGTCCTGGAAGAAGATTCAGAGAAGTTTAAGGACTACGTAACGGGAATTTGAAAGTGTTCCTGATTTGGGGTGGATGTTTGTAAGAAGGAAAGTATTTACCCAGGAACTTTGTCAAATTCCTGTGGCCTAGCCTATAGACTAGCTGCATTTTCCCTCATCCTTAATTTCTTCTCTTCTGTAGAGCAGAGAGACATCCCTGCACCTCTCAAGTTCGGGCCATGTCTAGACTGACGTTATTCTCCTCTGGCCTGCCCTTTACAGTGCAGTGCGGCTGCCCTCCTCACCACTCCTTCCTTCTCCAGCTGGGCTTCCTTCTTCCGGTCTTTCATGGTTGAATCGTCTGTGCTCCCTGTTTCCATTTCCTCACTCGCTCTGTCTCTGTGTACTTTTTTTTTTTTTTCAAAAAAATCTTCATTGAACTTGTAACTAACACAATATTGCTTCTCTTTTTTGTTTTGGTCCGCAAGGCAGGTGGGATCCTAGCTCCTGCACCAGGGATCAAACCCTCAACCCCTGTATTAGAAGGTGAAGTCTTAACCACTGGACCACCAGGGAAGTCCCAGCCTCTGTGCACTGGAATCTCACTCCCACTGATTCTGCCTGAATAGTTCTCAGTGAGAGATGCAGGTGACCATATCCAATGGGTGCTGTGCTAGTCTCATATTACTAGGAATTCTAGTAACATTTCACCCAACTGACTTCTCCCATCTTGAAATATCCTCTTCCCTGGTGATATACACTCTTGGCTTTCCAGTCACCTCCTTACCCACCTCAGTCTTTTTTGGTGAATTTTTCATGTTGGAATAGCATGAGATTCAGTCTTCGAACTTGATATCCTTTTCCCAGGTTATCTCATTCATCCAGTTGTCCAACTATATCCTATAAATTTTTTCTCCAGCACGGATGTCTCTTTTAAGTTCAGATGAGTGGTATATTCAATTTCCTACTCAGCTTTTCCACTTAAATATCTCACAGACTCTTCAAACTCAGTGTATTCAGAATTGGGTTCCTAATCTCTCTCCATGCCCTTCTTCCCAGGTCAACCCAAGTCCTGGCATTTCTGAGACACCATGTACTGGTTCTCCCCCTGTATATGCTATCTAGGAGATGGTTCCATGACTCATCTAGCTGTGCAAGTAGGACTCCAGGCCTCTTATATATATTCCTTCCTCACTTCTTATATCTAATCAATCTCTAGTTTCTAAATAACATTTTATTTCTGTTACAATGATCCAACTGTGCTCACACAAAAGACTTTTAACAAGTGGGTGTCCCACATCCACACCCCTCCAGCTAAAATTCCACAATATACTCAGAAAGCATGGGGTAGGGGTAGGGACAAAATAAAGGAAGGAGATTCAGTTCAGTTCAGTTCAGTTCAGTCTCTCAGTTGTGTCTGACTCTTTGCAACCCCATGAACCGCAGCACGCCAGGCCTCCCTGTCCATCACCAACTCCCGGAGTTCACCCAACTCACATCCATTGAGTCGGTGATGCCATCCAACCATCAAATCCTCTGTCATCCCCTTCTCCTCCTGCCCCCAATCTTTCCGACCATCAGGGTCTTTTCAAATGAGTCAGCTTGTCGCATCAGGTGGCCAAAGTATTGGAGTTTCAGCTTCAGCATAAGTCCTTTCAATGAATACCCAGGACTGATCTCCTTTAGAATGGACTGGTTGGATCTCCTTGCAGTCCAAGGGACTCTCAACAGTCTTCTCCAACACCACAATTCAAAAACATCAATTCTTCAGCGCTCAGCTTCTTTATGCTGTCTAGGTTGGTCATAACTTTCCTTCCAAGGAGTAAGCATGTTTTAATTTCATGGCTGCAATCACCATCTGCAGTGATTTTGGAGCCCCCCAAAAATAAAGGAGATTAAGAGGTACAAATTCTAGTATAAAATAAATAAATTACAAGATATTGAGCATATACTCAATATCTTATAATGACCTATACTGGAAAAGAATGTAAAAAATAACATATATATATATATGTATAATGTATAATTGAATCACTTTGCTTTACAATTGAAACTAACACAACATTGTAAATCAACTATATTTCAATAAACATTTTTAAAAAACAAAACTAAATAAGTTGCAAGGATAAACTGTAAAGCACGGAATATATAGTCAATATTTTATAATAACTTCATATAGAACATAATCTATATAAACATCTAAATACTATGTGGTATAACTGAAACTAATATAATAGTGTAAGTCAGCTATACTTCAGTTTAAAAAGGAATGGCTCTATCTCAACATTCCCATCACATTACTTACTTTGTGACTTAAAACTCTAAAATTTTTTTAATATTTCCCCAAATCATTAAAACAGCTCACAGACTCCTGCATTATCTGGCCCACTATCCACCAGCCTCATTCTGCTCATCATATCCTGGGTCCTCTCTCTCCAACAACACCCCTTTCTTGATTTCTTTGCAAAGCCAGGCTCATTTATACTCAAAATTCTCATGCATTTTATTTCCTCTGTCTTCCCATCCCGCTCCTTATGTCTGTGTATACTCTGGATCTCAGCTGAAATTTTTTTCATGAAGTAAATTCTTATCTCCCAACAAGACCAGTTCTCTATAATATATGTTCTTTCAATAATGCACTTGAGTCTTTACCCATTGATCTTTTAAGCTTACAAGAACTGTAATTAAAATACTAATTGTAAAATTAGTATTTAATGCTCATTTCTCCTCTTCATGAAGACAGAGAAAAAAATTGTGGGTTTTTTACTGCGGAATTTCTGTACATAGCACATAGCAGTTGCTCATAAGTACCTGTTTAATGGGTGAAAGTCAAAGTATTAGTCACTCAGTTGTTTCTGACTCTTTGTGACCCCATGGACTGTAGCCCTCCAGGCTTCTCTGTCTATGGAATTTTCCAGGCAAGAATGCTGGAGGGGGTTGCCATTGCCTACTCCAAGAGATCTTCCTGATCCAGGGATTGAACCCACGTCTCTTGCACCTCCATCACTGGCAGATGAATTTTTTACCACTGAGCCATCTGGGAAGCTAAATGTTCTATATAAGATCCCCACATTACTGCAAACTTTGACAACCTAGGATATTGAACAAAACTCAGGCTTCAGAATATACTACTAATATTACCACAAAGGAAAGAATTTCTGGATAGAAAGTGGAAGTTTTTGCTCAACTAGTGTTAATTATAAAAGAATTATGAAGGAAATATCTGGATTAAAGACTCTGTCAGTCACCAAACATCTAGACATCTAGTTACTAAATATTTAGAAGTCAATTATAGTTATTATTTGAGTCTCTTCCTGCAATTAATACATTTGCTGCATGTATATGACCAGAATTTTTCTCCTTGAGCCCTTTATTTTTTTATTATTTTTTTAAGAAAACCTCTTAAAAAATTAAAAGTTGCATGTGTTTGAGTTTAATGTTTCATTGACCAAGTCTTAAGGCTTTGAGGGACTTTGGGCAGGAAACCATGGTAATGGCTTTTGTAAATATCACATTAGCATAATAAGCAGCAGATTTTGATTTTGCAATGGGAATACACATTTTATCCAGGACTAAAAATAGATTATTGAGATTATCTTGAAATCAACTTTAGTAATTCTCACACACAGAATGGATCATATGAGAAAAATCTTGTGTTTCAAGGGAGTTCATTGCTCTGAGAAGTAAGTAGGTGTTTTGTGGACACATTATTTATCTAGCTTTCAGACCTCTTAGACAAAATAACTTCCTTTAAAGAGTAATAAGATTCACAAAAGAAAATAACCTCATATCACTGAAACTACATAAACTTCTTGGAAGAAAACAATGTAACAACGGTACACAAATGGTTCATTTTATATGCACCATTCTTTTCTGTGCTGAAGAATGTCTTAAGATATTCTGTTTCAGATGCAAGTATGATGATAAAAAACTAAATTGCCTAGTGATCATCCATTTAGAAGTACTTTTTGTTTCTTGTCCTCAATAATATCAAACACAATTTATTAATACAACTTAATTTTTTTCATCTTTTTTTGTGGGTCTTTACTAGTCACAACTGTGCTACCTTCAATGAAAATAGCAGGCAAATCTTCACCGATAACTCTTGGTGGTTTTTATAGCCTGAGCCATGGAAACACCACTGAAATTAGGGTCAGATATATCTGAGCATGTCTTTAAAAAAATTGCAATAAAAGGAGACAAAATTGTAGAAACTGTCAAATAACAAATAGATGAGTAAATAATATACCAGAATCAAGTAGGATATATCCCAGGTATGCAAGGTTGGCTTAATATTCAAAAATCAATTAAAGTAATCCATCACATCAATATATATTTAAAAAAATGATATTTCAAAATAAGAAGAAAAATGTTTGAAAAATCCAACACCCATTCAAAATAAAAACTTGCAGTTAACTAGGAAGAGAGGGGAACTTTCTCAACTTGATAAAAACTATCTACAAAAACCCTAGAGCTAATGTCATTTTTAATATTGAGAAACTTGAAGCTTTCACACTAAGATCAAGTACAAAGAATGGATGGTTCAACACCAAGTGTGAACCGAAAGGTGACTACAGATTTTGGCTGATTATGATGTGGCAATGTAGGTTCATCCTGGGTTAAAAAAAATAATAAATGTGCCATTTTGGTGAATGATGTTGGTAATGTGGGAAGCTATGCAAGTTGGAAGCAGGGGTTATGTGGAAAATCTCTATACTGCTCTCCCAATTTTACCGTAAATCCAAAAGTTTTCTAAATAATAATAATAAAGTGAAAAAATTGTAGGTTCTGGAAAGCAAGGTTGTGGAGTTTAAGAAAGATACTTAAAGACTGTGGTTGTTTTGTTTCTTTTTTCCCCATCCCCAAGAATCAGTATTACTTAAAACAGTTGAAAGAATCTCTTCAGTTTAAAAATAGAATCACTGAAAAGTTAATCTTTAACTAAGCTTTGTCTAAGAAATTAATTATAATGAAAATCTCTCCAATTTGCTGATGTTATTTCCTTGATGTTGACAACTTTGATTGGTATGGCAAAAGAACGTCTTCATTTAGTTTATACACATAATACACTTCCTCCAGCTTCATGCCTGTTCTCTGGAAGCAGTTTCCAATGACCACAATCAAGATCTTGAATGAGAAGTACAGAGAAGGAAAAAATCTCTCTCTGAATCAAAAACATCCATTTCTAAAAGCTGTGACTCATCAACACTCAGTAAGTATCCTACTACAACCTCATTTGAGTTGCCTTAACAACCCTGGCATCTTTCCACATCATTTCTTATTTTTCCATCCTTGTTCTGTCATTAAAACTGATTAATGAATTAAAACAAATCTAATATTTGTTCCCAGAATACCTCTCAATATTAATGTAAATTTCAGTTTACTTGATATTAACATGTTTCAGTTTACTTGAGAATACCTCTAATATTAACAGAAATTTCAGTTTACTTAATCCTGCTACTTGGATGGAATTGTGTTCTTTAAGAAGCAAAATACCAAATGTATGAAAAGTGAAATAAGAAGCTGTACTTTTACTTTAAACTCTAACATAAGTTTTACATGAAAGGAAAATGGAAATTTTGATTTGGTTTATAAATATGTATCATATTAATGTATTCATGTCCACAGTATTTCCTATAATGTCTCACTGTATTGGGCTTCAATAAAAGGTATCCATCTGTTTTAAAACTTAGATTTTCTCATAGACTGGAGAATGTTAAAGACATGTTACAATGAGATTCAGGCAGAGTTCCCAATAATACCCACATTCTATCCTAGCTCAGCCACTCTTCCTATGAGAACCTCTGGTGAGTAGTTAAGCATCAAGGAACATGGCCAGCAAAAGTACTTTCCTAGCTGGATGCTTGCCCCTAACCCAAATATAGAATATTCATAAGGAAGGCTATGGATGCCATGAGTTGCTGTTGCCCACAATCCACCTCAAAATAAGGAAAGCAGAAAAGCCTATTTTCTATCTTTCTGTAGAGCCAATGCTTGCACATCTTGACTGTTGACGCTGTGTTGGGAAGAAAGCTCAGGGCAGAGCATGCTGGTCATTTCCAGGAGGAAGTAAGTACAGGAACAAGTGAGAGACATGGCCTCCAACCCAAGGAAAGCCTACTCATCTCTACCAGGGCCTGAGGATCTGAGAGCCCAAAGAAAGACTGAAGAAGGGAGCCAAGGAAAAAGTGAGATTCGCCTTCCCGTATCCTAGGAAGAAAAATATACTCAAAGGAAACAAAGGGTGAGAGATGAAAGAGACACAGAAAGAAGTGAGGTTACAGCTAGTGTTTGCCCAGTAGACACCACATTAAAAAAATTATGTGGCCCAATTAATATTCTTGACTTTCACTGAGTCAGAGTCACATTCTTCACGGGGAATCTGAGAATTTAGGCATTTTGATAAGAGAAACTGCAGGTTTCAAGCTTAAATTTGTCATGATTTTTTACTCTCCAACGTATTTTTATATGTTATAAGATCTTGACATCTTTTTATACAAAAACCTTTATTTATACACAAACAATCCCCTTCTCCTAATTTTGAGCAGAAAACACAAACAATCTCCTTCTCCTAATTTTGAGTAGAAAACTATCTTTAAAATCCTTTGTGTTTATTGACTTTTGTTTACAGTAAACAGCCCTTGAGGTCAGGAACCATATCTTGCTCCATCAACCAAGCAAACATGAAGAATTATGAACCAGATGAGAATAAAGTTGACTGAAGTTGTCTGTCCTGCTTCATAGGGCCAGCAAATCTTGACAAATCTAAAACTTAAAACAGATGAACAACTTGAATTCTTTCATTTTCATTTCTGCTGCACACCTGGCAATAGTTCCTATTGTGTGAAAGTATAAATTATAGCAAGGGTCTATTGCTTTGAGAACTGTCCATTACCCTTGACTATGAAAGAAACATGTGCTATATTGGAGTGTCGAATCAAAGAAGTCTGTAATCCAGGACCGAACCTCAGTCTTTTCCCAGGAGTGAAACACTTCACCCAATATTTATCTACTGCCTGTTCTGCACCAGGCATTCCCATAAGTGCAGGAGATTTTAAGACAAATTAACACTACTGAACCCTCATCGAGTTTATAGAAGGGAGACAAATAGAAACTTAGGGCTGTAAATTCAACTCTCCTTAAAAGCCTTTTAAAACTTAAACCATGTATCTACATTAAATCTGATCTCTTCTCCTGGCACCAATTGTCACTTCCAAACTCCTGACCTGAAATCCTGGACCCCTTTTATGGTATACTTCATTCTCACACCCTCTGAATGTGCCTTTGAATAAAATATTTCAAGAACTTAGTAGCATGAAACCCTTTTTAAGATTATCACTATCCAAAAGCTATATGAGCTTTTCCAGTAGAAGTGTGCTTAATCCCAAGTCCTCAAAGTGGCACCTGGTGACACATGTCAGAAGTTAGCAAGGAAAAAGCCTTACTTATGGCCCCCAAAGCATCCAAATTCTTATAATTATACAGAAAAGGTTCTCCATATTCACTAGGCAGCAGAATCATGAATATACAGATTCAGTTCAGTTCACTTCAGTCATTCAGTCATGTCCGACTCTTTGTGATCTCATGAATCACAACACGCCAGGCCTCCCTGTCCATCACCAACTCCCGGAGTTCACTCAGACTCATGTCCGTCGAGTCAGTGATGCCATCCAGCCATCTCATCCTCTGTTGTCCCCTTCTCCTCCTGCCCTCAATCCCTCCCAGCATCAGAGTCTTTTCCAATGAGTCAACTCTTCGCATGAGGTGACCAAAGTACTGGAGTTTCAGCTTTAGCATCATTCCTTCCAAAGAAATCCCAGGGCTGATCTCCTTCAGAATGGACTGGTTGGATCTCCTTGCAGTCCAAGGAACCCTCAAGAGTCTTCTCCAGCACCACAGTTCAAAAGCATCATTCTTCAGCGCTCAGCCTTCTTCACAGTCCAACTCTCACATCCATACATGACTACTGGAAAAACCATAGCCTTGACTAGATGGACCTTAGTTGTCAAAGTAATGTCTCTGCTTTTGAATATGCTATCTAGGTTGGTCATAACTTTTCTTCCAAAGAGTAAGCGTCTTTTAATTTCTGGACCCTAATCCAAGACAGTCCATCAGTTGGTCTGAGAGTGACTTCAGGCATTGTTTTTTTAATTTAAAAAATTTTTTAAATCTCTAGGTGATTCTGGGCTTCCCTGGTGGCTCAGATAGTAAAGAATCTGCCTGCAATGTAGAAAACTTGAGCTCAGTTCCTGGATTGGGAAGATTTCTTGGAGAAGGGGATGGCTACCCACTCCAGTATTCTTGCCTAGAGAATTCCATGGACAGAGGAGCCTGGTGGACTACAGTCCATGGGGTCGCAAAGAGTCGAACACGACTGAGTGACTAACACTAACACTATTGGATTGTTAGTACTCAGGAGTGCAGGTAGAACTTGAGTGAAAACAATTAACATGAGACCTCAAGCAGCTCCATATTTCAGATCATTTAATGCAAAGTATGTGCCAAGAACTACAGGGGTGAAAAATCCTTGTCAACTATAACAAGAGGGTTTGAAAAACAAATGACTGTAACATCTGACAAATGAGTTAAGTTTTAGAATCAGCATATAAATCAAAAACAACATATAGGCAGAATCACCCCTGAACATCCCTGAGAAAAATACCACTGTCTATCAAGACAATTCTCTGGTGTTGGAATACATAACTGTTTCTTTGGTTGAATCAAGCTCAGGTCAGTGAGCTTCTACTATGATAAGCATTATAGAAATAAAATAATTCAGTAAAAAGCAATATATATATAAAACAAAGACAGTTAAGGGAGACCCAGGAGGTGGGTTGGGTGTTTTTATGGGAGACTGAGAGGCATTTTAACATTCCATGACTGACCAGCTTATTGACTTATAGACACTCTTTCATGAAAGAATAGCCACCTGAATGTTGTCACCCACTTGAAACAAGATTTGGGCAGAAACGTGTGACTTTTCTCACCTCACTTGTTAAAAGTCATGAAAGCGCCTTCTCAGTTATTCTTAGAAAGAAAAATACATTTTGGCAACCATATAGCATTTAGGAAATGGGAATGTTTCTTCTGAACACCCCTATTAGCAAGGGTATTCTATTATTATAACATGCTGAGGTATCTATTTTGGGAGTTCTGGGTGGGGGGGTGTTGTTTGGGTTTGGTTTGGCTTGGGGTTTTTGAGGCGGGAAAGAAAGGAAGTGACTGGACAGTAAAACACTGCTTCATGACAGAAACAGATCCCTGGGCTTTAATTAGGAAGCAGTGTAGTGTCTGTTCAGCTGAGCAGTAAATCAGCGTTCTGTGGGTCTGGCTGACTCTAACAACTGAAGTTCAGCTTTCCTACTTTTGGGAGAAGTTGACCGTTCATGCTCATATTAACAGCAGGCTTAACTGCAGAGTACAGCTTGGCCTTCCAATCACGCCCCACCCTATTTCCACTAGCAAATGCAGAAAAAAGAGAACCAGCTACACTCCCGTGGAGGCTGGGAAAGGCTCTGTATCACTTTCAGGCTTAATAATTCTCTTTTTATGCACATCATTTTGATTCATCCAGCAGGAAAGTGTTCAGGTCAACACCTATTCTCTCCAGGGGAAAGAGTCTCAGAAATTACAAAGTGCGCCCAAAGCAATCTCCTGTATTTTCTTTCACACAGGGGAAAAAAAAAATTACTGTGGACAGAGGAATGCAGACTGGGTTCCCGCCCAATTACATCCCAGCAGTATTCCTAACTAATACTGCTGTGGCAGGACACACACACACATAAATCATCCTATTTTTCTCTCATTTGAATGCCTACATTTTCCTCTTTTGTTGATTATCAGCATCAGAAGAATGTCTTTAAAAGGATGATAAATCAGGGGACTTCCCCAGCAACCCAATGGTTAAGACTCCATGCTTCTGCTGCAGTGATCGTGGGTTCAATCCCTGGTCAGGAGCTATGATTCAGCATGCCACACGGCATGGCCAAAAAGTTAAAAAAAAAAAAAAAAAAATGATAAATCACTATTTCAAATTTGCTACCTACTCTATTAGAAATCATAAAAGCTTTAGTGTGTGTGAAGGTCAAATGTGTTGACTGAATTATATTTGCTGAATTGTCTGTGCATTTAGGCATCCTTAATGCCAACTTTGGGCTTCCCTGGTGGCTCAGATGGTAAAGAATCTATATGCAATGCAGGATACTAGGGTTAGATCCCTGGGCTGGAAGATCCCCTGGAGAATGGAATTCCAGTATTCTTGCCTGGAGAATTCCATGGACAGAGAATGTCACCTTTGCAGAGAAAATCAGAAGCTGACTATTAACAAATAAAGGATTACAGTGAAACTGAACATGATGAAAAGATAGGTGCAGTTCAGTTCATGCAATTAAGGCTTTCTTTTTTGTGGTATTAAGGTGGGGAATGAGGATGGACATGAGTAGTTAGTATGGAAGACTGGAAGATAAGGTCTTAAATACCATTCTGCATAAAAATCACCCGAGGGACCCTCCCACAGCAAAGTCTAATATGAGGTCAAGGAGTCTGCATTTTTAACACACATTCCAAATAACACACATTCCTGGGTGTGTGTTCAAGAAATTCTCCTAGAGTGGAATCCCTTTAACTTTAGCTGCAATAATGAAAGGAAGAACCATCTCTCACCATGTAGTATTTTGGGGAATTTGGTTTCATTTGCTATAGCTGAATATAACCATTACTATCAGTTCAGTTCAGTTCAGTGGCTCAGTCATGTCTGACTCTTTGCAACCCCATGGACTGCAGCACACCAGGCCTCCCTGTCCATCATCAACTCCCGGAGTTTAATCAAACTCATGTCCATTGAGTCAGTGATGCCAACCAACCCTCTCATCCTCTGTCATCCCCTTCTCCTCCCGCCTTCAATCTTTCCCAGCATCAGGGTCTTTTCAAATGAGTCAGCTCTTCACATCAGGTGGTCAAAGAACTGGAGCTTCAGCACCACTGAGAATATTCAGGGTTGATTTCCTTTAGGATTGACTGGTTTGATCTCCTTGCTATTCAAGAGATCCTGAAGAGTCCTCTCCAACACCACAGTTCAAAGGCATCAATTCTTTGGCATTCAGCTTTCTTTTTGGTCCAACTCTCACATCCATACATGACTACTGGAAAAACCATAGCTTTGACTAGACGGACCTTTGTTGCAAAGTAATGTCTCTGCTTTTTAATATATGCTGTCTAGGTAGGTCATAGCTTTTCTTCCAAGGAGCAAGCGTCTTTTAATTTCATGGCTGCAGTCACCACTTGCAATGACTTTGGAACACAAGAAAATTAAGTCTGTCACTGTTTCCATTGTTTCCCCATCTATTTGCCATGAAATGATGGGACCGGATGCCATGACCTTACTTTTCTGAATGTTGAGTTTTAAGCCAACTTTTCCACTCCCCTCTTTCACTTTTAGCAAGAGGCTCTTCAGTTCTTCTTGGCTTTCTGCCATAAGATTGGTATCATCTGCATGTCTGAGGTTATTGATATTTCTCCCAGCAATCTTGATTCCAGCTTGTACTTCATCCAGCCCAGTGTTTTTCATGATGTACTCTGCATATAAGTTAAATAAGCAGGGTGACAATACACAGCCTTGATGTACTCTTTGCTGATTTGGAACCAGTCTGTTATTTCATGTTCAGTTCTAACTGTTGTTTCCTGACCTGCATACAGACTTCTCAGGAGGCAGGTAAGGTAGTCTGGTATTCCCATCTCTCTAAGAATTTTCCACGGGAGGTGGGGGGGGGGCGGTTTGGGACTGGGAACACATGTATACCCGTGGCAGATTCATGTGGATGTCTGGCAAAACCAATACAATATTGTAAAGTAAAAAATAATAATAATAATTTTTAAAAATACAAAAAAAAGAATTTTCCACAATTTTCTTGTGATCCAGAGTCAAAGCCATTATTATAATGCATGGATTAGCAAGATCAAGCCAGTCAATCTTTAAGGAAATCAACCCTGAATACTCATTGAAGGACTGATGCTGAACCTGAAGCTCCAAAACTTTGGCTATCTGATGCGAAGAGCTGACTCAGTGGAAAAGACCCTGGTGCTGGGGAAAATTGAGGAGCAGTGGAGAAGGGGCTACTGAGGATGAAATGGTTGGATGTCATCACCGACTCAACAGACATGAGTTTGAGCACACTCTGGGAGACAGTGAAGGACATAGAAGACTGGTGTGCTGCAGTCCACCGGGTCGCAAAGAGGGATACAATTGAGTGACTGAAAAGCAACAGTGGATTAGCAGTGTTGGCTTGAGAAAGGGAAAAAGCGTAAGGGTCCATAGTTTGCCAAGTGTCAGATATGTACATGACATCTCAGTAGGTATCAGGGAATTAACAAATATCCTCACTTCTTCTACCAGGCTCTTCAAAGAACATGTTAAGTTTCACATAGAAGCTACACATTAGTTCAAGATAAAGAAAGCCACGCAGATTCCAAACTTCTCATCATTCCTTAGGGTGCTTAAAAATCACCCCAATCTATTTTTTGTCTCTTTTCAGAATAAAAGTTAGATTTTTTTTTAACCTACGAAAATTTCATGCTGTACAGATTTTAAATTTGTAGTTACCAACCCACATATTTCTAAGAATGTTATGAAGTTTTAGTCACGAAGCAAAAGGTATAATACATCCTCTTATAAATAACAATAATCTGGTAACTTAAAAAAATAAATCAGGCATCAGTGAGAAATGTCTATCTTTGACCATGCTTCCTAGCTCCAAAGCATACCCCAAGAAATTATTGGGGATAATATATTAAAAACACCAAGCCAATCAACGCTGAGGAAAAGAAGCTGGAGTGTGAATTTTTTAAATTCAGTGTCCATAGAGTTTCAAGTTTCTGTTTGTTTGTTTTTAGCTTTTTTTCATGTGGACCATTTTTAAAGTCTTTAAATTTGTCACAGTATTTTTGCTGTTTTATGTTTTGGTTTTTTGGCCACAAGGCATGTGGGATTTTAGTTCCCAGATCAGAAGGTGAAGTCTTAACCATTGACTGACAGGGAAGCGCCGAGTAAGGTTTGAATTTTAATGGACACATGCGTTCCCTTTAAAGATTCTCCCAGGAAGTCACTACTATGTTGTTGTTTGCAGAAAGAGCCCTCATCTTAGCTCCATGTCATACTGGCTTCATAATCACAGGCAGGTTACTTGGCCTCTCTGATCATCTGTTTTCATTTCTTTAAGCCTGGATATAACAACGCCCATCTACAAGTGTGACTATTCAGAGTAAATGAGATAAAATGAATGGAAGTGTTTATCACAGTGCCTGACTCACAGTAGATGCTCAATAAATTTGATATTTTCCCCATAATAGCATGACTTTTAACTTTTAAAAGAAAGAAAAGCAAATAAAGATGAAATAATTTAATTAATTTGGAGTCTCATTTTAAGTATTTGAGAAATTGTAATACTTATCATCAGGACAGTTAAGACATGGTTTTTAGAAACACTTAGATTTAAATCCTAACTCATCCCCCTCAGGAATCTTGTGATTTAAAGTTTTTAGGCATGGGCTCCTCATTTATAAAAATAAGACTAACATGGAGATACTGTGAGCATTTCCAGGAGAAACGATATGAAGCTGTTAGTATAAGGTCTGGGGCAAGATGAGCCCTTGGTTTGCAGTAGTTGTTATTCCTATCTCATTATTATCATTATTATTCATTAGAAAGTTTCCTCAGAAAATATCAAGGCACTTGAACATTCACTTTTAGGCAAACTTTTCTGATACAAGGCCTATAAGTTTGCAAAAGGTCGGATTGCATGATCTTGGCCTTCTTGCAGAACGCCTTTATCAGCCTCGAAAGTAACCTCTAAACTGTTTTCCAGATTGCTGGAGGCTAGCCACATAATATTTGGCTTCCAAGTCCTGGAATGATTGCCATCTTTGCAGAGAGCTCCAGCCAGCTGAATTGGAAACCTGGCACACTCCTTACAAAGTAAGCAAACCCTTGGAGTAAGAAGGTGGACATATAGTTAACTCATTCGGTTTAAAATACAGAGAAGTGCTTGTTCCCCAATAACCATTCAATCCTGAGAAAAGAGGGGCCTGGTATACTCTTTAAGAGATCAAAATGTGTATAGATTCAATTCAGTTTTTCAGGGTAATAAAAAAAAGATTTGTGCGCAATATGCAAATTAGGTGACAGCTATGCAAATTGTAAGCCAAGTCTTTCTTGAATTAGAAACAATAGAGAATTGGCTCCACCAGTTACTTCCAAAGAAGAAAGGAGTGGAAGCATAGCCCTCATCTGATTCCACACAACTAAAATATCCAGACGTATGGAGGAGAGAAAAGCTGGGAAAGATGGAGGGCAGGAGGAGAAGGGGGCTCCAGAAGATGAGGTTGTTGGGGGCCATCACCAACTCAGTGGACATGAATTTGAGCTAACTCCAGGAGATATTCGGCATGCTGCAGCCCAAGGAGTTGCAAAGAATTGGACACGACTTAGGGACTGAACAACAATAATAGAGGGGAGAGGGGGCAGGAAATGAATCTGAGCAGTGCAGCTATTTCAGACCCTAAGAAACAAAGCGTGCGGTGAGGAGTTGGGAGTTTCAGCCCCATACCCTGACCTGGTGGAGAAGGAAATGGCAACCCACTCCAGTGTTCTTGCTTGGAGAAACCCAGGGATGGGGGAGCCTGGTGGGCTGCCGTCTATGGGGTCGCACAGAGTCGGACACAACTGAAGCGACTTAGCAGCAGCAGCAGCAGCACCCTGACCTTGTTATTCTCAGCATGTGTTGTCAAGAGTTAGTGGTAACAACATTCTCAAAATGACTCTAATCTCAGAGGATTCTGAACTTGACTGGTTCAGACTGGTTTTAGGGTGTTAAGAAAGATCATTAACCAGGCATCTCTAACTCATTGAAAGACAGTCATATTTATAAAACCTATTTCTTCTTTGTTCAGAAAGACAGTTTTCTCCACACTTGAAGATTTACTTTTACAAATATTTCCTGTGCCAGGCCCCAGGACATAGGCACATCAGCTCCAAAAGACTTGGAGCTCATAGCAGCCTCCTTGTAGGGCTAAGGTCACAAAGATAACAAGTGCCAGAGGCTGAGAAGAGGAGGAGCTGTGAAGATCTGTCTTTCTATTAATAATAGGGAACAACAAATCTGACTCCATATTGGCTCGGTTTCTTTACTTTTTTACTCTAACCTTTATATTCTATTGCTTTTGCTATAAGTTAATCACTGAAGAAATGTTGCTTATAATGGCCCATCACTGGGAACCCTGCCTCCTATGTCTGAATTAGTTAAGCTAAAATGCCTTTGTTCAGCTAATAGGAAAGACCCTGACCAGGCTCACTTACGAATGCCTGCAGGAAGGAAGAAATTAACATACTCCTTCCGAATTTATCACCTTTTTTACTTTGCCTCCCTACTACCCCAATATCATGTTATATAAAAGAAACTAGTACCGAAACTCTGGAAAGATGGTTCCTTGAGTCATTAGACCACCTTCTTGGTCTTCTGGCTTTCCGAATAAAATCACTAACTATTCCTTATGCCAACAACTTGTCTCCCTCAGTTTACTGGCCTGTCATTGGACGAGCAGTAAGAGGCTGGACTCAGTAACATGTTGACCACAAAACTATGTTTCTTCTCTAGAAGGAGTGAAGTCATCAGTCATGTTCAACTCTGCACCCCCATGGACTGTAGCCTGTCAGGTTCCTCCGTCCATGGGATTTTCCTGGAGTGGGTTGCCATTTCCTTCACCAGGGGATCTTCCTGACCAGGGATGGAACCTGGGTCTCCCAAACTGCAGGCAGATTCTTCACTGTCTGAGCTACCAGGGAAGCCCCACAAATCTATGTTTCTTCTCTAGAGATTAATGAAAAACTGAAAAAAGTATGATGTTGAAGCTCCATCCTGAAGGAGGAGAGTATGATCTAGAAGCAGGAATGTAACCATGTGACACCAAACAAGTTAGAGAATATAAACAGAATACTTGGCCGGGGGGCACTGAAAGAAAGGAAAAGTTGCACCTGCTCAGAGAAATTTCATGGAAGAGGTGTCATTCAAGAGGGTTACAATTTGTTATTGCTGTTTTCAGTCATTAAGTTGTGTCCAACTCTTTGCAACTCCATACACTGCAGTACGCCAGGCTCCCCTGTCCTTCACTATCTCCCAGAGTTTTTGCTCAAACTCATGTCCATTGAGTCGGTGATGCCTTCCAACCATCTTATCCTCTGTTGCCCCCTTGTCCACTTCCCTTTAACCTTTCCCAGCATCAGGGTCTTCTCCAGTGAGTTTGTTGTTCACATCAGGTGACCAAAATATTGGAGCTTCAGCTTCAGCATCAGTCCTTCCAATGAACATTCAGGGTTGATTTCCTTTAGGACTGACTGGTTTGATCTCCTTGCAGTCCAAAGGACTCTCAAGGGTCTTCTCCAACACCATAGTTCAAAAGCATCAATTCTTCAGTTCTCAGCCTTCTTTATGGTCCAACTCTCACAACCATATGTGAATACTGGAAAAGCCATAGCTTTGACTAGACAGATCTTTGTTGACAAAGTGACATCTCTGTCTTTTAATACACTGTATACAGTTACAGGAGGGAAAAACATGCAGGAAGGATCAAAAATAGCACTTTGTAGAGTTAGCCTAGAAGGTAAGTTCTATAATGAGGACTGAACACATACTGTTCTAGCTAATTCTGTTGTTGTTGTTGTTGTTGTTTTTAAATGGGCTTCCCTTGTGGCTCAGCTGGTAAAGAATCCGCCTGCAATGCAGGAGATTTGAGTTTGATCCCTTGGTTGGGAAGATTCCCTGGAGAAGGAATAGGTTACCCATTCCAGTATTCTTGGGCTTCCCTGTGGCTCAGCTGGTAAAGAATCCACCTGCAATGCAGGAGACCTGGGTTTGATCCCTCGGTTGGGAAGATTCCCTGGAGAAGGAATAGGTTACCCATTCCAGTATTCTTGGGCTTCCCTGTGGCTCAGCTGGTAAAGAATCCACCTGCAATGCAGGAGACCTGGGTTTGATCCCTCGGTTGGGAAGATTCCCTGGAGAAGGAATAGGTTACCCATTCCAGTATTCTTGGGCTTCCCTGTGGCTCAGCTGGTAAAGATCCACCTGCAATGCAGGAGACCTGGGTTTGATCCCTCGGTTGGGAAGATTCCCTGGAGAAGGAATAGGTTACCCATTCCAGTATTCTTGGGCTTCCCTGTGGCTCAGCTGGTAAAGAATCCACCTGCAATGCAGGAGACCTGGGTTTGATCCCTCGGTTGGGAAGATTCCCTGGAGAAGGAATAGGTTACCCATTCCAGTATTCTTGGGCTTCCCTGTGGCTCAGCTGGTAAAGAATCCACCTGCAATGCAGGAGACCTGGGTTTGATCCCTCGGTTGGGAAGATTCCCTGGAGAAGGAATAGGTTACCCATTCCAGTATTCTTGGGCTTCCCTGTGGCTCAGCTGGTAAAGAATCCACCTGCAATGCAGGAGACCTGGGTTTGATCCCTCGGTTGGGAAGATTCCCTGGAGAAGGAATAGGTTACCCATTCCAGTATTCTTGGGCTTCCCTGTGGCTCAGCTGGTAAAGAATCCACCTGCAATGCAGGAGACCTGGGTTTGATCCCTCGGTTGGGAAGATTCCCTGGAGAAGGGAAAGGCTACCCACTCCAGTATTCTGATCTGGAGAATCCCATGGACAATATAGACCATGGGGCCAAAAAAGTCAGACATGACTGAATGGCTTTCACTTTTTAAAAAAAATTTTTATATATATTTCTTAATTAGTTGTCAGAGAATATAGTCTATATGATTTCAAGATTCTTAGATTTAGTTTTATATTTTAGCATTTTTATTGAGGTGAAGTTGACATATACAGTATATGTTTCAACTTCAGGTGTACAACATAATGATCTGAGATATATATATGTATATAGGGAAATGATCACTAAAATTAGTCTGGTTAATATCTGTCACCACACATAGTTACAAAATTTTCCTTTCCTTGTGATGATAATTTTTAAGATTTACTCTCTTAGTGACTTTCAAACATGCAGTACAATAATTCTGTTGGTGATGAAGAGTTTTAGTACTTTAGAAAAAGCAGCAATGGATAAGAACTGTTTTAGGAGGATTCGTCTGGTCTATATGTAAGAATGACCAGGTTGCAGGAGACAAAAGGATGGAAAACCCATCAGAAATCCTAGTAAGAGTCTGAGTGAGGAAGCAGGAGAGGGCTAGTGGGGATGGAGTAATAGGGGATGGGGGCAATGAAGGAAGGACCTGCTAGGACTGTCTGCCTTCACCAATCTTTTCAACACAGAGCACAGTGCCTGGTACTAAACTGGTTCTCATATGGAGGGATGGAAGCCAAGGAGGGAAGTAGAGAATGAGAGAAGGAAGGAGGGAGGAGGGATGGAGAGCAGGCAAGTATTAGAGACATTGCCCGTGAAAATTTGAGGAACTCAATATTGAGTATTTTCAATTTGTAGATGTTAATCCCCCAAAAATGTGCATATCAGTTCAGTTCAGTCACTCAGTCATGTCCGACTCTCTGCGACCCCATGAATCACAGCACGCCAGGCCTACCCGTCCATCACTAACTCCCGGAGTTCACTCAGACTCATGTCCATCAAGTCCGTGATGCCATCCAGCCATCTCATCCTCTTCATCCCCTTCTTCTCCTCCCCCCAATCCTTCCCAGCATCAGAGTCTTTTCCAATGAGTCAGCTCTTCGCATGAGGTGGCCAAAGTACTGAAGTTGATTAAATCCAAATGCAATCTGTTGTCTAGCTCACTGTATTTTGCTAATGTCAGTTTTTGATGCCATACCATCCTAAAGATGCTAACATTGGAGAAACCTGGATGAAGGAAACATGGGACTTCTCTGTACATTTTTTGACATTTCCCTATAAGTCTATGTTAGGACAGAGGAGCCTTGTAGGCGGCGGTCCATGGGGTTGCGAAGAGTCGGACACGACTGAGCGACTTCCCTTTCACTTTTCACTTTCATGCATTGGAGATGGAAATGGCATCCCACTCCAGTGTTCTTGCCTGGAGAATCCCAGGGACAGGGGAGCCTGGTGGGCTACCATCTATGGGGTCACACAGATTCGGATACGACTGAAGTGACTTAGCAGAGCAGAGCAGAGTTCAAATTAAAAACTTTCTAAAAAATTGATAGAAGTTATAAAACACACCCATCCCCTCACCTAACAGACAACTGTCCTTGCACATAGTATCTTTGGCACCTCACCAGGCTGAATTAGAACAGCGTGACCTGCAGGGTGAGAGAGCCTCAGTTTGGGATCTCAGTCTCAGGGACATACCCCGGAATCTCTGGCATTCCTCAAAAAGCCTTTATTTCCCTAATCCCCAAAAGAGCTGTTATTTTTTCTGATTGTATCAAGGTTCACAAGTTTTCCATTTCATAACCTTCCCTATTCTGAGACCCAGTGCATCAAAAGAGCTAAAAATGTTATCTTTATGTTCACATTTTCTATTAAATTTCCTGCATCTGAGGGTTGTTCAAATGAATTTACATTATCCTCTAAATGTTCTATAAGTCTTTATTCTTCCCCAATTTTATATCTATGTGATACTCTCAGCCACCTACTTTTCACACAAAACCCACTTTTCTGTAAAACTCTTAAAATGTTATAAATTTTTTCATACTACCTCCTATTTTTAAGATTTCCTGATTATATGATGAAACAAGCATATTCACACAAAATGCTTAGAACAGTGCTTGTGTCAAAATGAGAAGTTAGTAAATTATAGATAATATGATCAGTAAGTTTTATTTGCCATCCCCTTCTTCCACTTAATGCTTTTTAGAAGTGTGATTAAAAAAAAAAAAAAAACTCTTTAGCTTAGACTTCTAGTTTTTATTTTTGGTATTATTTAATATTTTGCTTTATTTTAAATCTACCAAAAGGGAAACATGCAAAGTTAGAAAACACTGGGAAACAGAAAATACAAAAGCAATCTCCCATATTCAAAACTGGTTTAAAAAAATTATTTTAAAAGTTCTCCAATCTTCATTGACTATTGCCTCTAGATAATGTCCCAAATGATGTGGCCTCTCTTATAAATCTACGATCTATTGGTCTATAGTCCAGCAATTATTCTAACTTAAATTAGCTTGAGGAAACAGAAAGTTGGGTCATCCTATTGCAAAACCAGGCTTCCATTTTTATTTTAAACATTCAAGCTTTTCTGGGTAGGGCTTACATTTACTGTAGAGGACTTCCCTGGTGGCTCAGAGGTTAAAGCGTCTGCCTCCAATGCGGGAGACCTGGGTGTGATCCCTGGGTCGGGAAGATTCCCTGGAGAAGGAAATGGCAACCCACTCCAGTATTCTTGCTTGGAGAATCTCATGGACTGAGGAGCCTGGTGGGCTGCAGTCCATGGGGTCACAAAGAGTCGGACACGACTGAGTGACTTTACTTACTTACTTACTTATAGGTAGCTCAGCTGGTAAAGCATTCGCCTGGAATACAGGAGACCCTGGTTCAATTCCTGGGTCAGGAAGAACCCCTGGAGAAGGGATAGGCTACTCATTCCAGTATTCTTGGTCTTCCCTGGTGGCTCAGATGGTAAAGAGTCTGCCTGCAATGTGGGAGACCTGGGTTTGATCCCTGGGTTAGGAAGATCCCCTGGAGGAGGGCATGGCAACCCACTCCAGTATTCTTGCCTGGGAAATTCCACAGACAAGAGGAGCCTGGAGGGCTACAGTCCATGATGTCACAAAGAGTCGGACATGACTGATCAACTAAGCATAAAGAACTCTCATTTTCTTGGACCTCTTCTAGGGAGGGGACCACTCATTGGAAGGGTGAGATCAGTCTCAATGTTAATTGGAAAGAGGTGTATCTCTCCTAACAGAAACAAGAACTTAGATAGAATTGAAGTGAGCTGTAGGGAGGGGATCTTTCCTGGATTTCTCCATGCAGGTATCAACATATGGGTGGGAGTTCCCAGGTAAAGGCTGTGAGGATGGCTCCTCTAGATAGAGAGAGGCTAGGAGATGAGCCAGATAAATTGTGCCAATCCTGCCATGGGTAAAGGAGGCTGGTGGACTACACAGTCCATGGGTCACAAAGAATCAGACATGACTAAACTATGTTGGGCACACCTTGTTTACCCTTAATTACTGCCTTTGAGACCTGGTCTCCAAATATACAGTCTTCCCAGGTGGCTCTAGTGGAAAGAGCTGCTGATGCTGGAGACATAAGAGATGCAGGTTCAATACCAGGATTGAGAAGATCCCCGGAGGAGAGCATGGCCATCACTCTGGTATTCTTGCCTGGAGGATTCCATGGAGCCTGACAGGCTACAGTCCACTGCGTCTCAGAGAGTCGGACACCACTGAAGTGACTTAGCACTCAGCCCTCCAAATACAGCCATACTGGGAGTTAGAGCTTCAACATATGAATTTGGGGAAGGAGCAGCACAATCAGTTCATAAAAACATCTTAAGACAGAGTGCAGAACAGGTCATCTGGAAGCCATCACCGAGACATCATGACACCATCATGGTCACGTACAAGTAAGAAAGATCACCTCTCTGCAGTCCTCTTAGCATACTTGTCTCTGTTGCAAGAGATACAGCTGCATAGGATCTGAAAGTTATTCTTTTACAAACATGCAGCATTTAACCTTCATCTGTAAACTCTGGTAGCTCAGCTGGTAAAGAATCTGCCTGCAATGCAGGAGACCCTGCTTCGACTCCTGGGTTGGGAAGATCCCCTGGAGAAGGGAACGGCTACCCACCACACCAGTATGGCCTGGAGAATTCCATGGACTATCCATGGGATCACAAAGAGTCTGACACAACTAAGCAACTTTCACTTTCTTTTGTAAACCTCTGGATTTCTTTCTTTCCTTTTCCCCTTGGTATATATAAAGGCTGCTCTGAGTGTTCTTTAACTACGGTCAGATTTGGGACAGAGATCTGACCGATAGAGCACTGGTTTCCTGGAGTTATCATGTAGAGTCTCTACTAGGCGGAAGGTGGCAGTTAAGGGTCCAAGTCAAGGCTGACATGTCTGCCCTTTGGAGCATCTCTTTTCAGGTCATATCCTGAGGATTCAGAATTTATTAATTTAATAGATCAGGAAGCATTCTCTTCCACAGTCCCCCACTTTTCTACTATGATGTCTAATTTATTTCCCTTGTACCCTGTTTGCCAGAATATCCTGGTCATGATTCTTGAATGCTGGTTGTTATGGTTGAATTGTGGTCCCACAAAAAAAGTCTTAACCTTCGATATCTCAGAATTCAACTTTATTTGGAGATAAAATTTTTACAGAGGTAATCAAGTTAAAATGAGGTCAAGTTAAAACTAGCTGTGGTTATGAAAATATTCACATTTTATGAGATTGGTTTAACAGATGATTATACTGGGGCTATTTAGGTAAAAAATTGAGACCTTGTGAGTAGAAATTAAATAATTGAAATCTCTATCTCTTTTCTCCCAGTCAAGCTCTCTTTTAGGTAAAACATGTATTTTTTTTTAAATAATTATAAATTCACAAAAACATTGCAGAAAGAGCTTATGTGACCATCAGCTAGCTTCCTCCGGTGGTGGAAACTGGATTAGAGAGGACCCTAATCCAAAATAATTGGTGTCCTTATAAAAAGGGGAATTTTAGACACAGAGAAATATATACAAAGGAAAAATGACATGAAGACACCCATAGGGAGAACATCAGGTGAAGATCAGAGTTATGATGCATAAGCTAAGGAACTATCAGAAATTAGGCAAGGAGACAGTAACTTTCTATTGTCTTCTGTTGTTTAAGCCACCTGAGTTCAGTTCAGTTCAGTTCAGTCACTCAGTCATGTCCGACTCTTTGCGACCCCATGAATCACAGCACACCAGGCCTCCCTGTCCATCACTAACTCATGAAGTTCACTCCATCTCATGTCCATCTAGTCAGTGATGCCATCCAACTATCTCATCTTCTGTTGTCCCCTACTCCTCCTGCCCTCAATCCCTCCCAGCATCAAAGTCTTTTCCAATGAGTCAACTCTTCACATGAAGTGGCCAAAGTATTGGAGTTTCAGCTTCAGCATCAGTCCTTCCAAAGAACACCCAGGACTGATCTCCTTTAGGATGGACTGGTTGGATCTCCTTGCAGTCCAAGGGACTCTCAAGAGTCTTCTCCAACACCACAGTTCAAAAGCATCAATTCTTTGGCGCTCAGTTTTCTTCACAGTCAAACTCTCACATTCATACATGACCACTGGAAAACCATAGCCTTGACTAGACGGACCTTTGTTGGCAAAGTAATGTCCCTGCTTTTCAATATGCTATCTAGGTTGGTCATAACTTTCCTTCCAAAGAGTAAGCATCTTTTAATTTCATGGCAGCATCTTTTATTTTCACCATCTGCAGTGATTTTGGAACCCCAAAAATGAAATCTGACACTGTTTCCACTGTTTCCCCGTCTATTTCCCATGAAGTGATGGGACCAGATGCCATGATCTTAGTTTTCTGATCTAACTTTCTCACTCTCCTCTTTCACTTTCATCAAGAGGCTTTTTAGTTCCTCTTCACTTTCTGCCATAAAGATGGTGTCATCTGCATATCTGAGGTTGTTGCTATTTCTCCCAGCAATCTTGATTCTAGCTTGTGCTTCTTCTACTCCAGCGTTTTTCATGATGCACACTGCATAGAAGTTAAATAAGCAGGGTGACAATATACAGCCTTTTCTTATTTGGAACCAGTCTGTTGTTCCATGTCCAGTTCTAACTCTTGCTTCCTGACCTGCATACAGATTTCTCAAGAGGCAGGTCAAGTGGTCTGGTATTCCCATCTCTTTCAGAATTGTCCACAGTTTATTGTGATCCACACAGTCAAAGGCTTTGGCGTTGTCAATAAAGCAGAAATAGATGTTTTTCTGGAACTCTCTTGCTTTTTCCATGATCCAGCGGATGTTGGCAATTTGATCTCTGGTTCCTCTGCCTTTTCTAAAACCAGCTTGAACATCAGGGAGTTCACGGTTCATGTATTGCTGAAGCCTGGTTTGGAGAATTTTGAGCATTACTTTAGTGGTAATTAATTGCAGTATCCTCAGAAATAAATGAGTGAAATGAGTTAAGCTGGATTCTCATTGGCATTAAATTAAACACAGCTTACTTTACTCCTTGCAGTATCAGTCACTGATAACCAGGGATCTTTATGTTGATTGGATCAAAGAACTATATGCCTCAAAGGGGGAAGACTGCAAAGGACCAGATGGGCATTTCAGAGAAAGTCTGCCCCCAAAATAGTGACTGCAAAGTAGTAAGGGATGGTGGAAAGGGAATATTATAGAAATGGAGAATTGATCAGGGTTGCCAGCATTTCTAGAAGGAAGGAAAGGTACGACCAGACAGAGGTAACACCAGGAGTTCCCTAGCAATCCTGTACCTTGATTGCTGTGGTGGTTATACAAATCTATATATGGAGTAAAATGTCATATACATACGCCTCCCCCAAGGAAATAATGATTACATTCAAAAGTTGGTGAAATATAAGTAACATCTATAGTCTAGTTAGTTGTATTGTTCTAATGTCAGTTTCCTGGTTTTGCTAACATATTGTGTGTTTTCATTTCTTTATTAAAGTTTTTTATGTGGGTCATTTTTTAAAGTCTTTACTGAATTTGTTACAATATTGTTTTTATTTTATGTTTTGGTTTTTTGACCATGAGCCATGTGTGATCTTAACTCCATAACCAGTGATCAAACCCGCACCTCCTGCATTGGAAGGCAAAATCCTAGTGACTGGTCCACCAGGGAAGTCCCTTGATACTATATGGTTGTTATGTAAGATGCTAGTTACCATGAGAGAAGGGTGTTATGGGTACACAGTCACTGTACTATTGTTGCAACTTTTGGGGGGTAAATTTGTAATTATTTCAGAACAATACATGTTTAACCAAAAAGAGCACCTGGCTGGCAAATAGGAGATAGAGATTTCAGTTCTTTAATTTTTACCCACATGGTCTCAACCTCGATGGCCCCAGTACAATCTGTTAAACTAATCTCATAAAATGTGAATATTTTCATAATCACAACTAGTTCTAAAGATTAGATTTCAAGGGCAATGATAGCAAAATTTTAAGCATGTACAGTTGGACTTAGTAGAATTTCAGCTTTTGGTCTAATATTTATTCCACCCTCTCTCATACTTTCTGCTCTAATTGAACTCTGTTAAATACTTAAAAGTAACATACAAATGGAACCCCTCGGGACTGTGATGCAAGTAGGCTTCAAAGCAACATCATGACTCATCAGTTGTCAGCTGCTATCACTGCAGTTATCAAGTTCAGCATCAGTTTTACTTTTTGAAAAATGAAATAATTGATTCTAATAAGTGGTCCCAGACTTATCATTAGTGTCTTTTTAATTTCTTCCTGGTGTTTCTTTTGAGCTCTAATCAGATCCAGTTCTCTTCAGTACAGTTTTCAGGCAATATTCATATATTCTATTTTCAAGATTTATTTTTAAAATGATGATACTTAAGATGCTTGGTAACTGAATAAACAAGCCACAGAACAGGATTATGGATAGTCTCATTTCTGTATGAAATGCATGTGCGTGGGTACAGGCACATTACATTTATTTTAACATATGCACAGAAAGAATCTGGACAAATAGACTCCAATCTGTTAACAGTGGTTATCTCTGAAGGACTGAGGTTACAAAAAAGCACATTTTTAAGAAATGTGTTTCCATAATATTTAATCAGTAAAGATCAGTTTATGTTTGGTTTGTTGGCCCAATGATATTGGCCAAAAATATGCACATATTAATCTCATTCCTAGCTACATCACTACACATGGGCACATGTACTCACACAGAGTATATATTAGCAAATTACTCACCCTCAGTAATGATGCAGAGGAAAGCTTAGATTATATGGAAGAATCACAGGTCTTTTCATTCTTGCCTCTTACTTTTTAATCCAGCCTATTCTAGCCATACATCTCAATACTTCTGGTCCATTATACTCTGTTCCTAACCCTTTGATTCCTTCTTTGTCTGCTTTTGAACACTTAGGGTTGTAATATTGACCTCCATCTCACCTCTGACCCTAAAACTTGGTATTTATGAGTAGTCTGCTGTGTTTCAAACTTAGCGAGGTTTACTCCTTCATGGAAAGGTTGTGGCAATGCTCTCCACCTGGATCCAGCCTTGGAAAAGATTGTATGCCTCAGCCCACATCTCAGCCCATCTGTTCTGCCAGCGATGGCCAGGGTAAAAGATGCCTAGTGGGGTGGGTAAATAGTGAGGGAGAAAGAGGGGGTCTCAGTGCTGGCAGCCTGTACACACACAGGAGGGACTGAAAATGCTTGCTTTTGCATAGAGCATCACCCAAAAATAATGACATCATTTGTGTTAAAAAAAAATTATGAACATAAAGAAGAAAAAACAAGAGGTCACTGCTGATGTGGCTTTTGTACATCTAAGTTCAATACAAATGTACATATTTAAGTATAAGAATTAAGAGAAAGCTAGAGTTCTGCATGAGCGAAGGACAGGGGGAGACAACATATACAATGTGTCACTGACATCCCAAAGAGGAGAGGGGGAAGTACGGAAACAGAGTGGGTGTTACTTCTCAGATTAAAGCATGGTGGAAGAGAGGGATTGCATCCTGACAGGGGCCTACAAGTATCAGCTGCTGCTACTGCTGCTGCTGCTGCTAAGTCGCTTCAGTTGTGTCCGACTCTGTGCGACCCCACAGACGGCAGCTCACCAGGCTCCCCCATCCCTGGGATTCTCCAGGCAAGAAGGGGAGTCTTCAAAGACTGTTTCCTGCTGAGAAGTTGGTTCTTTGGGGGCCACTGACTCAAGACAGTCTGAGCTCCCTTCTACTGATCACCTTCCCAGCCTACATACAGAATTGAGCCAAAAGGCAAGACACAGTCATGAAGAAAAGCCATAGCCCTTACCTTTTGGGGGAGAAGGATGGATCAGTTCAAATTATCAGCAGTATTGTGGTGAGGGGACCACAGTTCTGAAAGCTTTATGGGTGATAACTTTGAACTCTGATGAGCTTTAGACCTTTTCACCTGAAGAATGTGTCTAAGTTCACTTATACAGAAGTTTGCACAGTCTCAGGGAGTTCACAACCCCAGCTTAAGAACTTTTTAAAAGCTAAATTTCCTTGCAAAAGTTTAAAACTCAATGGAAAAACAGGAAGTTCTTAGTGTGGAATTTAGAATACTTAAGCAAAATATGGAGGAAATGAAAATAGGAAAACTAATAACAAAATGAAAGCCAAGATGAATAGGCTTTGTAAAATAGCAAAATCTCTTTGGACCAGACTTTAAACAGAAAAGTCACTAGTAAAGCTGAATGTTTCCTCAAAGGAACAATAGAAAAACCACAAGGGTTGAAATAAATAGAGAAGGAGCAAGAAGAAGCCGAGTTGACTATGCAAACACTCAAATTACAAATTAAAATCACAAAAAGAAACTTGGCCAGCTTACCCAAGAGAGCACAAAGAGATAGCAGGTAATTGGGCTAAAATCAGAAAATAAAAGACAGAAATGAGATGCAAATTGCAAGATGCAAACAAAGACATGTACAAAGTTTTTTAAACATAAAGCGCAAGAGAAAATTACAAGGATGTTGGTCTTCAAATGACTTTTTAATAAAAGATTTTTTAATCTCTTAACAACTTACAACTGTAAAGGAATTTAGTTTGCAAAGTTTTTAGAAGTCAATAGTAACAGTAATGGTAATGTTAAGAATAGTAATCATCATAAAATCACCAGTACATCATAGGTATGAAACATAAGTTCCAAACATTAAATCTTGTTTCCATTCATTTAGTCCCTCAACAATTTTCAGATCATATTAGTGGAGATCTTAAATTAGTAAATCCACATAAAGCACTTAATAAAAAATAACTATTAGTACCAGTATTCCTATTGGCTTCCCAGGTGGTGCTAATGGTAAAGAACCAGCCTGGCTGGGTTGGGAAGTTACCCTGGAAGAATCCCACAGAGAGAGGAGCCTGGTGGGCTACTGTCCATATGGTCGCAAAGAGCACATTGTTATTGTTATCAATGTTGCTGCTTGCTTAGCAACCATTCACCCTTTTGGGATTCAAGAATCTTTTGTGAACCATCCTCACCCTACTCTGAATCCTTATGAGTTGAATGGAGTTGACCTCTTCTCCTAGGTTCTGGAAGGTCTCCTGACTCCAAGTAAGACAGACTGCCGCAATCCTCAGTTATGATTGTGAACCCATGAATGGCACTTGACCCAAGCAGACCCATGAAAACCCTAGCTGTGATATTTTCTGAAATGATCTCTTTCTAAGACATGGAGTACTGAGAATCAGATAAGTCTGAAGCAACAGAGTCATCTTGGCCCCTACAAAGGCAGAACATGACTAAGAGCAAAATCAACCAAAAGAGAAGCTGAAGGACGATGTTTGAGTCCAGAGACATGGCTAGGATGAAACCACCCATTTCTAGTTCTAGATTCACCAGTTACACGATCCACTGATGCCTTTTCTTGAATAGGTTGGTGTGAATTGCATTTCTATAGCTTGCAACCCAGAGTACTGGCCAGAATAAGTGCTTACCACGTGCACCACATGTGCTGGAGAAGTGTCAGAGTCTAAGCTAGAAGAGGGCTCCATCTTCATGGAGCCTGGAGTCTACTGAGGAAGTCTGGTATGAATAATTCATTCTGATGCATTGAGAGTTATAAAGAAGGAGTGCACGTGTCCAATAAAGTTTAATAGAGTTTAGTGTCCAATAGAGTTTAATAATAGGTTCACCTCACCTGACCTGAGAGATTGGAGAAGAATTCCCCAGTGATGAGACACTTATTTTGAGATATGAATGATGAAAAAGAGTTCATCTGATTTAAACAGATGACATTGAAGAGACAAAATTCTTGTATGCATGCAAAATCTTTGAACAAAATTTTTACTCCATATATGATATAGAAGGAAACTTTGACTAATAGGGCAGATAATATCAGAAAGGCAACGACAAAAATATATACTACTATGTATAAAATACATAACTAGTGAAAACTTACTGTATAGCACAGGGAACTCTACTCAACGTTGTGTGATGACCTAAATGAGAAAGAAATTCAAGGAGGAGGGATATACATATACATGTAACTAACACCTTTTGCAGTGTAGCATTGTATAATAAAGTGACTATACACCAATAAAATTTTTTTAGAAAGAAATGCAAAATCAAGGATACACATATGTAGAAATCAAGCTATTTATAGATTAAAATATGTGAGACATATTCATTTATATATTTATATATATAAACAATGATAAATTATATAGAAGGAGATTGCTAAGGAAATGTACAAGGAATCATGAATATATGCTGTTGAAGATCATTCCTCTGGGAACACAAAGTATTGGGGCAGTTCAGATAGAGCAACTGTATTATGCTGAAGTCTGGAAAATTCCATGGACAGAGGAGCTTGGCAGGCTGCAGTCCATGGAGTTGCAAAGAGTCAGACACGACTGAGCGACTAACACTATTAGATTGAAGGGTTGAGGCGTTAGGAGTTCTGAGGACTGAAAATTACTTCTGTAATCTTAGAAAAGTCATGTAAACTTAAGACATCACTTTTTTTTTCATCTAAAAGAATACAGAGAGCTAACTAAATGATCTCTAAGAAATTTTGCACTAATCAAATTTTATGATGGGTCTCCAACCCAGGGCTTCAAAGGTTAATTCTGACATGTTAAAGCATGATTCAGACATCTACCAAAGGTCACATTCCTGAGTTCATGTTTCAGCAGGGCCTTTGTATTAATTATTCTTTGCTTGTAGGATTGCAACCTACCTCAAGTACTTGACTTTCAAAGAAAGATAACAGCTTTAACCCATGTTTCACGTCATTCTGGTTGTTCAGTCGCTAAGTCGTGTCCAACTCTTGGTGACCCCATGGACTGGAGCACACTAGGCTTCCCTATCTTTCACAATCTCCAGTAGTTTGCTCAAACTCATGTCCATTGGGTTGGTGATGCTATCCAACCACCTCATCCTCTGTCATTCCCCTTCTTTCACATTGTAGAGCATAGGATATAGGCACAGTGTGATGCTCTTAGAAATCAAACAGAGCTCTCAAAACTATTCTCAGAAATGTATCTGGATTGAGAAATGATAGCAAAAGTAAATTACATGCATGACAGTGAGTATAAAGTACTGTGTCTGGCTTCAAAAGAAAAAAAAATACCAAGTGGACATAAGTCTTTCAAAGAATTCTCTTGGGAGATGAATCCCTGATCCTAGACCTGTGCTTAGCCACACACCAGGTAAACTTTGAGAAACTACTTCTTTGAATTGTCTATGGACACTTTGCTTGTTCTTTGTGCTACCCTTAAGAGTGATACAATCTTTCCTTTGGATGATTTTGAAAACAATGAAAAGGTACTTAGCTCCAAGTCAGAAGAATAAAGTGGATAATCAAGCTGTAGAGTTCCATTTTGATCTGAGACATGAAGCAGAGAGTTTTATTCCTCTGAGCTCAAACTGACTGTAGGTCAATTTCAAATAAGATCTTAAAAAAATTTTTTTAGCAATGACACTATCTTGAGAAAAACAGTGTCTCCTGCTAGGGTGACTACTCAAGTACATACTCTGGGTTGACAGAAAATAGGTAATTTTTTAAATCACTTATTATACCAAACCAAATATACATAAAATTAAAATGGGCACCCCTCTAATAATTCTCTGAGTTCATTGTTCCAAAATATTTTGGGGTCTTTAACACGAACCATGCCCCATACATAATAGGCACTCAGAGAATAAGTGCAGTCTAGAATCTTAAAGCTGAGCAGAAGCAAATAAGTACTGGAGCCAATCCTTGAGTTTAAATTCCTACAGTAAGACCCCAGAGAGCATCTGGCAATTGACAGCAGTAACAGCATGAAAATTCAAGACTATCATGATGGGGCTTTGGGGAAATTGAATGCAATTTCTAACCGACATTTTGAAAAATTGATGGGATCTAACTAAATATATGTATTTCATGCTCTAGAGACAAGACAAGCTTCCTAAATTATATTTGGAGTAACTCCTTTGAACAGATCTTCCACTTCATAGGAGCTCTAACTTCCCAAACCAAAGTTCTGTAAGAACTTAAGAAATCTGGATTATTGTCTTTTCTACATGTTTACTGCCAAGAGTTGTAACTGTTGACAATGAAATTAATAATATTCAAATCCCACATAATTCACAATCTATTTTTACCCTTGAGAAAAAAGATACTTTTTCAATTTAAGTCACTGTAGAGATTCAAAGAAATTCACCAGTCATTAATTTTTAAATCCATAATAATCATCACCTATTTTAGCACCCTAGCTTTCCCCGACTTGCTTAGGCAATACTCAAAGGACTGTGTGAACCAAGAGTTTCCTGGGTGACTTTAAATTTCAAAACATTTGGGTGAAAAAATTGGTAACATATATTATAAGTTTTTTTTAGAAATCTCGTAGTGCTGAGAGAAATTATAACATATAGTAAGGAAAGAACAGACAAGAGACTCACACTTTCACCATTAGCAGAAGTCTCTCAATAATGCAGTGTACACATTTACTCTGGCAAATATCTTTAGTTTTCACTTAAGAGAATTTAAATGCCCTCAAATAGCATTCCCTTTAGGTCAAAAGTCATTTTAAAATGCTTCTCTAAATTTATCTTTAGCTACTAATGTTGAAACCAATATGTTAAGTACCAAAAGTGGGAAAAAAAGTTTTTGTTCCTTAGAGGAAAACACAATCTACTTCATCCGTTATATAAAATGACCTAATTCAAAATCCTGACTGCATCATGTCACCTGATTTATTCACCCCAAATCTCTGCTAGAAGATTAGGAATCTGACATCTGAGGGTATAATTTCTATAAAAGAAGTCATAATGCTCTGTTCAAATGGACTTGATTTGAGCCAAAAAAGATTTTACAAGACCAAACTGTTTGTATTTTCTGGGTCAGCACAATCCCATAGAGAGTATAGTGGTCCCAGGGGCATGGGCCAAGTTCTCTAAGAACCTAAATGTGGTTTTTGGAAATGGTTCTCTTTCGGTGGAGAGTTCCACCATTCCAACTCTTCCCTACCCCTAAACTCATATAGGAAATTCTAGAACAAAGGTTAAAGCTGAATGTGATATTTCCTTTTGTTGCTTGATATTATTTTATAATTAAACATTAAAACCATCTTGCAGAATTTTCACGCTTTCTTCACGTCTAATCGATTGACAAATACTAGCTGAGTCTCCCATGTGGGTTTATAGAAAAGGACCCTGTGTTTGCTGGATTTGAAGTCTAGTTGGGTAGATAGGAGACCTCTGGGAAAGAACACATGCATACGTGCTCAGTCGTATCCGACTCTTTCGCAGCCCCATGGACTGTCACCCTCTGAGCACCTCTGTCCCAAGGATTCTCCAGGCAAGAATGTGGAGTGGGTTGCCATGCCTTCCTCAAGTGGATCTTCCTGACCCAGGGATTGAACATGCGTCTCCTGCATTGCAGGCAAATTCTTTATGCACTGAGCCACCCAGGAAGCCTCTGAGAAAGAATAGCAAAACCTATAAATAAGTGCTCATTTGTGGGGTTCAGACTGCACTTTAATTAAGATGCTTGGAAGCTGTGTTGTTCACTGAGCAAGGAGAGTGGTCTATGGAGTGGGTGTGACATGTTCAGACCCATGTCCGCCACTTACTTGCAAATTGATGGTTAGGCTGTCTCACTTTTCTAAGCTTCCAGGTTCTCAGCTGTACAAAGGAGGTAAGATTAGTAGCTTCTTTATGAGTTATCATGACAATTGCCAGAAGTGATACTTAGCACAGTGCCTGGCCCAAATACTTGCACAGAGCTATTACTCAAGCGGTAAGACTCTGTCAAGATTTTGACTAGTGGATTAGATCTTATGAAGACGGAAAAGAAGTTTCAGAACAGGGAGGACAGGAGAACAAATCCAGAAGCAGAAATGATGATGCAGTTTAGAGATAAACGTTATTGAAATGATCAAGCCTTATACCAACTTGCACTAAGAAAGTACAGCCTTATAAAATGACTATTTTATGTATTTAATCACAGGAACAATATGGATTCTTAGTCCTGTTTCCCTAGAGATTCTGATTCAGTAGATCTATGATTCAGTAGATCTATGATTCAGTAGATCAGGAATCTCTTTCTGTGTGAAATCATATTACATCTGAGTATTTTGATCAATTTGTGGGTACAATATGCCAATAAACTGATATAATACCTAGTATTCAGAATACTGACTATTCTGTCATTCCATGAAAGTACATTTTAACATAGATAGATGACAACTAAAATTTTTTTCAATAACTCTAGGTTGCATACTCTAGACACAGAGTTTGGAAAGCACAGATAGAATCCCAGAATTATTGGCAGTGACATTAGATAAACACCCCTTCATTTTACAGATAAGAAAACAGAGACCCAAAGGATTAGTGGCCTGTTAGCATAGTCACAATATAGTAGCTATAATATCAAAGAACTTGGTGAAGAAAAGCCTAGTCTTTCACTTTGCATAAGCAGTTTAAGGACTATATTATTGTTCAGTCTGGGAAGGAAGTAGGCTAAACAATAGTCAGAAAGACCATGAGCCTGCAGATTTGCTAAAAAAGTGGCTTGTCTGCAGGTGCAGAGGCAAGGTCTTGAAATCTATTAAAGCAAGCAGAAATTGATTTCTCTTGGACTCAATCAAAGGTGTATAAAAACTCTGGGCCTCGGTGGACAAAAATGTGGCCTCGCCATGCACCTTGAGATGCCCCAAAATCTGCTACCACAGCTCACTGTGAGGAAGTATGTCACTTCACCAACCCCTCCCCAGATTCAGTTGAAATTGGACAGGATCTTATTTACCAGACATAACTAAACCTAAAGTGATGCAAAACAAATACCAGTGGCAATTTGCTCTATGACTCAGGGAACTCAAACTGGGGTTCTGTGACCACCTAGAGGGGTGGGATGGGGTGGGAGGTAGGAGGGAGGCTCACGAGAGAGAGAATACATGTGTATCTATGGCTGATCCATGATGATGTATGGCTGAAACCAGCACAATATTGTAATTATCCTTCAATTAAAATAAATAAATTAAGAAAAACCCCTAAATTTAGCTTTCCCAACAGCACAAGAAGAGACTTCAATTCCATACATCTAAGTGAAAACAAACTCTCATAATAACAAATAGTCCAGCCCATAAGTCAAGTTTGCTTTGGGCATTTGTATTTGGTCTGTGATTTCGCTTGGAACATTTATTCTTCCAAGGTCAGAATTTCATTACAAACGCCAGGGTCTTACACAGGTCCTAAAACTTAGCCCTGTCTCTACTCTTGTTTGTTTTATAGCTACTTAAAATTGGAATGTCTTATTAACTGCTTAATTTTGAAAATATGCACTTCCCAGGGGAATACTTACTAGAGTATCCCAAATGCTGTCTTTTTTTAGCATATGGTGACCTTACTAGTTGGCATCATAGTCTATAGATCTTTGTAATCTTGATGGTGTTTTGGAGTAGCAAAGGTTGATTTAAGTTTCTTTAAGTTGCACTCTTCTCTAAAATTGGACAAATTCATTCCAGATATATAAGCCAGAAACCCGGGGGTTATTCTTGACACATAATAATTTCTCATACCTTAGAATCAATGCATCACTAGTGTGCTGTGTTGGTAGTCACTCAGTCGTGTCCAGCTCTTTGTGACCCCTTGGATTGCATAGGCCACTAGTCTCCTCTGTCCATGGGATTCTCCAGGCAAGAATACTGGAGTGGATAGTTCCTTTCTCCAGAGGATCTTACCAAACCAGGAATCGAACCCAATTCTCCTGTGTTGCAGGCAGATTCTTTACTGTCTGAGCCACGAAGGTCAGGAAGCATATTTACCCCTAAATCTTTCTAAAATCTATTTTCATCTCATGATCTCTAGAGAAGACTCTAGTCCAAGCTACAATTGCTCTGCCTCCTCCATTCCAAATTCTCTCCCATCTATCTCTGCTTTTCAGTCAATTTTCTTCTCAGAGTGAAAGTATTAATTATAACACCTCAGCCTCCTTGCTTAAAACAAGCCAATGTCTTCCTGTCCTATATTCAGCCCAGGCCAACCTTCCGGCCTCAACACATGTATTCCTGCCCCTTGCTCTCTGCTCTCCACCTACACCAGCTTCTTTCATCCATTTCCTCTCATTACAGGGTTTTTGTTCTTGCTGCTTTCTCTGGAATGTTTACTGCCTGCCTGTTCTTATCTTTATATAGATCCCATTTTCCAGAGAGCATTTCAAACATCATGTCTTTAGGAAGTTTAACTCCCCTGCCTTCAAGGAAGGTACTAAATTTAAGGATAAACATATGTGTATGTATATGCATCTATTTGTTATCACATTAGCCTATGATAAATATATAATCGAGGTTTTAAAATAGTTTAATTTATCTAAATCTAGTAAGATGCTAGGGCTTCCCTGGTAGCTCAGACAGTAAAGAATCCGCCTGCAACAAGGAGATCTGGGTTCGATCTATGGGTTGGGAAGATCCCCTGGAGAAGGGAATGGCAAGCAACTCCAGTATTCTTCCCTGGAGAATTCCATGGACAGAGGAGCCTGACAGATCTATGGGGTTGCAAAGAGTTGGACAGAACTAACACACACAGTAAGATGCTAAAGTTTGGAGGAGTTTATATATACCAACACCCATGGCACCTCCTAGATGGCAAAGAAAACTAATCCCCAACTGTCAAATCAAGATTCATATGTCATGGCAGTAATTGGGTCTCACGAACAGATTTTTCTTTGGCAGTAGAAGAAGGAAGGGATCATTTTGGAAGAAGAGGACTTTAGGGAAGGGCAGGATTCTAAGGCAAAGAGTTTTGCAATACCAGAAGGAGTGAGAGTTTCTGAGAAGAACTTCTGTGACTTGGTGATACTTCCCAGGGTCTGAAACAGATGCTGGGCTCCCAAAAGTCTCCCCTGTGTTGCCAGCTTGGTTGCCAGGGACCAAGCTGAGATGTCAGGACTTGTGTTTATGTTGGCTTCCCTGGTGGCTCAGAGGTTAAAGTGTCTGCCTCCAATGCGGGAGACCTGGCTTCGATCCCTGGGTTGGGAAGATCCCCTGGAGAAGGAAATGGCAATCCACTCCAATATTCTTGCCTGAAGAATCCCATGGATGGAATAGCCTAGTAGGTTACAGTCCACGGGGTCGCAAAGAGTCAGACACGACTGAGTGACTTCACCTAAGCTAATCCTCAGATTCCTATCTCGACTGAGTCTCCCTTGCCCTCCCAGCTCGCCTTCTTCAGCCTGATGTTTATTCTGCCCCTCCTCTCTTCCTAGGAGAAGGGAAGATAAAACATCAAAGAAAGAACTATATCAAAGAAAAAGATATATTTCTGCCAGTTTTTATCAGTGTGGAGAAGAAGTTTAATTCTCCTTGTTACCAGCTTTCCCTTCCTTGGGGGAGTAACCTTACCCTTATTATGTTCACTTAATATTGAAGCCTTTCTTTTCCAAGGACCATATTCCTCAGAAATCTACTTCCTCCCTTTGGTGGTTCTCAACTCCAGCTGTGCACCAAAAAATGGCCTGATGAGCTTTCTAGAAATACTGATGTCTAATCCAGCAGATCTGTGCTGGGAGAGCAGGGTGGAGCTCTGTGTCTCTTCAAGTATCCTACGGTTTAACTCCACTTAGGACTGGGAATGAACTGTTATGTTATACCAAGAGTGTCTTGAATATGTAGTAGCCAAAATGGAGAAAAGCCTGGCAGGATAGAAAGCAGTAGAAGGAGAGAGCAGAAATGCCATTGGAGGGAGATAACAAACAGGGAGAAGAAGAGCTAATAAGGTTTCATTTAAACGGAGAGATTCAGATACATAAGGGGCTTAGGCATGAGTGAAACCAGGGCTGTTGCTGCTGCTAAGTCACTTCAGTGTGACCTTATAGACGGCAGCCCACCAGGCTCCCCTGTCCCTGGGATTCTCCAGGTAAGAATACTGGAGCGGGTTGCCATTTCCTTCTCCAATGCATGCATGCATGCTAAGTCATTTCAGTCGTATCCGACTCTGTGTGACCCTATGGACAGCAGCCCACCAGGTTCCTCTGTCCACGGGATTCTTTAGGCAAGAGTACTGGAGTGGGTTGCCATGTCCTTCACCTGAAACTAGGGCAGGTGCCTTGTTTAAGCCACACAAGCATTGCCAGGTCCAGAGCCCAACTCTGTTGAACCCTAATCCACTGTGTCTTTACCTTGAGGGCTTTGAAGGATAAAGCAAATCTGAATCAGATTCCAGTTCCTATGGGGGTCAGGAGAGGGAGGGATTGAGAGGCAGTTGGTCCTAACTTGGGAGCTTGGGCTCTGGAAGCCCAGCCAGTTCTTGTCCATCCTGTTGCCCTGCTCTCTGAGCCAGGGTCACAGCTGGACCACTAGGTCAGGAGGATCTGCTGATCCTGTGGGGCTGTGGGTCTCAGTGCCTGGGCAGGGAAGCAGATGGGGCCATGGCAACTGTGTTGCTGGTGTGTGCAGTCATACTGACCAAGGCTCAAGACTCAGTGCGTGACAGCTCCTCTGAAAGGCTGGGCTCTTGCAGCCACCGGCTCCTGGACCAGCCTGGAGCAAACACACCAAGTCTCCCAGGAGATCCTAAGAGTAGACTGAGGGATTTGAAGAACATAAAAAGGAATGTAAGGTAAACTGAAAAGGGTTGAAAAATTCATCTGCTAATAAGTTAACTGAATATTAGAAAATGTGATAACAATTCTGCTTGCCTTAATTCTGCAGTCTGAAGGTAAAATGTGGTTGATGAGTTAAAGTTGAAGACTGTTTTCCTTAAATGGCATTTAAAACCAATAAACTTCCTGGTGGCTCAGACGGTAAAGCGTTTGCCTGCAATGCGGGAGACCTGGGTTCGATTCCTGGGTTGGGAAGATTCCCTGGAGAAGGAAATGGCAATCCACTCCAGCACTCTTGCCTGGAAAATCCCACGGACAGAGGAGCCTGATAGGCTACAGTCTATGGGGTCGCAAAGAGTCGGACACGACTGAGCGACTTTACCTTACCTCAAAACCAATAAGCATAAGAAAAATCTAAGTGATTTTGATTTTATAAGTTAACTGAATATTAGAAAATGTGATAACAATTCTGCTTGCCTTAATTCTGCAGTCTGAAGGTAAAATGTGGTTGATGAGTTAAAGTTGAAGACTGTTTTCCTTAAATGGCATTTAAAACCAATAAACTTCCTGGTGGCTCAGACGGTAAAGCGTTTGCCTGCAATGCGGGAGACCTGGGTTCGATTCCTGGGTTGGGAAGATTCCCTGGAGAAGGAAATGGCAATCCACTCCAGCACTCTTGCCTGGAAAATCCCACGGACAGAGGAGCCTGATAGGCTACAGTCTATGGGGTCGCAAAGAGTCGGACACGACTGAGCGACTTTACCTTACCACAAAACCAATAAGCATAAGAAAAATCTAAGTGATTTTGATTTGAAAAAAGAAAAATGAAAGCGTTACTCCCTCAGCCGTGGGACTGAGGAACCCCTTGGACTGTAGCTCACCAGGCTCCTTTGTCCACGGGATTTTCCAGGCAAGAATACTGGAGTGGGTTGCCATGCCCTTCCTCAGGGGATCCTCCCCATCCAGGAATTGAACCCAGGTCTCCTGCATTGCAGGTGGATTCTTTACTGTCTGAACCACCAGGGAAGACTAACATTGACTTTCCACAGGCAGATGACATATGTTGAGACGGTTTCCATTAAAGGCACTGGATCCCTATTAGCCCATTCGCGTGATCATCTCCTGTCCCCCTGTGGCCAAAGGTGGACACTTGCGAGCAGTTGCCTGGGGTAGACCCTCACAGTGCAAAACAGAGCAAGGGTGGATGAAAGTTAGTGCCTCCACCGCATGAGGAGAACACCCAATCTAGGCAATGCCATACTCAGGAGAAATCAGTTATTTGATGAACTCAGAATTAGTCTACGCTTCTCTGCAGAGGCAGAAAAGCCTTTGAGGTGACCTTTAATGTCCAGGAAAGGAAATTTGAGGGTGTGGCACCCCCTGCTGGTCAATGTTATCATCACCAGAATTTGATATTTGAGAACCAAAGCAATGGATAATATAAGACGGTCTTGTAAATGAGAGTATGGTTAATATGAGACCTTCAGGCAAGATTGCGACTCTTCCCAGCAAGTCCTCTGACAGTTGCAGAGCATCACCTCACTCTTCTGTGATAAATGGCCTGGGTAATCATCTGTCTTTAGGTGCTTACCACCCCCTTTCTTTTCTCTAACCCAAGGAACCAAGAGGGCTTAGAGTTAGAGTGCTTGAAAGTGAAAGTGAAAGCCGCTCAGTCTTGTCTGACTCCTTGCGACCCTATGGACAGTCCATGGAATTCTCCAGGCCAGAATACTGGAGTGGGATCCTTTTCCTTCTCCAGGGATCTCCCCAACCCAGGGATCAAACCCAGGTCTCTCGCATTGCAGTCAGATTCTTTACCAGCTGAGCCACAAGGGAAGTCTGTGCTTAGAGTAGGTGCAAAGAGAAAACAGTACTCAGAGTAAGAATAAAGCCATGTGATGCCTTTGGATGCCAGCCTCCCACTACATCATTTCTTCCATTCTTCCAGGAGATCCAGGTTTGATCCCAAGTTGGGTAAGATCTCTTGGAGAAAGAAATGGCAACCCACTCCAGTATTCTTGCCTGGGAAATCCCATGAACAGAGGAGCCTGGAGGGCTACGGTCCATGAGGTCTCAAAGAGTCAGACACGACTGAGCGACTAAACCACCACCACCACTCCCATTTACAAAAAAGAATTGCCACCACTACCGTGGAAATCTCTAATCTAGATCAAGACCGACAAAGACTTCCTTATTCAATGAGGGGAATCCAAATAAAAATTCACTTTTATTCCATTCTTGAAAGGCTCCAATACCACATCTTGTCCTATTTATTCAAATCCTATGGACAATCTCACCATTGTTTGCTTCATAGCAAAGGCCAACTTTGTTCGCAGGGTGATATCCTCTTTGGCTGATCCTCCTTCTCTAGGGTAAGTGTTTTAAAGTATCCCTAGGCTGCATAAGGACCCCAGTGAAGACACTCTCCTTTGTGAGTCCACATCTGTTGTGCCCACTGTTTGTTCCTCTAATAACCACTCCCACTAGATTTACAATCATCCATAATGGTGCCAGTACCCTTTCTTATATTAAAATGTGTCACATAATATCCTAAAGGAATCAAACTGTTCAAAATCTTCCTTTCTCCCCAGATAATAGACTTAAGGAAAGGACATTAATGGTATGAAATTCAAATAAAAACTAGACTATTTTGGCACAGATCCTCTCACAAACTAACTGGTCCACTCACGTGAAATTGACTATAAGCTTTGTAAAGTTTTTCAGACATTTCACCATCTCCACTGTGATATCTACAGTCTCTTTCTTTTGGGTTTTCATGGCCATACACCTCTGACCTTTTTCAGTGTACTCTAAGAGTGTAAAATAATGATAATAACAATAATATAAACCAGTGTTGGTTTCATTAATTCGTTTATAGAATGCAATTCTTTTAAGCTTGGAATTTTCTCTTCTTTATATGGCAAGCCTAAAAAATTGTAAACTAAATGATTTTGCCAGGATGCTAAGAAATCACTAGCAAACAGACTTACTGACCATCTTCTGAAAATTCTGTTCTACTAATAAACTGGAACACAGCTTTACTCTCTGAAAGAGGCAGGGAGAGGAATGCCTCAGCTCTCAGTTATTGGACCAGATAAGATTATATCACAGTGACAGAAGTTTAAACTGGAATGGTGACTAAATACTTACCTTTAAAAAGTTCACACATTAGAACACATTTTACCTAGAACGTATCTCTGTGTTTGGTCTTTGGTGGTTCCATTTTGTTTTGTTTGACAAGAAAAACTTCATTGAGTAGAATTTCTCTACCTTACCCATTTTAACAGGAACATGTAGGCAGAGACCCAAATTATCAATCAAGAGTATTTATCCACATGGGAGAATCCTAACGACATTAATTATAAACTGATTATCTCCAAGTCAGATGGCTGAAAGAGTTGAGAGGCAACTTTGAAAAAGGACATTTTGTTCCTCCAAAAATAAGAGCATTTCCTTTACTTCTTTTGGAAATAGCTAAATCTTGGATTGTTTCACTATTCAAACAACAACTGAGACTCTTCTTACCATTTCCCCCCATCAAGAACCTATAACTAATTATATTTGCAAATACAGATAGCAACTAGGTCAGGATTCTCTTGTGGAAAGCATCATGTGGGGATGGATACAAACCCAACTCAAGCTGTGGTGACCCTGTGTTATCAACCCACTTGTTAAGGTAATTTGCTCATTTCCAGAAACTTTATTACCAAGTACACACCCACTGTAAAAATTAACTTGTGCTTGGAGCCCGGTGCTGCTGCCCAAGGCTGCAGCAAACAGGTTGGATATTTTCTTTTCAACTGCAAGAGATCCTGGTGAGAACTGCCAAATCCCACCCACGTGCTGTTGGTGAGTTTCCTGTCCTCTGCTACTGCTGTTCGGATATTGACAATGTTGGCTACCGTCTGCCTTCCTCTGAGGCAGTAAAGGCTAGAAGTGCTCAGATTTCTACAAATAAAGCACAAACACACTCCGTTTATGAAAACAAAACAGACCAATAATCTGCCTAACATCAGCTTGATTCTAAAATAAAAATGTGTATTTTTCAAAGCATGCTGATACCAGCCCCAGCTTGAAAATTTAATTAGGATAATCTGCTTGACAACGAGACATATATGCAGGAACTAGCAATAATCACTATCATTTCTTAAGTCTCGTTTTCACTATGTCATTTCCTCTTGTCACTGTTGTGAAGGATTTCGAGTTTCTGTCTCAACCATATGGTGACATTTTCTCATACACTGAATGGAACCATAGCCATCAAATTACCACCCTGACTCAGAGAATAGCCCGTTTTTGAAAAGGCTAAATTATCAGTGATTTTACTCTTTCTGAGAAATTAAGAACTTGAAATTAATGGTACTTGATGCTATTTTTTATTCTTTCCAATTTGCCTGCTACATCAGACAAAACTATTAGAATCCAAGTTTCTTCAGTCAAAAGAAAACTAAATAAAAATGTGTTCCTTGGTTCCTTTTCAATGATGTTTCTTCCGTAAGTCTAGGATCTTTTTTTTTTTAATACCAGCTACTAGGAGGAAAAAGTCCCTCCCTGACATACTCAATTCAAACCACATAATGATTTACAAAACAAAATAAAATTAAATATGAACTTAAAAGTAGACAAAGACTTGAGGTATTCACAAAAAGAAATACAAATGATTAGCAAGTATATGAAAACATTTCGCTGTCTTTATTATCAGAACAATGGTAATAAAAATGAGATTTTTTTTCCTCCTATCAAGTTGAAAAAGGTTTTTATTTTGGATGATGCCACTCACTGTTGGCATGGATATGACAAGGCAGGCTTCGCTTGTGCCATCTGTGGAGGGACTGAATGGTAGAACCTTTCTGGAAGCAATTTGTTCTCGTATAACAAGGGCTTTAAAGGGCAAAAAAATATAGCTTGGCTCAGGAATTTCACTGCTGAGAAGTCATCAAAGAACTTGTTAATTTCCCCCTAATATCCATTCTGTCTGTCATCCTGGGTAATAAAACCCCTAAATGTAAGCTGGGGACACAGCTGTCCAGAATAAACATTCCATATGTTAGTGACCGATGTAGCCAAACATGGACTTACTAATTAAGTTCAAGCTAAGAGAAATACTGCGTGCAGGCTTCTGAGATATGTCTTTTAAAGGCAGTTGAGGACTTCCCTGGTGGTATAGTGGCTAATAGTCAGCTTGCCAGTGTAAGATGCATGGGTTTAAGCCCTGGTCCAGGAGGATTCTGCAAGCCACTGGGCAGCTAAGCCAGTGTGCCACAGCTACTGGGCCCGGGCACCCTGGAGTCTGTGCCCTACAACCAAGAAGCCCTGCAGTGGGAAAGCTTCACACCACAGCAAAGACCCAGTGCAATCACAAATAAGTAAGTAAGTTTTCAAAGGCAGTGGATATAAGTCTATTGTCTCTCCTATCGTGCTGCTTGGAAAATGGATGGCGGAGCTCTATCCCAGACCATGAAATGAGGTCCTCATCCTATTAGTCAGATCAGAAAACTGGAAGTGGCCTGGGTCCCAGACAACTGTGGTGTTACTCTGTCACTCCAGAAAGTCAAAGTCCTTTTTTTTTTTCTGTCTTGTTACACCTCTAAAAATTTCTTGTCTTTTGGTAAGATGCTATATAAACTAGGTTCTAATCATTGCCTTGGGTACGCCCATGTGTACATACAGTACACATACTAATGGTGGTGGGTGGCTTAGTTGCTAAGTTGTATCTGACTCTTTTGCAACCCCATGGACTGCTTTTGTGACCACATGGACTGTAACCCACCAGAGTCCTCTGCCCATGGGATTTTCCAGACAAGAATACTGAAGTGGGTTGCCACTTCTTCTCCAACATACACTAATAAACTTTTTATTGTTCTGTTACTAATCTATCCTTTGTCAGCCTGATATTACTGGACCCAGCTGAAGAACCCAAGAGGGTGGAAGGAAAAAGAATATTTTCCCCTCCTACATGGAATGTTTCTTCAGCACCAAAGGATAAATGACTTAGAATCCCAATATCACTTTTGTTGAGTCACAGCTAGAAAGAGGTTGGCGGAACCTTAAGTAATTACTGGTCTGTCATGATAAATGGTCTCCAAAATTATTCCTCATATAATAAAGGTATCACTTCACTGACACTAATCACATTCTCAGGGTTGTAAAAACCAATCCTTACTTGTTATTTAAAGGAGAATAAAAGACTTTGACACTACATTGGATTTTCTCATTACCTGCGGAGGCACTTTTTAAACTCCATTCTATTTGCTTGACTTTGTGCAATGAACAATTTGTAATTATAAGCAAGTAAGCTAAAGATATATCTTTCAACTGACAAAATAAAAAACTCAGGGAGTAAAAACAGGCCTCATATTCCAGCCTCTTACTGTGCCACTGCAGGCTGAATCTTGGTGGGTCATCAGGTCCACTAAGTTGTTTTAACAAAAGGGTCAGTCTTGCTTCCATACAAATAATAAATTCCACGGTTTAAAATGCCATTGGGGTGGAGCAGAAATTAACAGGTGTATCATTTTGCTTAAATGTTTTTACATGTATGTTAAATCTCTTCTGTCGTGTCCAACTCTGTGTGACCCTATGGACTGAAGCCCACCAGGCTCCTCTGTCCACGGGATTCTCCAGGCAAGAATATTGGAGTGGGTTGTCATGCCTCTGCCAGGGGATCTTCCAGACCCAGGGATCGAACCCATGTCTCTTACATCTCGTGCACTGGCAGACAGGTTTTTTACCACTAACCCCACCTGTTGTTGTGTTAGTTGCTCAGTCATGTCCAACTCTTTGCAACCCCATGGTCTGTCCATGGAATTAGAGGCAAGATTATTATAGTGGATTGCTGTTCCCTTCTCTAGGGATCTTCCGAAACCAGGGACTGAACCCGGGTCTCCTACATTGCAGTACTCTTGGATCTAACAGGGAACCTGGGAAGCCCTAACTATGTTCAGGAAAATCTAAAATTTCAACAAATGATTATAGTACACAGAGGGTCCATTTTATTCAGAAGAAACTTCATGTGAGACTTCTTATCAAGAAAACCACCCCATCTCCATCCTCAACCTATGGTTTTTCTTTTCTATAGTTTGAATTTTCAAGTATTCAGAGTTCAAACTGTGAGAGAGAGAAATAGAAAAATTACAGCAACAAGAACAGTCACAAAAAGGAAACCCTAAAATTTACTCCCTTGGTTGGCTGTTTTCCGGGAGTAATCAGAGGGCCTCTAGTCTCCCAGGTAACAGTCCATAACATAAGTCTATACTAGCACCTGTCTTCTCTTCCATCACTAGAAACATTGGGCTCCAGGTTTATAGAAGTTACCATGAACGAAATAGCTCCGTATAAAGAAAACATTCTTTCAGGCCATTAACTCCCCAAACCCTGTAATTTATTTGTGGTTTCTGATAAGTTAAGTGGCAGCACAATTTGTCAGTATAAAGATTTGGGTTGTGGGTCCTGAGATCCCATCTAAATCAGAGATATTGTACAAGCCTCTGTGCCTACTCACTGGACTTTTTTTTTTAGATTTTGCCAATCTCTACTGCAGAACAGGATAACAAATCCCCATGTGAACACCACCCTGTCTGTCAGGCTGATTAATAGCCCCCAAAGACACCAAGCTCCTTAATCCATAGAAGCCACATGAGTTATTCAGTCATGTCCAACTCTTGGCGACCACATGGATTGTAGCCCGCCAGGCTCCTCTGCCTTTGAAATTCTTCCAGGCAAGAATACTGGAGTGAGTTGCCCTGCGCTCCTCCAGGGGATCTTCCTGACCCATGGATCAGACTCAGGTCTCTTGCATTGCAGGCAGATTCTTTACTGTCTGAGCCACCAGGGAAGTCCCTTAATCGATGGAAGCCGTAGATGTTTCTTTGTAGAGAAAGGAGTCTTTTCAGATGTGACTGAATTAAGGATCTTGAGATGCACTGGCTATCCTGGATTATCCAATCAAACCCTATTGTAAAATCACAAATATCCTTAGAAGAGGGAAGCAGAAGGAGATTTATATTCAGACAAAGGAGAAGACCACCCTGGGATGGAAATTGTGAGAAGTAGACACTATGCTTCTGACCCTGAAGATGGAGGAGTAGGACCTGAATCAAGGAATACAATGTACTCAGGAGACTGGAAAAGGCAAGGAAAGAAGTGGATTCTACCTGAGAATCTCTAGATGGAGCAGGCCCTGCAAAAACCTTGATATTCGCTCAGTGAAACTAACTTTGGAATTAATGTCAGCATCACATTAAAATAACAATGCCTGATAAGCAAGTGGAAGTCAGAGCAGCAAACCCGTTAGTTTCATTTTTGGAAATAAAAGAATATATTTTCGCATTTTAATAAATCAAGGTGGGAATAGAAATCAAATTATCATCCTTACAGAAGCCAAAAGGTCTTGGATCAAATTGAATATTTATTTATAATATTTAATGGGATGAGTAGAGATGGGGAATTTCTTAATATTAGAATAAGCATACATATACCTTTACGATGTATAAGTACTTATTTATGTATTGCTACAGAATTGTACTCTGAACAAGAAGGAAGTGTCTTTTTGCCACTTAATGATGTGCCAAATGGAAGTCTCTTTCACAACCTGGTCAATCAGAAAATTCCACTCCCTAGTCAGAAAAGTTTTAAAGTGCAGTGTAAGTTAATGAGAGCTTGGCCCTAGATTTTGGCTGGAATTACTAAGAAAGAGGCTTTTCTTGTCTCAAGCATTGTTAGTAGGACCTCTGAAATGTGACTGCAGAGACAGACCAAGGCTTGAGAGATGCAGAATCTAGAGTTGTCAAAGCAAATTGGCATTCAGGAAATTATATCTCACCTCTGGGTCAACATATCTGCGGTCTAATTAGCCCATTTCTAAGAAAACTAGAATGGAACTAAGCCAAATTCAGCCCTCTAGTATATATAAGAAATTCCTGTAAGTCAGTAAGAGATAAGAAATCTATTTTTTTTTTTTTTTGAAAGGATGAAGGATAAATGTGTGCTAAGTTGCTTCAATCGCGTACAACTCTTTGTGACACTATGGACTGTAGCCCACCAGGCTCGTCTGTCCATGGAATTCTCCAGGCAAGAATACAGGATGGGTTGCCATTGCCTCCTCTGGGAAATCTTCCTGACCTAGGGATCAAACCTGCGTCATCTCCTGCATCGGCAGGCAGATTCTTTACCACTAGCCCCAGCTGGGAAGCCCAAGAGATAGATCTTTTTTTTTTTTTTGCAAGGATGAAGGATATTAATAGGTGATTCACACAAGAACTAATCAGAGTGATGCCTCTCTTCTCTAATCATCAGGGGAAAGCAAATTAAAACAAAGCCAGATATGACTTTCCACATCTTGGGTTGTCAATAATAGGAAACTTGAGAATGCTAAGCTCTGAAGACAGTGTTGGAGAGTAAGTGATCTCGGACACAGCTCGTGGGACTACCTGCGTGTGGAGAATTGGAGAACGCCTCCAATATTCTTGACACTGAGGCTGCAGATGCCCTGGGACTCAAAATTCCCAGCAATCCGACTCGATGGACATGAGTTTGAGTGAACTCCGGGAGTTGGTGATGGACAGGGAGGCCTGGTGTGCTGCGATTCATGGCGTCGCAAAGAGTTGGATATGACTGAGGGACTGAACTGAACTGAACAATATGGTACTGATCTAACACCCTATCTGCCATGTGAGCCCTCCATTCCAACTGCACGGTGTTCTTCACTCTTCCCCAGATAAGCAATGCTGACTCCCTTCTCCACAATCTTGTTTATGCTGCCATTCTCCAGATGTTAAATGTTCATGGAAAAACACAGATCCTTGATGAAACTTTCCTACTCTTTCCTTCCCACAGTGATTTTCCTCTGAATCTTGAGCCATTTTTTTCAGCCAGAACACTATTGGTATTTTGGTCCTGGGAACTCTTGGGTGGCAGGCTGTCCTGTGCACCGCAGAAGGTTTAGTAGGATATGTGGCCTCCGTTCTACTGATGGCTCTACCAGTAAGAGTCACCCCTTCAGCAATGACCAGCAAAAGTGTCTCCAGACATTGTGAAATATCCTGATGGGGGCAAAAGTTTCCCTAGTTATTCTAGATCATTATCGCCTGTATCATTCATGTTGGCATTTAAAAATATTTCATATGTATTTATCTTACTTCCTAAGCTAGATTGTTTTAGTATAAGTATTGTGTCTTACTTTATTTTGAATCCCTTATAGAGCACCGTAGTTAATACTCAATAAATACCTAAAACTTAAATGAATGAGTGAAAGTCACTCAGTCGTGTCCGACTCTTTGTGACCCCATGGACTATACAGTTCAAAGATTTCTCCAGGCCAGAATACTGGAGTGGGTAGCCTTTTCCTTTCCAGGGGATCTTCCCAACCCAGGGATTGAACCCAGGTCTCCTGCATTGAATGCAGATTCTTTATCAACTGAGCCACAAGGGAAGCCCCAAACTTAAATGCTTAGTATCTAAATCTTAGAAAGAAGGTGAAAGATCATTGGACCCAACCTCATTTTTTTTAACTGTGGAAACTCAAAAATAGGAAGTAAACTAGTTGCCCAAAATGAATGTGTGTTGGCAGAAGAGCTCTCTTCTACCCAATCAGGTAGTATTAATATTGTAGTATATTTCTTCTTATTGAGTTTATTATGAGAGACTTAATTAATTTCACATCAGCATGAGCAAACACTAGTCTATAACTTTATTAAAGTTTTCTTCTGTGACTTTGCTTTAATAATGTGCATATGTTTTATTAATACCCTTATATTTTTATATTTAATGAAAAAAGAAAACCCTGACATAAGAAAGAGCCCTTAACATCATGTTTGAAAGGTAAGAGTTTAGCATGTATAGCCATGTAGTCTTCAGGGAGTCACTTAACTTCACTGTGTCCCCAATCTCATCTTTAAAACTCTTATTCTGCTAAAAATAAAATAAACTTCTTTACAGAGGAAAAACTATTTTGTTGTTGCTAACATATCCCCAGTACCTGGCACAAAGTACGACATTCACCAAATATTTTCTGAATGATTGACAAACTGGAGCTATATTAGAGGCTTATTTTAACTTATCCTGAAAATAAAATGAGACCAAAAAAATCCTGGAGAGTGTGAAGTGTTAGACAAATTCAAGATATTTTTATACTTTAGAAGTCTAAGCAATTCATACATTTAAAAATAGTAAAGTAAGAAATCAAAATTAACATTTGTGAGATGTTACAAAGCAGTACACTTTGGGGAAAATATCAGCATTAAATGCCTGAATTAGAAAAGAAGAATGTTCCTGTATTAATAAACTCAGCTTCAATCTTAAGAATCTATAAAAAGAATAAGTAAAATCCAAAGTAAGAAAGGAAATAATAATGATCAGAGCATAAATCAATAAAATTTAAAAATGGAAAATCAAGTGACAAAAACTAATGAAATCAAAAGTTGGTTCTTAAAAAAACACTCCACACCATATGTTATCAAAGAAAAGCAAATTAAAAGAATTAGCTACTACTAAAGCAAGAGAGCTCCAGAAAAACATCTATTTCTGCTTTATTGACTATGCCAAAGCCTTTGACTGTGTGGATCACAATAAACTGTGGAAAATTCTGAAAGAGATGGGAATACCAGACCACCAGACCTGCCTCTTGAGAAATCTGTATGCAGGTCAGGGAGCAACAGTTAGAACTGGACATGGAACAACAGACTGGTTCCAAATAGGAAAAGNATTATTATATAGTGTGATAGGAAGACAGTACTAAAGATTTTAGGCAGTGGACTATTTTAATTTTTTAAACATCACTCAGTCAGCTTACAAGGACAGCACAAAGAGGGAGCTTGACACCGTTGTACAGCCTTCAGTCATTTCCACAGAGGATCAGGACTCCCCCGCTTCCCCTTCCTGCCATCACCCCTCACCCCTGCATTATAGACAATACCGTGGGATCTCTCCAGTCTATGGCAAAGCTTGTGGTGTCTTCTTCCCTCCTCAATTCTCTAGATTAAGCTTTTACCCTGAGGCCCTTGTTAAAATGCACGTCTGTCACCTAGGAGATTAACACAAGAGCCCATCTGTTTGGTTCAGAAACCTGGCCAGTAGCAGCCTGACACCCAGCTCCTGACAAGAGCTCATGACAAGCTCTGTTCAGGGTATCCTGACCAGAGGCCCTGACTTGGTCATGAACAGAGATGGATCCCAGGACCATCTCAGCTACTCATTTGCTGAGGATAAGCCTTAGCTTCCCCAGATACATTTTTTTATCAAAGACAAACTCTACCCACAGAACTATATTCAATATAATTGTGCTCACAGACCTCTAAGATTCTGTCCCACCTTAAAATTCAGTGGCTCTATATTCTGAATAAAATATATACTCTGACACCTCAGTCACCAAGAATAAGATCTGATTTTTTTAAAGAATAAATATTGTATTTTAAATATCCATATATCAACATATGTAATTTTTTTTAAAAAAAAGTAAATAATTCCAACTGGTTAAATTTAGAATGCTTATTTTAAATCATTTTTTTATCAAAGACAAACTCTACCCACAGAACTATATTCAATATAATTGTGCTCACAGACCTCTAAGATTCTGTCCCACCTTAAAATTCAGTGGCTCTATATTCTGAATAAAATATATACTCTGACACCTCAGTCACCAAGAATAAGATCTGATTTTTTTAAAGAATAAATATTGTATTTTAAATATCCATATATCAACATATGTAATTTTTTTTAAAAAAAAGTAAATAATTCCAACTGGTTAAATTTAGAATGCTTATTTTAAAACCAATTCAACAATACTCTCCGGCCCAATTCCCAGAACATTTTCATTTGATTGGGAATTGTTTAAATTTTAATTCATTTTAAGCTCTTCTTTCTCCCAATTATGCTCCTCTTAGAAGGTCGCATTTGAAATATTGACTGCAATTGTACAGACTCTGTTATTAAATCATGGATCTCAGCAGTGATACTGCTACCATGTGGATGTTTTCTGGGTCACATGGAGAATGTGTAGTAGGGTAGAGAAAATACATTAATATGATTATGAATTGTTTTTGTGGATTCTCTTTTCCTTCCAGGAGCGCCTGCCAGAGGCTCACTTTACTCATCTGATCTTTCCCTTTCCCTTTTAAAACATTTAAGATAACAGCAAAACTGTCTTCCCAAATACTTCTGTTAGTACAAACTCTAGAAAAGCACAGAAAACCAAATCAAACTGTACAGATTCCATTAAGTCAAACAGGTTCATTTCCTATAAATTCATGATCACACTGCTTTCCCCTTCCTGACTGGTGTTTTTGCTGTACTCTGAAATTTTATTCAATCTGGATCCCAATTTTCACTGGCCTTGGGAAAAGAAAGTGGAAACAGTGGCAGCAGAGGCTGGGAGAAGGGCTGCACACAGGGCTCCCAGTGGATATGAAGCTCTATTGTGGATACAGAGCCTTCCTGCATCTTCATACCTGGCTTTTACCACTCTGTACAACAACCAACTTAACTTTTTCTTAACAACTCTTTCTCTCCTTCTACCCATTTACTGGCCCAGCCACTGCTAGAAACTGAGATTTACCCTTTTATCCTAAGAGCTACAGTCTTTATAGCTATATACCAGGCATTGAGTTAGCCATTTCATATAAATTTTATCATTTAATCCTTAGACAGTCTTACAAGCCAGGAATGGCCTTGATTGTTCTAAAATTAGGGAAATTGAGACTGGAGAGTTTAAATAATTTGCATAATGTCCAAAGACAATACAGAGTTGAGGTTAGATGCATACTCAGTTCTGTCCCACTGTTTAAAATATGTATTTATGTAAAATGAATAATAGCCAGGAGGTAGTATTAGATGAGCACAAAAGTGATAAAGCCAGTACTATGGTTGGATCAAAAACTACATTTATATAACATCCACATGTCTACAGAAAAAACTTAACTAATGACTTCCATGATCTCATATTTAGTGACTGTAAATGGCATATTGTCAAACTAAGGAAAGCTTTCAGCCATAAGTAACAGCCCAATTTTTACTGACCAAAACACATCCTTCTCACACAGAGTGAAGTCTAGAGCCTATAGCCACACTAAAAAAGTAAAATGAAACATGTAAAGTTAACTTTAATAATATATTTCACCCAATATATCTAACATATTATCATTTCAACATGCAATCAACATTAAAAATATAAATGATATAATTTTCTGTATTACTTTTTATACTGTCTTTGAAATCCAGCATGCACTTTGTGTTAACAGTATATCTCAATTCAGACTAGCCACATTTCAAGTGCTCTTAGCCAGATGTGGTTAGTGATGACCATACTGGACCAAAGGGAAGAGAAGTTACTGCTGGAGTTAGATTCCTAGTAGTTCTCAGAGCTTTCTCCTCATATTTAGCACCTCAGATTTACAAAATGGTTACCAAAATACTAGAGATTGCATCAGTATCCAAAGCAAGAAAATGGAAGAGGCACCACTAATAAAATCTTTCCCAGAATACCTCTATTTACATCTGTGAACTATATCCCAACATAACCCTTCATCACAAGAGGGGCTGGGAAAGTGGAAATATTGAATGTTTCTTCTGATTTTCAGTGGAAGTATAAGAATATGATAAGTCGCCTATATACAAATGAGTTTCATTCAAACAGCACATTCATAAGTTCAATTTGTTCATAAACCCAAGAAAGTTAACCTAGGTACCTGATTTTTATAGATAACATCAGATATGTGAACTAACTTAGCATGACTGGACATATGAACGCATGCTTGCATCTTTAAAAGTCTGCAACTTGAAGGTTCATATGTAGGGTGTTTACTGTAAAAGGGTTGGAAATAGAAATATATTTACTAACTGGCTAGCTCTGACATAGGTATTTTTTTTTTAAATAAAGACTGTATTTTAAATAAAGAGACATTCTAAGAATTACAGAAATATGCTCTGCTTCATTTCTGCAAGATTTATATAATATTTAACTAAATGACAAATGGGTCTTCCTTTCAGAATAATACCTATATAGCTCACTCACACCATTTTCCAAATGAGAGAGAGATGGAATATCAGGAATGAAGCATCTGGAGAGAAGAGTGGTTCTCAGAAGATGAGGGTATTGACCTCTTTTTCCCCCACATCTTTCCATGGAGAGCCTTTTATGAATACATGAGTGCATATAACAACACCAAATGTAACACTATTTGCTCAAATTCCTCTAGAGCTGCTAATGTCAATGTTCATTTTAATACATCACAATGTATGAACGTGAAAGTGAAAGTCACTCAGTTGTGTGGGACTCTTTGAGACCCCAAGGACTATACAGTCCATGGGATTCTCTAGGCCAGAATACAGGAGTGGGTAGCCTTTCTCTTCTCCAGGGGATCTTCCCAACCCAGGTCTCCTGCACTATAAGCGATTCTTTACCAGCTGAGCCACAAGGGAGGCCCAAGAATCACAATGTACACGGTGCTCTTAATAGTTTATAATTCTTCCCAGTTTTCTCTTTCCAAAACAAAATAGCAATAAATAGATCTAAAATAATACCATCTTATCAACAAAATTTTGTGGATACATTAATGAAAAAGAAAAATATCTTTAACTTCAGAAAAATGAATAATACATAGCTTTGACATAATTAACACTGGAACTTGAGTAACAGGAAATGGAAGCAAATTAATCTAATATATCATAGATAGTTTGAATTCCTCTGTCTTATTGTACAGATACTAAATATTATGGCAAATCTAACTATTGTCTTCTAAACTATTTCTGTATGTTATCTCCTCTCACAAGATCCTAAAAATATTCTGTTATCTTAAACCATGATATGACACAGCATATTCTATTTAATGGTAGAAAACTAACCTATAATAAACTCATTCCACTTCATATAAATTAAAGTTGATACTCTGTTTATTTAGTTTTAAATATGCACATACATGTATATGCAGGCTTTCGTATAACTAATCCTCTGAATATTCAAACAGCCCACTAGGTCATCTAATGAGACTGTGTGAAGTAAAGTTCCCATGAACTGGAATATAGGGAGCACTGCATGAGCTGACAATTAACAAGGATAAAATTCCTCAGATGAAAACATGAATGAGTTTAAACCATCAGAGAAATTAGGTCAATAACATAGTCTTTAATTATAATCTCCTGAGATTTGCATTCTGAAAAGGAGTAGAAATCCTTGGATTCTATATGAGAAAGAGTAATCCCATTATAATTTCACTAGACTGTAGCAATTGAGACGAACTTTGTACAACACCATATGAAGGACACGTGTTGACCTCACCACAGCTAAGCCCCAGTTTTAAGAGATTCCTATAATTGTTGCTTAATACATTAAAAACCAAATAAAAGAACATTTTGTGCAACATAATATTACCACTAATACCATTAATATCACTTGAAATCTTCTGTTCTTGTTAAATGTTTGACAGCATGTCAAATGGTTGCATAACCCCTGTACACATATGGATGCCTGGCTCCTATGACATAGGATAATGATAGTACACACTGCAAATCAGTGAGGGACTCCTTAGTGTCATAAACTCAGTGCATAAATTGCCAGTGGGTCATACTTTCCCATCATTACGGTACTAAGTAAATACGCACTCAGGGCTATTAACACCACTGTGGGCTTTGACATATGCCACGATGCAGAGGCTGATGACCAGCTACATAAACACTGCGCATAGATCTCCTATATTGCCAAGGCCATACATTCCTTGGAGACCTTAAAAAGATGGCCTGTGTCACTTGAAAATGACATACGATCACAGTGTTCTATTTGAGAACACTGTCAAAATAGTGATTATTTCAGAATTTAAGGGAGAAAAAATGAGAATACTTTCATTCTAATTAATTAAAAAGACTGAGGGAACACATTTAAAATCTAATAATAACCCTGACCTCACCTCCAGCATCTCTCCTTGACTTAGACATACAAGCAAAAGACTTTTGGTACTGTAGACATGGATGAAAGCTTGGAGAAATTTTGAAGAATCAAAAATTTTAAATTCAATGTTAGATCCTTATACATGCCTCTTGTGCACCCTATTATGTGACTCAACCCACCTCTCTACTATCTGTTTTCCCCTCCCCTTGCTCTTCTCTTTGTCCACCCTTCAGAAAGGGGAAAAAAAAAAAAAAAACCTCCTATCTTCTTACAGAGTATTTCAGCTATCGTCAGCCCCTGTACCCAAACTCAGCAAAGCATGTCAATTAGTCATGCTTATTCTTTCACTTCCTATGAATATTTGCTGAAATAAAGGAAAGGTATAGTGCTATGAGTTGGTGATGGATAGGGAGGCCTAAGTGAAAGTGATGTCACTCAGTCGTGTCTGACTCTTGGCAACTCCATGGACTGTAGCCTGTCAGGCTCCTCCGTCCATGGTATTTTCCAGGCAACAGTGCTGGAGTGGATTGTCATTTCCTTCTCCAGGGGACCTTCCCAACCCAGGAATTGAACCCGAGTCTCCCACATTGCAGGCAGATGCTTTACCATGGGAGCCAGGCCTGGTGTGCTGCAACTCATGGGGTCGCCAAGAGTCGGACACGATTGAGTAACTGAACTGAACTGAACTGAACTGGTAGTGCTATGACTTATAACACCATACCTTAGAAAGCAGATGTTGACAAGTTTATTTTAATCAGATTCTTCTATTATAAATGGATCAAACATTTAAATGACCTAAAATCTAACTGCTAGTAGTTTACTGTTGTGGTCTAAAATGTAAGCTAACAATTATGTAACTTAAAAAAATAAGGGTTAAAAATAAACATTTGCAATGTCTATAACATGATATACAAAAATATCAAAATTAGAATAAAGCAACTGATTTTTATATATCTAGCTATAGCAAACAATCTACTCAGTTCTTTTCCTATAAATGAGATGTCAAATTGAAATAATTTGTTGTTGTCTCTGACCCCATGGACTTCAGTATATCAGGCTTCCCTGTCCTTCACTGCCCACCAGAGTTTGCTCAAACTCACGTGCATTGAATTGGTAACGCCATCCAACATATGAGGATGGAGATTTATGGAAATTTCAAAATCTAAACTATGTATGACATTTTCTCAGTATATACTAAGCTTATTATACAGAAGTAGATAATTTTATTACTAGCTTACAAGCCCAAACTCTGATAGAATCAAAACATCATTAGCTACATGAAGGTTTCAATGAATGTTTATCCCTATTAATTTCTAGCTTCCATCTGTAAATGCCTTGAGCTTCTTGATCCAAGACATGTCCACAGTTTTCATACTGCTTTATGAGGAAAATGAAAATAAACATTCTAATAGAATTTCACTTTCTCTAATTTCATACTGAAAATTAAACCAGCCATTCAGGAAAAAAGTCATCTTGAGTTAGGTGGTACTTAAGATATCCAGCTGCAAATTAGTCACTTTTTGTAAAGGTAAAGAAAGTATGCATAATAGTATTTTATTTAAAATATTAATATATGTGGCAAACAGGAAAATGTTGCAATCAAAAGAGGATACAAACATATATGAGTTTGATAATCTGCAACAGATAAAATCCATTTAAATATAAAATTACTATTTCTAAAAGTGGCTACATCTTATTTTTGAAATTATAAATGAGTATTACATGCATCAGAAGGTGATAAATTATCTTGGGATTTTGGAGATTATAAGGATCATTATCAACTATTACTTCAACCAGAGCTTAAAGATCTACCTAACCTGGAGATTAGTCTAATAATAATATTGACAACTTTTCAAAGACTTTTAGAAATGTCAAAACGTTTGATTGCATCAAATTCTAATTTGAACACATATTTTAAAAGCCTAACTAGCAATCAAAAAAACAATTATGCATATAAGCAATTTAATAATCATGAGTCAAATCTTTCAAATTTCCTTACATTCGATATCTACATTTGAAACTTGAAAGAATTTTGCATTTAATTTTCTGACTTAAAAGAAGGTAAGCTAAAATGCATCTACCAACTAATGAAATATAATAGAAACAACAAACCCATACATTAAGAACAGACATTAAGCATAATCTCATAAACAATGAATTAAATGTGTTCTTTATTCATTACTAAGTTTTAGGTGATAAATTAGCACTTACTCCACTATAAGCAAATAAATATAATTTTATTTAATTTTTTAAATAGTCTCATGATAATTATGCTTATCTCCATGTGGTTATTGAGGCTCAGAAAATGTAGGCAACTTTTCCAGCATTCATGTAGCAAACCACAGCGGGAAGTCAGGAGATTGATTCCAACAATGATATTCTTAGTCACCCTTCTAGAATCTCTCGCATAAGATTTTGAGAAACAGAAACTTAAAATAGCTCTTTGAAAGGTAACACTTTCTGAATATATATGTGTGACAACTAGCAGGTCAAGTTCCCAGTAACTTTATATCACCAAAAGAAAAATGCATAGTATAATTTATGAATTGATAAACTAGATATATGAGATATCCTTGATTCTACAACATATGTTTTTAAGCCCCAGCATTTTCTGTATTTTGTCTTGTGATCAAAGTCAAAGAAACCTCCTGTTTCCAGGCAGGGTATTTCTCTAGCTTTTGAGAACTTACCCAGTATCAGAGGCATCTGATTCTTGTCTTGGGTAGCACAACATATGGTTACATTTTAACTAAAATTTTCACTACTAATTATGAGGAAATTATCTCAAGAATACTTAATTTTCATTAAAATGCAGCATTGAAATAAAAATCATTTCATTTATAAAAATCCATTTTCCTTACCTATAAAATGCTGAAGGACAGTTATCAAATTGTTATAAAGATTAAGTGTAAAGATTTAGCATGGTGCTGGCGTGTAATAGGTACTCAATAAATGTGTACTGTTCCATGACAATGCTAATTATGAGACAGAAAAGGATGCAGAAGAGCATGGAAAACAGCTGCAAGAAATAAATCTATGAAAGAGAAGAAAGAACATTTCAACAGAGCCATGACCTACTTAATTTTTGGTATGGCAATAACTAAGTGCTTTACGGGACCTAGAAATGGGTAATACTTCCAAGGAAATAAAACAGTTTCATATTGTCATTGAAACATATCCAAAAATGCCACCTCAGACTCATGTAGTTTAAACTACAACTCACGTTTTCTTCCCCCAAAGATCTCCCACTTACTCCCTTTTCCCAAAGAGCATGGTACCTACACCATTCCACGTGCTGTTAACATTTATGGTGAATTGAACAGGCCCCTCTCACCTCTAGAATCATGTTCACTTCAGAGTGTGACCTTTTTGGAAATAGGGGCTTGCAAATGTAATTAGTTGAGATGAGGCCATGCAGGATTAGCATGGGCGTGTCCTTCAAAAAAGAGAAGAGGACCCACAAATGCACCAGAAAAAAGACCATGTGAAGACAGAGGCTGAGTGGAATGGTCCTGCTATAAGCCAAGAAACATCAAAGAGAGCCAGGAGCCACCAGAAGCTGGAAGAAGCAAGGGAATATTCTTCCCCAGGGGCTTCAGAAGGAGCGTTGCCCTGCCCACACCTTAATTTCAGACTTTCAGCCTCCTGATCTGGCAAAGAATAAATTCCAGTTGTTTTAAGCTACCAAGTTTGTGGTATTTTGTTATGGCAGCCCTAGAAAAGGAATACACCACCTCCACACACTCACTCCCACTGGTATCCTGCCTAAACACTCTCTCCTCTATCCCAGTGTTAAGTGTTAGTTGCCCAGTCCTGTCCAACTCTTTGAGACACCATGGACTGTAGCCCATCAGGCTCCCCCGTTCCTGGGATTCTCCAGGCAAGAACACTGGAGTGGGTTGCCATTTCCTTCTCCAATGCAGGAAAGTGAAAAGTGAAAGTGAAGTCACTAGTCGTGTCTGACTCTTAGCCATCCCATGGACTGCAGCCCACCATGCTCCTCCATCCACGGGATTTTCCAGGCAGGAGTACTGGAGTGGGGTGCCATTGCCTTCTCCGAATGCACAGGTGAGCTTCATCGAATTCACTGAGAGGCTGAATAGAACAAAAAGGTGGCTACTGCTGCTGCTGCTGCTAAATTGCTTCAGTCGTGTCCGACTCTGTGTGACCCCATAGACGGCAGCCCACCAGAGGAAAGCCAAATTTGCTTTCTTTGTTTAAGATGGGATATCCATCTTGTCCTGCCCTTGGATATTAGCACTCCTGGTTCTTGGATCTTCAGATGGAGGCCAGGATTTACATAATTGGACCCCTGTTCTCAGGCCTTTGGACTCAGACTGAATTAAACTACTGGTTTTCCTGTCCTTCAGCTGGCAGAAAGCACAGACAGTAGTGCCTCTTGCCCTCTATAATTGTATGAAACATTTCCTACAATAAATCTCATTCATTCATAGATAGATAGACAGATAGATAGACAGAATATGATAGTTTAGTTGCTAAGTCGTGACTGACTCTTGAGACCCCAAGGACTGTAGCCTGCCAGGATCCTCTGTCTATGGGATTTCCCAGGCAAGAAATACTGGAATGGGTTGCTATTTCCTTCTCCAGGGGATCTTCCTGACCCAGGGATTGAACCAGTGTCTCCTAAACTGGCAGGCAGATTCTTTACCACAGAGCCACTGGGAATTTCTGATAGATAGATCCTATTGGTTTCATTTTCCTGGAGAACAAGGATTAACACTTTGCCTTCTCAGACAGTATCAGCCAACATTCCAAGTATCCTCGTAGAGTTTAATAATCCCAAGTCCCCTGGTCTCCACTCAGAAATTGCCCTTGTCTACAATATCTTCTCTTTTTTTCCTAGCGATCCCACTCCCACTTTGAAGGCCAATCAACCCACTCCAGTACTCTTGCCTGGAAAATTCCATGGACATAGGAGCCTGGTAGGCTGCAGCCCATGGGGTCGCTAGGAGCGGACACAACTGAGCAATTTCACTTTCACTTTTCACTTTCATGCACTGGAGAAGGAAATGGCAATCCACTCCAGTATTCTTGCCTGGAGAATCCCAGGGATGGGGGAGCCTGGTGGGCTGCCGTCTATGGGGTGGCACAGAGTTGGACACAACTGAATCGACTTAGCAGCAGCAGCAGCAGTAGCAGCTCCTACCTGTGACATAATTACTTTCCCAATTACTCAAGCCCACTTTAATTATTTCCTCCTGTGAAGATTTCTAATACACTATTACACATAATTCAATGCACAAATACTGATAATTTATCATTTTATGTACGTATATTATCTTTCCACTAAACTATAAGTTTAAGAGAAGAGTCAGCAGTTTTGCAACAGATTGATTCCAAAATCCATTCTCTTTCTGTATCTGTTTAAATCTGCATTTTGTACAAAGTGGTAAATGCTTTAATACAGTAAAAACATTCTAGACATTATAATACTTTTCCTAGGTCACTTAAGTAAACGTTAGCTTTTTAAAAATTGGGAAGGATAATTTATTGGCTGTATTTGGCACAAATAAAAAGTTTCTTTAGTAATACATACAAAGTCATATTTTGCTATTTGATAGTTATGTTTATAGAAAAATAATGAGAAAGACAAAGTTATAAAAAAATAAAAAGACCCATAAGGAACGTTTCACAGAAATGAAACAATTTAGACTAAAGAAAGGAAGTGAGATGGATGAAATAAATAAGGTGAGTGTTACATTTGATGAAAACTTGAACTTAACTTTCTGCAGAGAAGATCCAGGTAACATATAAGAAAAAAATGCATAAATATATAAATTTATAAAACATAAAACTGAGAAAGAGACAAAGATTCTCTTCTTTTAAAACTACTCAAGAGAATAACTATCTGAACAAGAGCATTTCCTGTTGTGCCTAAAAGCCTGGGGAAGGGTAAGAAGCCTTATTCTGTAAATCCTGAAATCCACTTGAAAGAAACATATATTAAACATGTTTGGTTTTTAAAATAAAACTACATCTGTAATTTTATTCCTGCTGCTTTTCCTCAGAGAGTGATGATTACAATCAATTCTTTAACCTTTTTAATTACAGGAAAATGGGCAGCTTAATTACACATCATGGGGTAAAGTACAGTGGGAAGCAGCTGCCGGGGTTGGAACTCAGGTGAAAGAGCAATAAAGGCATTGTAAAGAAAAACACTTCTCATCTAGTCAAATAAATAAACTATAAGAAAAGGCAATCAGACAAGTAAAAGGGGAAAATCTCCACCTATATTTGTTTAATTTGATATTTTAATTAATGAATGAACTTAGGAAAAGACTCAAAATAACTCAAAACCTATCAAATTTTGAATAGAATAATGCTTCACAGACTTCTTGAGAACAGAGATATTGTCATGTTTCCTTGTCTAGCCTCATTCCATAGCACAACCTTCGGAACCTCTGTTGCAACTAAAGAAAACTCAGTAATGATAAACCTGTACGCAAGACAGCAAAAGAGACACAGATGTATAGAACGGCCTTTTGGACTCTGTAGGAGAAGGAGAGGGTGGGATTGGTAGGCAGAGTGGCAATGTAACATCTGTGATATCATAAGTGTAACGAATCGCCAGTCCAGGTTTGATGCAGGATGCAGGGTGCTTGGGACTGATGCGTGGGGATGATCCAGAGAGAGGGTGTGGGGTGGGACGGGGGAGGTGGGAGTCGGGATTGGGAGATCATGTGCGCTCGTGGCTGATCCATGTCGATGTATAGCAAAACAAATACAGTATTGTAAAGCAAAACAAACTAAAAAAATAAAAAATTAAAAAAAAAAGTGATTGAGTAGATCAAAAGGGAAGACTCAACCTTACACTGTGTAGAAGATATCCATTTAAAATAAAAGATACATATAGATCAAAAGTAAATGAATGAAGAAAGATAAAGCATGCTGAAACTAATGGAAAGAAAGCAGGTATAGCTGTATTAATTCCACACAATGCAAACCTCTGAGCAAGAAAAGTTACTGAGATAATGAGAGACATTTATCATGATAAGGGTCAGTTCTCCAAGATGACCTAACAATCCTTAATGTGTATCCATGCAGCCTCAAAATATGTGAGGCAAAAACTGATAGAACTGCAAGGAGACATAGATGAACCCTCTATTGTATGTGAAATATCAACACCTTCTACCAGAAATGGGCAGATCCAGTAGGCAGAAAATCAGTAGTTGATCTCAATAACACCATCAATCAACTGGATACAGTTGATACCTGTAGACTATTTCATCTAACAACTGCACAATACATTTTCAGCTCAAGGTCATGTGGCACATTCATTAAGATAGACAATATTCTGGGTAACAAAACTTACCTTAAAAAGATTGAAGGAACAGAAATCAGACAGTGGCTGCTCTCAGACCACATTAGAATTAAACTAGAAATCAATAAGAGAAGAATAGTTGGGAAGTCCTAAAATACTTGAAGATTAAATAAGACAGATCCACACAACCCATGGGTCAAAGAAGAAGCCTCAAGAGACTTAAAACTTTTTTTTTTTTAATAAATGAAAATGCAGCTTCTCAGAATTTGTGGGATACAGTAAAAGCAGAGCTTAGAGGGGAATATATACTATAGAAAGGATGTGTTAGAAAAGAAGAAATATCTAAAATCAAAGCTTCCATCTCAGGCAGCTAGATCAATAAAACTGATTAGCCACTAGCCAGGATAGCTAAGAAAAGACATAAATTACTAGTGTCAGAAATGAAAGATAAGCCACCAAAGCAGCTCATATTGACATGAACAAGATAGTCAACAAATGTTATGAATAACTCTAAGCCCACAAATTTGATAACCTAGATGGAATGGACCAACTGCTTAAGACAAAACCTGCTAAAACCCACACAAAAAGAAACAGACTACTTGAATAAGCCTATATCTATTTCTAAAATTGAAATACTAAGTCTATGTGAGTTCACGGATGTATTCTACCAAACATTTAAGGAAAAAAATGTATTCCAATTCTCTACAATCTCTTGCAGGAGATAGAAGCAGAAGGAATGCTTCCTAATTCACTCACTTAAGGTTGAAATTACCTTAATATAAAAACCAAATAAAGACATTACTGGAAAAGAAAACTATAGATCAGCATCTCTCATGAACATAGAAGCAAAATCTTCACAATATTAGCATGTCACATCCAACAAGTTGGTTGCCAAAGGGGAAAAGTGGCATTGGATAAATCAGGAGGTTGGGATTAACATATACACACTACTATATATAAAATACATAACCAAGTACCTACTGCATAGCACAGGGAACTATACTCAATATTTTGTAACAACTACAAGGGCAAAGAATCTGAAAAAGAAGACAGAAACTGATTCACTTTGCTGTACTCCTGAAATGAACACAACATTGTATAATTTAATTTTTAAAAAAACTAAAAAAATAAAAATAATTATATATCACAATCAAATGGGATTTATTCCAAGTAATGCAAGCCTGGCTCAACATTTAAAAATCTATTAATGTAATCCATGGGCTTCCCTGATGGCTCAGCAGGTAAAGAATCTGCCTTGCAATGCAGAAGTCACAGGAGACAGAAGCTAAGTCCCTGGATCAGGAAGATCCCCTGGAGGACAAAATAGCAACCCACTCCAGTATTTTCACATGAAACATCCCATGGACAGAGGAGCCTGGTGGACTATAGTTCATGGGGTCACAAAGAATCAGACACGCCTGGCTGACGAAGCACGCATGCCTGTACACAGTGTAATCCATCACATCAACAAGCTAAAGAGGAAAAATCACAGATCATGTCTATAGATGCGGAAGATGTATTTGACAAAACCCAGCACCCATTCATTGGGACTGATGCACGGGGATAATCCAGAGAGAGGGTGTGGGGCGGGAGGGGGGAGGTGGGGGTCGGGATTGGGAGCTCATGTACACTCGTGGCTGGTTCATGTCAATGTATAGCAAAACGAATACAGTATTGTAAAGCAAAACAAACTAAAAAATAAAAATCAATTAAGAAAAAAACTTCGTAAACTAGGAATATAGGGGAACGTCCTCAGACTGATAAAGAACATCTACAAAAATGCTGTAGCTCACATTGTACTTAACGGTGAGGACCTGGAAGATTTCCCACTGAGGGACAGCACTGTGATGCCCCTTCTTGCCACAGCATGGAGCATCATACTGGAAATCCTAACTAAACCGAGAAGGCAAGAACAGGGACTGAATTTAGAGAGACTGAGAAGGAATAAATGAAATGGTCTTTGCTCAGAGATGATATGATGATGCATATAAAAATCCAAAAGAATCAACAACAACAACAACAAAAATTCAGAACTAATGAGCAATTATAACAAAGTTACAGGATACTAGGTTGATACACAAAAGGATAACAAGTCATGCGTCATTAGGGAATTTTGAGTTTAAAACAGCAATGAGATACCAATGCACAATGATTAGAATGAATGAAATCCCAAACACCAGCAACACCGAATGCTGGTGAGGGTCAGGGGCAACAAGAACTCTCATTCGCAGTTAGTGGGAATGCAAAATAGTACAACCATTTTGGAAACCAGTCTGCCAGTTTCTTTAAAAAAAGAAAACAACCTACATATTATCTTACCATATGAATCACGATTCTTGTATCTATCCGAAGAAGCTGAAAATTAGGATTATACAAAAATCTGCACAAGGATATTTATTGCGGCTTTGTTCACAATTGCTGAAACTTGAAAGCAAGCAAAATGTCCCTCAGTAGGTAAATGCATGGAGAAGGCAATGGCAACCCCCTCCAGTACTCTCTCCTGGAGAATCCCAGGGATGGAGGAGCCTGGTAGAAAAGTCAGACACAACTGAACGACTTCACTTTCACTTTTCCATTCATGCACTGGAGAAGGAAATGGCAACCCACTCCAGTGTTCTTGCCTGGAGAATCCCAGGGATGGGGGAGCCTGGTGGGCTGCCGTCTGTGGGGTCACACACAGTTGGACACAGCTGAGGCGGCTTAGCAGCAGCAGGTAAATGCATAAACTGTAGTACATCCAGACAGCAGGATGTCATTAAGCACTAGGCCATGAAAAGACATGGAAGAAATTTAAATGCCTATACTAAGTAAGAAAGGCTAATCTGAAAAGGATATATACTATATGTGATTTCAACTATACAAAATTCTAGAAAAGGCTGTCAGGGGCTGGGAGGAGGTAAAGGGGTGGAGAGGCAGAGCCCGGAGGACTTTTGGGGCCCTGAAACCACTCTGCATGATACGGTTATGGTGGACACACATCATTATACATTTGTCCAGACCCACAAAATGGAAATGAACGCAGTGTGAAGCATGGCCTGTGAATGGTGACGGTGTGCCAGCATCGGCTTACTGATAGCAATGTACGAACTGCTCCAGCGGAGGGTGCTGGCGGGAGGAGGCTGAGCGTGTGGGGGCAGGGATGCACGGGAATTCTCTGTATCCTGCACTCAGTCCTGCTGTGAATTGAAAGCGGCGCTAATAAAGCCTATTCTAAAAACACACAAACACTGTGGACTTGAAACTGAAATTTAGACTAATCAAACACCTGTACACTCAGAAGCAAAACAGATAAATCCACAAGTTACATATAGAGTTATTGCATTATATGACCCTCCGGCAAAGTGAAAACATGGGCACAGAGAACAGATGAGCAGCCGGAAGGGACTGTGAGTGGAGGAAGGTTTGACTACAAGGCCATTGAAGGGAAGTCTGGGGGGGATGTCCAAAATCTTTACCGTGGGGATAGTTAAAATGGTCACATTGGTCAAAACTCACTGAACCCTGTACCCAAAGGGTGAATTTTACATGTGCACATTATACCTTAATTTTTTTTTAATTTCAAAAAATAAAGAAGCATAAAAATGTGACAGAGAGGGCTTCCCTACGGCTCAGTGGTAAAGAATCCACCTGCCAGCGTGGGAGACGTGGATTTGACCCCTGACCCAGGAAGATCCCACAAGCTGTAGGATGACTAAGCCAGGATGCCGCAACCACCGAGTCTGTGCTCCAGAGCCGGGAGCTGCAGCTGCTGAAGGCCTGTGCTCCACAAGAGAAGCCGCTGCACTGAGAAGACTGCGCCTTGGAACTACAAACAAGTACTGTTAAAAAATAGCAACAGAGAAATGTTCCTGGGGGTGCGGGGAGCAATAGTTCTTGCCAGCAGAATGTGAACTGAGGTATAGTTGTCACTAACAACCAAGTCAGGAAAACCCTGAACGTGCGTTCTTCATTCTGTCTTTCCCTTCTGTGGTGCTCAAGGCGAAGCTGAGGGTGAGCTGTAAGATTTAAGGAGCCTTGGACTCTAAATTGTGGTGGTCTGACCAGGGCCACCAGCTTCTGACTTTTATACAAGCAAGCAACAAACTCCTATTGTGTTAAACCACTGGAAAGGTTGGGTTCTGTACCTTGGAAAAAAAGAAGCACAACCTAAAATTGAGAGTTATATTTTATGTGGCAGACACAAAACTGAGGATGTAAGCCCAGGACTCAGCCTTTCAGATAGCACTGGCATATGAAGTGTTAGTCGCTCGGTCATGGCCGACTCTTTGCCACCGTATGCGCTGAGCCCACCAGGTTTCTCCGTCCGTGGGATTCTCCAGGTAAGAATACTACAGTGGGTTGCCATTTTCCTCCAGGGGATCTTCCCACCAGGGACTGAACCTGCCACTCCTGCATTTCAGGTGAAATTTTTACGATCTCAGCCACCATGGAAGCCCACTTAGCTCTGAGGGACTGATCTGAAGAGGTAGGAGAGGAATCTATTTTTTTTTTTTTGCAACAAAGACCAAGTAGTCAGAACATCAAAAGATTACCATTCTATAAAGAAAACCAGACTTCTCAAGTTAATGGATTTAAGGGTTTCTCTGTGTAGGGGAAGATGCAAGAGTCTGGGCTTATTGCAATCATTCCTTTGATATGAACCATAGCCATTTAGGAGCAGCATTAGTTTCTTTCCATTCTGAGTCCCCTACAGGCGAACCCTTGAAGAGGCTTCCCTGACTGAGGGCTTAGCAGTGCAGACAGTCTGTCTCCACCCTGAGTTCCCATGAAATTAAAAGACCCTTGCTCTTTCAAAAGATTCTTTAGCCATGAAATTAAAAGACACTATCTCCCTGGAAGAAAAGCATGACCAACCTAGACAGCATATCCAAAAGCAGAGACATTACTTTGCCAACAAAGGTCCGTCTAGTCAAGGCCATGGTTTTTCCAGTGGTCATGTATTGATGTGAGAGTTGGACCATAAAGAAAGCTGAGCACCGAAGAATTGGTACTTTTGAACTGTGGTGTTGGAGAAGACTCTTGAGAGTCCCTTGGACTGCAAGGAGATCCAACCAGTCCATCCTCAAGGAAATCAGTCCTGAATATTCATTGGAAGGACTGATGCTGAAGCTGAAACTCCAATACTTTGGCCACCTGATGCGAAGAACTGACTCATCTGAAAAGACCTCGATGCTGGGAAAGGTTGAAGGTGGGAGAAGGGGACGACAGAGGATGAGATGGCTGGATGGCATCACTGACTCAATGGATATGAGTTTGGGTGGACTCCGGGAGTTGGTGATGGACAGGGAGGCCTGGCGTGCTCCGGCTCATGGGGTTACAAAGAGTTGGACATGACTGAGCAACTGAACAGAACTGATTTCATCTACATATGTATATTTGTATCTATGTCCATCTGTCAAATTATGGGTTCATACTGATAACTCCAATTCCAATTCAATGCCAAAGATTTATTATCACCTCTTTTTATAATTCACATTGAAAATTCTGGATTCATTTGTCTACAGTGTATTTACTTATTTGCTCAATACTAAAATTAAGAGTAGTATTAGAATAACTCAATCAAACTCCCTGATAAAAGCAAGAAATTCCTAATAACTAGGGTTTAATGTTTGCTTAAGCTTATTTTCTTATTCATCCCTCATTTATATATCACTTGGTATGACCCGTATTGTTAAATTCATTCTTTCAGTACATTTTGAAAAGGGTCAGAGGGTATTGGAATTGAAAAGAGCAGTGTGTTTTAAATTAATAAGCAAGGGGTTAAAGCAAATTCTCACTCTGCCTCTTACTGGTATTGTGAGCTGAGCAAGTTGTGCAACCCCTAACCCTCAGCTCCTCACATATGAAGTGGAACAATAACAGTGCATCTCTTGGCATTTACTACTTTCTAATAACATCTCCTCCAAACTGAGGTGTTGCATATAAACACTTAATACACCGTAGTGACATATAAAGATAAATAACATTAAGGATGGCAATAAATATTTATTCCCATCGGTACTTTTATTCTATTCTAACTCGAGCATTTTGTCTTTTGAGAAATCTCCACGTAGTTTCACACGCAGTCTCTGTAGATGAGCAGGGAGAAAGTATTCAGATCTACCACTTACAGATGTTCACTGAACCACTGCTAAAATAATCCCTTTTATGCTTTCAGACATATCAAATCTACTTGGTGCTTAAAACATCTTAATTTGTTCTGCATTAAAAATTCAACTTTAGACTTCAGTGCAAACATAACTCAGGAAGAAAAATCAATACTTACATGCTCAGTGTTAAGCAAAACCAGGTTTCATATCGCAAGGTAGATCAATTTAGTGCTAAGATGAGGAAATCCATGCCTATCAGCAACGCACTTTTAATTGATAATGGCCTCTGAGGTTAATGACTCTCAGCTTTTCAACTAAATATGCACCATTTTCCTGAGTAATTTCTTGACACATGTGGCATGGCTAGCGGAATTGCATGTATTGGGTTTGAGAGACAATGTGATCCATAATTCATGAAGAACATAATTTATTAAAAAAAGAAACCATTATTATAAAAATATGTTCATGAGTCAGACAAAAGTGTAATTATTCATGGGAAAAAATAAACATTTCCATTGACCACAGAATTTGTTGTGAACTCAAACTGACTTTTAATATTTATACTCTTTTGTCTATTTCAGCCTGCAGTTTCAACTAGTAATCCAGTAACTTTATGAAGATTAGTAGACTCGGTGTTTAATTAACGTGATTTTTGATCTTGCTAATAGTTGCTTCATATCACAGAAATATGCCAGATAATTTCAGTGCCTTTAATTTCTGGGAAAAGTACCTAAGAGCCTATTACAATAGGCGACTAAGTAAAGTAAAGATTGTGGCCTGAAAATAAATTTGTAGATAACTGATTTCTATTGATTGTATGGGAGATAGTTCAGCTGTAGCTCACATTTAAAGTGTAGTCCATCAGTCGTGTCTGATTCTTTTCGACCGCAGGGACTGTAGCCCACCAGGCTCCTCTGTCCCTGGGATTTTCCAGGCAACCCACTAAAGTGGGTTGCCATTTCCTTCTCCAGGGGATCTTCCAGACCCAGGGATCAAAACCGGGTCTCCCGCATTGCAGGCAGGTTCTTTACAGTCTGAGCCACTTTATTGTAGCTCACATTATCAATTGATAATATTGACATTCTGATTTATAAATCAATATGTTTCAGGAGTTCAATCCAAATAGATCATTTTGCCTGTACTTGACCAATTCTGACTTACACAGGTAAAAAACAAAGTTATAACCTTCTAATACTTCTGTGGTGGTGGTGGTGGTTTAGTTGCTAAATTGTGTGAGACTTGCATGACCTCAGAGACTGTAGCCCACCCCCAGGTTCCTCTGTCCATGGGATTTCCCAGGCAAGAGTACTGAAGTGGGTTGCCATTTCTTTCTTCAAGGGATCTTCCCAACCCAGGGACTCTTGCATTCCAGGTAGATTCTCTACCTTCTGAGTCACATCTGGACTGAAATAATAAACAATTAGATCCTCTGTTGGATTTGCTGCTGCTGAGGTCTTGGTGGAGTTGCCCTCTCCATTGATGTGCAAGGTTTTAAGTAGCAAGAATTCAAGAGAGTTTCTTTCAATAGAGGCACTCCTGACTCTTGAGCATATTTCAGGATGTCCCTTGAAGGACTTGATTTATATCAATAAGTGTGTTAGTTGCTCAGTCATGTTTGACTCTTTCGACCCCACGGACTGTAGCACACCAGGCTCCTCTGGCTGTGGAATTCTCCAGGCAAGATACTGGAATGGTTACCATTTCCTTCTCCAGGCGATCTTCCCAACCCAGGGATCAAACATGGATCTCCTACATTGCAAGCAGATTCTTTACCATCTGAGCCACCAGGGAAGCTATATCAGCAAGAGCTAGATATTATAAATTTACCTGGAATAAGAGATTCAGGTTTAACACATTTAAACAAATACTCTTGAGAAAATGACCTATTATTTTGTTTTTCCTTATTTCTTTCACTGATATCTGGGGTTTATCCACCTTTAATTTCATAATTTGTTTTTCCTTATTTCTTTCACTGTTATCTGGGGTTTATCCACCTTTAATTTCATAAGCAATTCACTGTTTTCTAAATAAAAACATTGGCTTAGAAAAGGTCTTTGGAAAATGGTACACAAATTTTAGGTTCAGTTGTGTCCAACTCTTTGTGACACCATGGACTGCAGCATTCTAGGCCTCCCTGTCCATCACCAACTCCCGGAGTTTACTCAAACTCATGTCCATTGAGTTGGTGATGCCATCCAATCATCTCATCCTCTGGTGTCCCCTCTCCAGCCTTCAATCTTTCCCAGCATCAGGGTCTTTTCAAATGGGTCAGTTCTTCACATCAGATGGCTGAAGTATTGGAGTTTCATTTTTAGTTTTATATGTTCATATCATATCTGAAGGACATTATAAAAACAGAAGTATATATATATATTTATTCCAAAATAAGAATTTTTGATGAAAATTTGTGTTGTCTGGGTGGAGCTGCTTGGGAAGTGGTAAGTAAGCCTAATGAGTGTAGCCTTGTGGAATTAAAAATACTTAATAATTAGTGTTTTCGATAATGAGCTTTCTAACTCAGGAATGGTTTGGAAAGGTGTCCTTACGCTAATATTTAACACATCGTCCAGGTTGAGGGAAGGCTACTTAATGTTTGCCTTTTCTAGCAAGACAACCTGACATTTACTCTCTGTACTGTTTTTATTTATAGAGAAAACCAGTGAACCTTGAAGAGCAGTGCAGTCACAGAGCCACCCTCCTTAGTGCGTGCATGCGCAGCCACGTCTGAGTCTTTCCAACCCCATGGCTGTGGCCGCCAGGCTCCTCTGTCCATGGGAATCTCCAGGCAAGAATCCTGGAGTGCGTTGCCATTTCCTTCTCCAGGGGATCTTCCACACCCAGGGACAAACAACCCATGTCTCACGTCTCCTGCCCTGGGAGGTGGGCTCTTTCCTGCTAGCACTGTCTGGGAAGCCCATACTACTGGATGCTTAGGTCTGAATTTCCAGGTTAGATTTAAGCTTGATGGAATTATTTTCTGTTTGGAACCATGTTTCTAGACGTGGGTGGGTCTAGGCACAAGGAGACACAGCCCTGCCACACCCACTTGTATTCATTCAACAGCTACTAACTGGGATACCTGCTCAGTCACAAGGATGAATGGTGGATGGCTAAGACAGAAATTCCTGATTAGGGAGTTTATATTCCAGTGAAAAAGACAGGCAGGGAAGGGAGTGAAAGTGAGGTGAAGAGACATAAGCATGCTTCAGGGGCAGAGAGTTACAGGGTCAGGTGGGTGGTTGGTCAGGAAAGAATTCTCCAAGCAGGTGGCCTTTAAGTAGAGAGAAACTTAAACACTTACTGCAGCCTACCAGGCTCCTCTGTCCACGGGATTTTCCAGGCAAGAGTACTGGAGTGGGGTGCCATTGCCTTCTCCTAACAGACTGGTTCCAAATAGGAAAAGGAGTCCATCAAGGCTGTATATTGTCACCCTGCTTATTTAACTTCTATGCAGAGTACATCATGAGAAATGCTGGACTGGAAGAAACACAAGCTGGAATCAAGATTGCCTGGAGAAATATTAATCACCTCAGATATCCAGATGACACCACCCTTATGGCAGAAAGTGAAGAGGAGCTAAAAAGCCTCTTGATGAAAGTGAAAGAGGAGAGTGAACAAGTTGGCTTAAAGCTCAACATTCAGAAAATGAAGATCATGGCATCTGGTCCCATCACTTCATGGGAAATAGATGGGGAAACAGTAGAAACAGTGTCAGACTTTATTTTGGGGGGGCTCCAAAATCACTGCAGATGGTGACTGCAGCCATGAAATTAAAAGACGCTTACTCCTTGGAAGAAAAGTTATGACCAACCTAGATAGTATATTCAAAAGCAGAGACATTACTTTGCCGACTAAGGTCCATCTAGTCAAGGCTATGGTTTTTCCTGTGGTCATGTATGGATGTGAGAGTTGGACTGTGAAGAAGGCTGAGCGCCGAAGAATTGATGCTTTTGAACTGTGGTGTTGGAGAAGACTCTTGAGAGTCCCTTGGACTGCAAGGAGATCCAACCAGTCCATTCTGAAGGAGATCAACCCTGGGATTTCTTTGGAAGGAATGATGCTGAAGCTGAAGCTCCAGTACTTTGGCCACCTCATGC